>JAZHEH010001295.1:600000-1078907 GCA_036589455.1 Ateles fusciceps
TCCTCTCCCTTTAGTCCCCACCACCCTGTCACTCCTGAATTGTGGCTCTAGCATTGTCCTACTACCTGCTATGTGACTGTTCTCTCCACAGTGGTCCTGCTACTATGAGTCAGAGTGTGTCATTTCTTCACCTAAAACACTACAATGACTCCACCTTGATCTTGTGAAGCTTCTAGCGTGTCAGGTAGGTGAGCATATGAGGGCATACCTGGTTCAGCTTGGGGACTAAATTAATTTTTGTTGACTGATTGAATGAAATACGATTGTATTAAAATTTAATTGCATCATAGAAAATTATAAAATGAAAAATACTGGGAAAAGAAAGTATTCTATTTTATGCATGTAGTGTGCATATAAACTCATAAATTCATTCCGTGTGTCTGTTGAGCCTGTGTATGAATTTTATATGACTGCATGACAAATTGCCACAACATTGGCTTTAAACAATGCCCTTTTATTGTATTTATTTATTTATTTTTAGAGACAGAGTCTCCCTCTGCCATCCAGGGTGAAGTGCAGTTGCATGATCATGGCTCACTGCAGCCTCAAACTCCTGGCCTCTAGGGTCCCCCCTGCCTCAGTCTCCAGACTAGCTAAGACTACAGGGAAGTGCCACCATGCCAAACCAAATTATTTTTAAAAAATTCTTTTTTTGTAGAGAAGTTGTCCCTGCAGGGCTGAGGGCCCCACAGGGTCATGGGGTGGCCCTTATGCTGTGCTGAGGGGCAGGATCTGAGAAATAAAGAGACAGGACACAGAAGTACAAGGAAAACACAGCTGGGCTGAGGGGCCATGCCACCTATGGGTGGGGTCAGGTGAGGCCCCGAGTGTCCAGAAGCGTATTTATTGTGTATAGATTAAGGGGCAGGAAAGTGAGTGAAATCATCTTTAAGTATAGTGGTAGGGTCCTGAGTAATAAAACAACGGGCCCACCCCCTGTTAGGTCACTAAGGCATGGAGGTGGGCTGTGCACAGTGAAGCGGGTGCAGTGTGCAATATCCCTATCTATGGGCAAGCTACTGCTAATATTTATAGGAGGATGCTTTAAGTCACACAGCAGTGACAGAGCTGTCAGGGTTACCACCACCTGCTGGTAGCTTCCAGTGAGTTCTATAGGAAGATGCTTTTTGATCAGCACAGAAAGAAGAGCTGATAAAGTTCACAGTCATCAAGGTGCGATTGCCGGTCTGAGGGCAGCCTTCCACAAGGACTGGAGCAAGGTCCTACAACTCCTTTATCAGGAGGAGTGGCTCTCACCCCAAGCCTGCCATACAGCGTGTATCTTTACGATACTGCACGCTGCCACCTGGGCTATGGGTTCTTGTCCTGATATAATTGTTTTCCCTTAAATTATGCTCTGCACTATGTCTGCTCCAGACATTCCTTTGACTATAAGCTGCTTATTCCTTAATTCATGCTCTGTACTGTGTCTACTCTAGGCATTCCTCCAATTATGAACTAAGATATAGTTTTATAGATACATATGGAAATAACTGAGTGGTAAGATATTCTTTAGGCACTCATTCTATGAACTAACATATGATTATATAGAGAGGATTGTATAAAGGGAAATAACTGGGTAGTAACACTATAAACTGAGATATTCTCCAAGGCCTAATTCTATAAACTAATATATGATTATATAAAGGATTATATAAAAGGAAATAACTGAGTAATAACAATATAGACTGAGATATTCTTCAGGCCTTAATTGTGCTAGGATTCTGCTTAGCTCTCCTTCCTATATGGAGGGGGTTGCTCACATCTCCCAAATTGCCCAGGCTTGTCTCAAACTCCTGGTTGTAAGTCATCATCCTCCATTATTCCCATAAACCTTAGGATTACAGGGGTGAGCTACCACGCCTGACCAAACAACACTTATTTATCTATTTACAGTTCCTTAGTCAGAATTCTGGGCATGATTGGAGGGTTCGCTGTTTAGGGCTTCCCAAAACTGTGTTTTCATTTTGAGGGCCTCCTTCAGGCTTATACAGAGGTGACAGAATTCAGTTTCTGGCAGTTGTAGGACTGAGGTTCCTGTTCCTTGCCTGCTGTCAAGGTAGAGAGAGGCTTCTCTCAATTCCTGCTGCCCACCAGCATTCTTTGCCACACAGTGGAGGAAACCCCCTCATGCTGAATCCCTCTTGCACTGTAAATCTCTATGCTCAGGAAGAACCCAGTCCTTTCAAGGGCTCACCAGATGAGGATGGCCCAACCCAGGATAGTCCCTGTCTTAAAGTCAACTGATTTAGGATCTGAACTATATATCTAAAAATCCCCTTGAGGCAGCACCTACATTATTGTTCGTTCAATAACTGCGACAGGTGAATGAGCAGAGGCACACGTCTATCATGGAGGCCATGAGAGAATCCGCCTAGCATGGCCTGGGTCTTTCTTTTGACTTTAGTTGAGACACAGTTGGAAATGGAAGTTCAAATAAAGCAGTCATTGTGAATGATAATGAAATACATCGTATTTAGCCCTGGAAATTCTTCTTACCTCTTAAAACCAAATGACATGTTTAATATTCTATAATTAATTTAGGCTGGATGTGGTGGCTCATGCCTGTAATTCCAGCACTTTCAGAGGAAGAGTCAGGCAAAGAGCTTGATTTCACAAGTTCAAGATCAGCCTAGGCAGCATGGCAAAACCTTTGTCTCTAACAAAAATATAAAAATTGTAGCCAGGCATGGTGGTGTATGCCTGTACTGCCAGCTACTCAGACAGCTGAGGTGGGAAGATCACTTGAGCCCAGAAGGTCGAGACTGCAGTGAGCTGTCATAGTGGAGTGTCACAGCACTCCAGCCTGAGTGACAGAGCAAGACACTGTCTCAATAATAATGATCATGATGATAATACTAATAAATTTAGAGCAAATGAAAATTAAAGTGCAATAATTCATCCTCTCTTGTGAAGCTGTATTTATTTTTTACTGTTACATAATAAATCACTGAACCTTCACAGCTCAAAGCAACAAATATTTATTATCTCTCACAATTTCCAGGAGAGAATTTCCTGGATTATGGGAATCTGGGAGAGGTTTCCCTGAGTGCTTCCAGCTCAGGGCCTCTCACACGGTTGCAGTCCAATTGTCAGACAGGTCTGCATGATCTGAGGGCTCAACCTGGGCTGGGGATTTGCATGAAAAATGGCTCATACACATGGCTGTTGGAAAAGGCCTCAATTCCTTGTTGTTGGATCCCAGGAAGACTCAGTTCCTAGCCACATGTACCTTTTCACCGGTCTGCTTATGACACAGCAGCTGACTTCCCCCAGAGTTCATGATCCCAGAGACAGAGAGAGCAAAGGCGGAAGCTACGGTGAGTTTTTTGTTCTACACCAAGAGCCATAAAGTGTTATGTTAACATTCCTCTATCGGATAAAAGTGAATCATTAAGTACAGGCCACATGGACATTCTTGTACAGAGATTCCAGACATACTCTTCATTTCTCTTGAGTAGATACCTAGGAATGGAAATGCTAGCCATGGAGTACTAGTCTGTTTAACTTTATTGTATGATACAAAACTGGTTTTCAGAGTAGTTGCTCTATATTCCTATAGACAATAGACGAGAGTACAGACTGTTCTGCATCCTTGCCAACATATAGTTATTAATAGTTTTAATTTTAGCCATTCTAATAGATGCTTAGTGATTTCTCACTATGGTTTTATTGAGCATTTTTTCCTGAAGACTATTGGCCATTCATATATCTTCTTTTGTTATGTTTCAGAAGATTTCTCTAAAGATTGTGGAAGGAGACAAATAAATGTGACTTCCCTTTCTCTAAGTGCTGGATCTAAAGCAGAATGTTCAGAACTCAACCGCACCTCCCAGTCTGGCCCACCCCACCCCACATTTACCCCTTGGAGTCCCCCACTCTTTCATCCTTCTTTTTCATGCTATCCACTTCATTCTGTATTCAGCTCACACTCCTTTAGGAAATCTGTTACTGTGAAGGTCATTAACACGCTCGGTATTATCATCTCTCCATCTGTCTTTACCTCTCTGGAGCTTTCCTCGTACTCAATAACTCCTTTTATATTTTGTTCAATTCCTGTGGATTTACTTCACAAAGTATATTATGAAGTAATTTAGTTGGAAGAAAGAGTAGAGAATTACAAGAAATGTTTGTGAAGCCACCACCCAGGTTTGTCAATTTGTGACATTTTAATATTATTGGCTATATGTAGCATCCAAAAAAACTATAGCAATGTATGTAGATAGTCCTGATTTTCCACAGTTCCGATATGCCTGTGTTTCATGCAATACTGTACTGAGCAAAGCAAGAACTACTGGTGGATGTGTGTCTTGAACTTGCTGCATGCCTTTATATTTTTAATAAGTTTTAGACAATCTTTTTGTTTAACATGTTTTTAGACTTTTTTTTGACATAGTGTCTTGCTCTGTCACCGAGGCTGGAGTGCAGTGGCGCTGTCTCTACTTACTGCAGCCTCGACCTTTCAGGCTTAAGCAATCCTTCCATCTCAGCCTCCCAAGTAGCTGGGACTGTAGGTAAGCACCACCATGACCAGCTAATTTTTGTAGTTTTTGTAGAGATGGGGTTTTGTCATGTTTCCCAGGCTGGTCTCGAACTCCTGGGCTTGAGGAATCCATCCACTTTGGCCTCCCAAAGTACTAGGATTACGAGTGTAAGCCACTGCTCCTGGCCTTGCATTTAGACTTTGAATAAACTGTTTCTTGCTGATTTTATCATTTGTTTGCTTGCAGGTAACATGGTCTATAAGATGAATCCATGTTCATACAAATAGTTCATTTGATTTCATTGCTGGATAGTGTTGAATGGGAGAAATCTGCTACAATTTATCTCTTCCCTCTTCACTGACCTTTTGGTTGTCTCTATTACAGACATTGTTGCAATGAACATGCTGGGACTTTGCTTTCTGGTCCCAGGAATATGTGAGCTCCCCTAGAATATGCAAGTAGGAGTGGAATCACTCCACCCTTCCCACATGATGATACATGATGTTAAATTGTTCTCTGAAAGAAATAATCCAAATACCTATCAGGAGGGGGCTGGTTAAAAAGTAATGCAGTCAAAAAAGGAATCTCTATTAAAAGAAATCTTTGCATGTCTTTACAATGGAGTACCACAGAAATTTAAAACGAATAAAGAAAGATGTAGTGAAGCTCTTGATATTGCTTCCTGGGATAGTCTCCATGATACAATGTGAAGGGTAAAAGTGAGGTGCAGAAAAGCATATGTAGTTTGTTAAAATTTGTGTGAAAATGTAGAAGGAATATATACGTATACGTTTATATTTGCTTGCATGTGAGTAAAACGTCTTTGAAAGAATAAGCAAGGGACTGATATCAGTGGCTGCCTGTCAGATGTGGGGGTGGGTTGAGAGACTTTTAACCTTTTGAATTTTGAGCCGAGTCAAAACATAAAATAAAAGATAATTCCAAAGGAGACAAAACAAACAAAACCAAATGCCTCAAATGAAAAACTTCAAAAACCTCTGATGGAAATAATTCTTTTACCTTCCTTAAGATAAAAAGTCTAAACATTATATCACTGCTTAAACAAGGATGTTCACTAGTACTTTAATTCAGTAAGCTGTTTTCTTTGCACTATCTCTCTTTACATGTCTGACTTTCATTCACTAAAAGGCAAAATGACAGCATGATTAATTAACAAATGCAATTGATTCAGTGAAGGAAATTTTGCCCAAATCTTGGTGTAAATGAAGCCCAATATGCAAGGGATTCTAGGGGGTCCAATATGACAATTGTGGCTTCGGTGGGCTCAGAACGCCCTCTACTGTCCATGTGGTCTCAAGGATGTGATATTTGGAAAAGAGAACACTGGTAATTCTTCTGAAGGGCACATGACTGACTCCATTTGCCAAATTTTCAAGGTCCTCATTACTAGCACATTCTAAGTACTTGTCATACTAGATCACCATGTATTTGGATCAGAAGGTACCACTGAGAGCTCCTAGGGTCACATCCCAGGTCGAAACAGCCAAAGGCAGTGGCACAAGCCTGCTCAGTGTGTGAGGGGTGGGAAGGACTGAGGGTATGGGGGCCATTTGTGGAGTAGCAGGAGCCCCAGGTGCTGTGTGAAGCCGAGCCTCTGGATGCCCTCTTGCCTCACATTCAGTCCCTTCCTGGGTGTCTGCCATTCCCAGGATGCCAAGGAAATCAAACGCTGCAGCTTTGGGGTGGGGAGCTCTCCAGGACGGGCCAGGCATGAAATTTATACTACACTTCTGCCTCCCAGCCCTCTTCTCATATTAGAAATCAAACTAGATTGCCTTAGGGTGGTGGTTCCCAAAGTGGGGTCCTGGTACAAGCAGCATTGGAATTACCTGGGAGCTTGTTAAAAATGCAGTTTTAAAGTCCTGCCCCAGTCCTACTGAATCAAAATTTTTAACAAGCCCCTTAGCAGAATTCTACTTTTCAAACCAGACCTCTCTCTCTCTCTCTCTACTCTGACTCTCTCTCTCTCTGACTCTCTCTCTTTGTCTCTCTCTCTCTCTGTCTCTCTCTGTCTCTCTGTCTCTCTCTCTCTCTCCCCTCCCCCCCCTCAAAACTCAATACTGAGCAGCTGTGACTTCTGGGTAGTCAGATGCGGGACACATTTCCTTGCCAGGAAGCACCTGGCTCCTCGGTCAGCTTCGTCCGGAGTCCTGGTCTGGCCCAGGGAAAGAAATTCATGTCTTGGATTCTGAGCAATGCTCTCCTGTTCTGGACACCTGCCTTGGCTGGCAGCCTGTAGTGGGCAGGTACAGCTGGCACAGGGCACTGCCAGCCCAACAACTCAGAATTCAGAACACTCTGAGCTCAGAAGTCTGAGCTACTAGGGCTAAAGTGTGGCTCAAGTCACTGGCTATGGGCCCATTCCTAAGAACTGCCCAGGCTTGAATCCTTCCCCTACAGAAATGCAAACCCAACACTGTCCTCATGGAGAGGTTCTGAAGATAAAGGAGGAGAAACGTGAAAAGTGCCTGGTGGATACGAGGGACACCAGTGTGGGCTGGGTGACAATGCTAAGGCTCAGGAAAACTAGGTGAGAGGGGCAGGTGCCCCCTCCTGGGTCCGCCTCCCCCAGGCCCTGTGAGGGCGGTGGAGACTCTCTCCAGGCCCTGGTCTGGCCCCACCCCAGCATGTCTCCAGGTTTCTCTCAGCCCTGGTTCCTTTTGGCCCTGCAGTCACAGTGGGCAACACTGCGATGCACCCTGTCCTGTGTCACAGTGTTGCCCACTCAGGCTCACATTGCCCCTAGGCCACTTGCCAGCTAAGGGATGTGGCCACATTTTGTGCCTTCTGCACCTCAGCCTCACTTTCAAGTGCAGCTGATGATGGTGCCCACGCAGAACAAATGATATCTCCTCTCTTTATCCAGCCTAATTATCCAATTTTCCAACCCTCAATGGGTAAGGAAGAGTGTGATTTCCTCCAGAAGGCATGATGTCCGCAGTCATAGGGGCAACCAACAGGCAAAGACACTTGAAAACAGAACAAGCAGGGAAGCACAGGTATTCGGTGAAGGTGGGAACCCTGCAGCTTTGGCCGCCTTTAAGCACATTAGAGAGATTACCATTACTAACAACTTAGCCAGAAAGCTTTATTAGCTATTTTCAAAAAGCATACAATTATGTAATATATACATATATATGTATATAGATACACACACACACACACACACACACACACACACATATATATATATATATATATATAGAGAGAGAGAGAGAGAGAGAGAGAGACTGAGAGAGAGAGAGAGACAGTTTTGCTCTTGTCACCCAGGCTGGAGCGCAATAGCATGATCTCAACTTACTGCAACCTCCGCCTCCTGGATTCAAGTGATTTTCTTGCCTCAGCCTCCCGAGTAGCTGGGATTACAGGCATGCACCACCATGCCTGGCTAATTTTGTATTTTAAATAGAGACGGGGTTTCTCCATGTTAGTCAGGCTGGTCTCAAACTCCTGATCTCAGGTGATTCTCCCACCTTGGCCTCCCAAAGTGTTGCGATTACAAGTGTGAACCACCGCGCCTGGCCTAATATAATATTTTTTAAAATTTCCATCAATAAACTCTGGGCACTACAACTTCTGGTGAGCAACTGGGACAGATGGCATCATCAGGAAGGCAGAACCTACTGTGCCCCAACATGCCAGTGCCCTGGATGGCGGCAGGGTTGACAGAAGCACTTCGTACCTCATCTGCACAGGCCCAGGGTCCCATCTCCCCCACACACCTTGTCCTGCTTTTCCTTTTCTGTCCTTTTCCTTTTTTGATAAACTGCCTGCAAAAACGAAAAACCACTTTGAGCACAAGAAACATCTCAACGAGAAATACACAGTTGCCAGAGTGTAGAAGGCCCTGTTCATTCACATTGAAAAGTTCGGGTATTTCTGGTAAAGTCTCTCCTTTTACTTTGGGATGCTGACTCCTGTGTCCATTTCAACCCGGTCATCGTGCCACTACCTTCAAAAGGAGAAAACCAAGTAGTGCTTTGCAAAGGGGCAGCAGCATTTTTCATTTCTGAACACGTCAGGTGCACGGCCATGCAGATGAGCAGGTGGGGGACACAGGTGAGGCCCCAGACCTGCTCTCCTCAGTACATTCTTGGGTTTTATTAAACGGTTGTGAAAATGCCACAGATACTAGCACCTGTGCGCCACCCCCCATGGGGACCGTTGCACAAGGCAGTGCCACTCATTCCCAGAACCTCCTACCATGGGCTGCTCTTAGTGATCCAAGACCAAACCAAGGAGGATGCCAGCCACAGCACACCATCCTCAGTTCCTAGGGGCATGCTGCCGGCAGGGGCAAAGTTATCCCTAGCAACAAGATACAGAAAGAAAGGAAAAAGGAAGGAAGTGTTGCCAGTAGGCCAGTTCCAGCTCTTGACTTTGGCACACAAAAGAATTTGAGAGGAAGTCCAAAGTAAAAGTAAGCAAAAGAGTTTATTGCAAAATGAAAGTACACTCTGACAGCTGATCAGTGCAGGCTGCTCAAAAGTGAGACGGCACCACTAGGCGCAGTGACATGTGCCTGTAGTCCCAGCTACACAGGAGGCTGAGGTGGGAGGATCGCGTGAGCCCAGGAGTTCTGGGCTGTAATGCGCTATGCTGATGGGGTGTTCACACAAAGTTCAGCATCAATATGGTGACCTACCAGGAGCAGGGGACCACCAGGTTGCCTAAGGAGGGGGTGAACCGGCTTAGGTCGGAAATGAGCAGGTCAAAACTCCTGTGCTGATCAGTAAGGGGATCACGCCTGTGAATAGCCACTGCACTCCAGCCTGGGCAACATAGCGAGACGCCATCTCTAAAAAAAAAAAAAAAAAGAAGAAAGAAGGAAAAAAAAAAGTGAGACAGTACCCTCCCCTCCTGGGTGTCTTACATGATTATTCATGAAGAGGTGGGAAGGGGTGTTGTTTTAAGCATGTCTGTGGTCTCCTGGGCGTGCGTGCACTGTGGTTGTACACTCTAGCACATACATCTCATGTCTCATTAGCATCTTAACTTCCCACTCAGGGCTGTGCTTCTACTATTACAATCAGCATAAATCAGCCGAAGGACACTAATTGTGGGTTTCTCTGCTTGCACGGATTTGGAGACTTTTCCCTTCTGCTCTTCCACCTCCTTGCTGCAGAATGTTCTAACCACAAGCTTAGAACATGGTATGTGCACTGTGGAACAGCTTGTTCCCCTCCATCAACCTGACAAGTCTCTTGTTTCCTTTCAAGGGAGGCTGTGAACACCCGATCTCACCTACCTCAGAAGGACAATGCAGCAGTAGCTACCATGACCAAGAAAGATGATTCCAGAAGTGCAGGACAAGCCCCCCCCCCCCCAGATGCTGTTGCTGTGCAGTTACACACAAGAGGTGAGTCCAGCTGGCTCTCAGGGTGCTCGCTACCTTAATCTGGGGGCCTGGAGGACATCAAGTCCTGAGAACACCACGTTCTAGAGGAGTAGAATGAACTGACAGATACACAGCAAAGCTCCGCCTACTTTTCCTTTTCTCTGTGCCTGCCGTGTTCTTCATCAGTGTCCTCTCTCTTTCGGCTCCCACTGTCGACTGGCTGGAAAAATAGAACAATAGTAAAAATTGGAGACAAGTCTTTGGTGATGAAGAGAAACATTGGCTACTTCCAGGATTTTCTAGCTTTGGTTATGGTTGCAGTTTTCCAACTCACCTTATGGGGATGGATTCAGAAAAAACTTCTGTTACAAATCAAAACAAACATGCCAGAAGTATTGGCTCAAATCAACTTTGTCTTATTGAGTCACTTAGTGAATCAAAAGACCACAGGCCGGGCACAGTGGCTCATACAGCACCGGAACTTCATCTGTTAAAGAGAAATGGTGATCTTAAAAGTAGCCACAGTGAGCGGGGCTCGGAGAGGCTCACTGCTGCTGTCATGGTTCATTTTCTAAACTGCATCGTCACTGTGTCCCAGAACGTGGACATCGGCAAGATTGGGGACCTGCCCTGGCCACTGCTCAGGAATGAATTCAAGTATTTCCAGGGAATTACCACAACCTCTTCAGTAGAAGCTAAACACAATCTGGTGATTATGGGTAGGAAAACCTGCTTCTCCATTCCTGAGAAGAATCGACCTTTCAAGGATAGAATTAATTTAGTTCTCAGCAGAGAACTCAAGGAACCTCCACAAGGAGCTCATTTTCTTGCCAGAAGTCTGTACTAAAACTTACTGAGCAACCAGAATTAGCAAATAAAGTAGACACAATCTGGATAGTTGGTGGCAGTTCTGTTTATAAGGAAGCCATGAATCACCCATGCCATCTTAAACTATATGGAACAAGAATTATGCAGGACTTTGAAAGTGACACATTTTTTCCAGAAATTGATTTGAAGAAATACAAACTTCTGCCAGAATACTCAGGTGTTCTGATGTCCAGAAGGAGAAAGGCATTAAGTACAAATTTGAAGTATATGAGAAAAATGATTAATATGAAGGTGTTTTCTGGTTTATTTTAAGTTGTTCCCCCTTTCCCTGAAAAAAAAAAAGTATATATTTTCCATTAGAAAAAAAGACTTTTGTTGACTTTAGATCTATGGAGAATTATTTCTAAGCAATGTATTTTTATTCCACAGTAATCTTGACTCTATCAGATACCATTGATGAAACGTTCTTGCTATAACTAAGTGCCTCTCCAAGACCTCGACTGAGTCCCCAGCACCTGCTCCAGTGAGCTGCCATTCCACACCCATCACATGTGGCACTCTGGGCAGTCCTTGTCATTGTCGGGCTTTTCAAATGTTGGTAGTATCCATTAAAGATGAAGATGCACATACCCTTCAACTGAGCAGTTTCACTTGCGGGAAATACTGAAAGCTTCCTATGTGTGTATCCAGAGCTTTGTGAAGAAATGTTGCAGCCTTGATTGTAACAGTGAAAAGTTGAAAGGAGTCCTGCGCATCCCCTGGGCAGGTTGCTGATCCGTCTGCTCCAGTCCGCAGGCCAGCAGCATCATCTGGAAACTTAGGAAAAAAACTAGATCTACTGAATCAGAAACTGGGGAAGTGACCCAGTCAATCTTTTAACAGCACCTCCAGGTGATTATAATGCAAGGAAGGATTCCTTATCTTGGACATGAGGCTGCTTTCTTAAAGAAAACTTGACTTTATTTCATTCAGTGGGAAGAGCAGCAGCCCAGCTAATATGTTGAAATATGCAATAGGCTGCAGGCTGTGAAGTATTCGTGACAGCAGACTGAAGCTAAGGAGTTGAGAAGTTTCTAGAAGCTGCTATCAACATGCCAAATCAGTAAAACTGAAAGCCTGTCAAATTTCAAGGTCTGGGGAAAGATATCTACTGCTTACTGGGTCTTGAGGTCTAGAGAGCTAGGCCTTATTAAAAGAATTACTTTACCTACCATCTTTGTTCAAGGCTCAATAGCTGACCTCCGAGCAGTGGCTAGCTGTCCCATCTGTCTGGACTACTTGAAAGACCCAGTGACCATCAGTTGTGGGCATAACTTCTGTCTCTCAGGCATCATTATATCCTGGAAGGATCTAGATGATAATTTTCCCTGCCCTTTTTGCCACTTTTGCTGTCCAGAAAGGAAATTGACAAGCAATCCTCAGCTGGGTCGTTTGACTGAAATTGCTAAGCAACTCCAGATAAGAAGAAAGAGAAAGAGGCACAAAGAGAAGCATGTATGTAAGAAGCATAATCAGGTTTTGACCTTTTTCTATCAGGAAGACCTAGAGCTTCTATGTCCAAGGTGCAATTTCTCCACTGGTCACCAGCTTCACTGTGTTTGGTCCGTAAAGAAGGTTGCCTCCACAATGGTTTCATGTATGGAGGCGGCCTTCTTTACGGGCCAAACACAGTGAAGCTGGTGACCAGTGGAGAAATTGCACTCATAGGCAGGTGTTGAACAATGAGAACACACGGACACAGGGAGGGGAGCATCACACACTGGGGTCTGTCGGGGGAAAAGGGGAGGGACAGCGGGGGGGTGGGGAGTTAGGGAGAGATAGCATGGGGAGAAATGCCAGATATAGGTGATGGGGGAGAAAGGCAGCAAATCATACTGTCATGTGTGTACCTATGCAATAATCTTGCATGTTCTTCACATGTACCCCAAAACCTAAAATGCAATAAAAAAATACATATATATATATATATATAAAGAAGGCTGCCTCCTATCACAGGAAAAAAATGGAGCAATACAATGCACCATGGAAGGAGGGAGTGGAACTAACTGAAAAAAATCATAACCATACAAACCAGAAAACCATTAGAACTGAAGAAAAAGGTAAAACATAGGGAATAAGAAGTCAAGTCTGAATTTGAGCAACTGAGGTTATTTCTCCAAAATGCGCAAGAGACTGTTCTTGGGCAATTACAAGATGAGGAGATGGATATTTTAGCACAACTAAATGAAAGCCTAACAAAATTTTCAGATTATGCCTCCTCATTAAAATATCTACTACAGGAGATAGAGAGCGTATATGTGAAGTCAGGACTGGGATTACTGGCAAATATTAAGGATATCTATCACAGATATAAAAATTTAAAATTCCCTGAACCTTTTTCACTCAGATTAAAAGAATATGGTTACCATCTGCCTCCACAATATTCTGGCCTGAACAAAATTATGAAGCGATTTCAAGTAGATGTAGTTCTAGATCCTGAAACAGCACGTCATAAACTTATAGTCTCAGCAGATAGAAAAACTGTGCGATATGGAAATACAGTACAAAACTTACTTCCAAACCCAAGAAGATTTTATCACCTCCCAGCTGTTGTGGGTTGTAAGGGCTATAGTTGTGGCCAGCAGTACTGGGAAGCACAAGTGAAAGACAAGCCTGAATGGATCCCCTGGTGTCTGTAATCACTCTCTTCCCAGAAGGAAGAAGCGTCCAACAACTTTAGTACAGGATGGATTATGGGAGATTTGGCGATCTGGTCAGGATAATTATATTGTATTGGGTCATAAGGAAATCAATCTGCTGCCAAAAGTAACACCTTGTAAGACTGGCATTTTTTTAGACTATGAAATGAATGAGGTTTCCTTTTATAATTTGAATGATAGATCTCTAGTCTATACTTTTAAGGATGATTTTACAGGAGCACTTTGGCCTTATTTTTATGCTGGAATGGACTCAAAACCTCTGAAAATTTCTAGAGTAACAGATTGTGAATAAATTACTATTAGAAGACTGTCATTTTCTTACAACTGGCAGGCATAATAGAGCCAGTGAATCTAGTTTTGATAATTCCGTATTTTGTTCAATTTTCCCACAAAAAACCCGAGAATTGTTTATATCTCGGTTTCAGCACTAAAAAGTGTGATTATAATACCTAGTTTATAACAAATTATGGGGTCAATGACAAACTACTTTAGAAATTCTAAAGTAAAATACTAAAAATATATACTACTAAGTAATGTATTATGTAAAAAAAAAATTATTATTCCAGTTATTGCCAGTAGAAGCCCAATAATTTTTTTTTGGTATTGCCTATGTATTTTTCCTTTAAGAAAGATTAAATCTTTATTAATCACTCTGGAGCCTAGGCTGTAGTGCAATGGTGCAGTCTCGGCTCACTGCCTCCTGGGTTCCAGCAATTTTCCTGCTTCAGCCTTCTGAGTAGCTGGGATTACAGGCACACACCACCACGCCTGGATACTTTTTGTATTTTTGGTAGAGACGGGGTTTCACCATGTTGGTCATTCCGGTCTCAAACTCCTGACATTTTGATACGCCTGCCTCGGCCTCCCAAAGTGCTAAGATTAGAGGTGTGAGCCACTGCACCTGGCCAACTTTTGTTTTTAATTTAAAAAAATTTTTTTAAATTTCTGTTTTGCCCAGGCTGATCTTGAACATGTAACCTCAAGCAGTTTTCCTGCCTTAGCCTCCTAAAACACTGGGATTACAGGCATGAACCTCCATGCCCAGTGCTACTTTTCCCTTTCGTCTGTCTACCTCAGTATTTCTTTTTTGTCTCTCTCTCTCTCTTTTTTTTTTTAAGATGGGGTTTCACCATGATGGCCAGGCTGATCTTGAACTCCTGACCTCAAGTGATCCACCCACCTCAGCCTCCCAAAGTGCTAGGATTATAGGCGTGAGCCACCGCACCCAGCCTACCTTAGTATTTCTAAGTCACTTTATTTTTTATTCAGTGTGTCTTTGTCCGGACCACCTTAGTTTTATAGAAAATGAGATGGTAGCTCACGCCTGTAATCCTAACACTTTGGGAGGCCAAAGTGGGCTGATCACCTGAGATCAGGAGTCTGAAGCCAGACTGGCCAAAATGGTGAAACCCCATCTCTCCTAAAAATACAAAAACATTAGCTGTGCATGATGGTACACGCCTATAATCCCAGCTACTCAGGAGGCTGAGGCAGGAGAATTGCTTGAACCCAGAAGGTGGAGGTTGCAGTGAGCCGAGTCGTACCATTGCAATCCAGCCTGGGAGACAAAAGTGAAACTCCTTGTGAAAAAAAAAAAAAAAAGAGACTTTTACATCCTCTTCTGCCACACACACACTTACATACTGTACACACGCACAAGCAGTGAAACATCTGTTCTCCTGTTCCCACTGGACAGAATACCCTCTAGTGCAGTCAGCTACCATCCTTCACTTCACTTTGGGAACTGATCTCTAGGCTCACAATCCATATTAACTTAGTTCCATATTTTCCTCCTTAGGATTATTCTGTTAATTCAGGGATTAATATCTTTCAACAGATCAAAAATATGTAAAATTTGGGAAAACTTGTGTTAAGAAGAAAGACTGGTGAGCTTTTGATGGGATGATGTGTTGTATCTTTTTATATTAATATGGAAAAAATTGACAACTTAACATGTCAGCTAGTAGACATAACTGAGAGTGAATCTAGTCTATTCCACGAATTTTTATGTAATTGTCTAAAATTTGTAGTTTTTAGTGTACATGTGTTTAACATCTTTTGTCAAATTTGTCCTTAAGTATTTGATATTTTTATGTTGATTATTTCAATTCTAATTGTTCATTACTAGAATATAGAAAATTGATTTTTGTGTGTTAATCTTATTTCCTATAAGCTTGTTAAACTCACTTCTAGGAGCTCTTATGTAGATTCCACTGGATTTTCTGCATAATCATGACATGATCAAATAAAGACATCTGTACTTCTTGTGTAACGTAGATCATCTTCTCCTTCCTCCTTCCTTCCTTCATTCCTTCTCTTCCTTCCTTCCTCTCTCCTCTTTCACTCTTTCTCTCTCTTCTCTTTTTTTTTTTTTTTTTTTTTAAATATCTCTGTCTCCATTCTACTCTGTCACCCAGGCTGGAGTGTAATGGCACAATCTTGGCTCACTGCAACTCCCGCCTCTCCTGTTCAAGCCATTCTTGTGCCTCAACCTCCCGTGTGGCTGGGATTACAGGTACCCACCACCACATGTGGCTAATTTTTTTATTTTTAGTAGAGATGGAGTTTCACCATGTTGGCCAGTATGGTCTCAAACTCCTGACCTCAGGTGTCGTGCCTGCCTCACCAAAGTGCTGGGATTACAGACTTGAGCCACTGCGCCTAGCCCAAAAGCACAATTTTTTAAAATCTGGATTTAAAGTTTCAATTATTGTTTACAGCATTTATTTGAATTCTTTCTAACCACTTTTGCCAGCTTTTCAGAGGTAGCCACGTTGAACTTTTCAGCTCTTTTATAGTTGCTAAATCACATTCTAATAATTTTGGATTTTTTTCATTTGAAGCATTATTATTATAAAATGCTGTCTCACTTTGGAAAATCAGAATTTGAAACAGCCTTTACCCAGTGGCCCTCTTCTAATAGAATTTATGATTTTTGTCTTAGAAGATTTTCTCACATTTATTTTGACTATTTCAATACCATTCATTTCTGAGCCATGTATTGTGCAGTGGTTACCATTCTGTTTTTTCTATAACTGTTTTCTGTAGTTAATAGTTTTTCCATTTTCAGTATGTTTTGTTTTCAGTTCAAGTTTTAAAGCTTGTATACAAGACTACTTTATTCCTGCATCTTCTCAATTGTTTCTTCCTTGTATTTGCCCTTTTCTATTCCTACTTGGGGAGATTTGGCTTTCTGTTCAAAAATCTTTTTTGTGGTCTTTGCCCAGTTTTAGCCTAGGGATAACTACCTTGCTGGGTGAATGCCTACATGGACAGTTGTGCCATTAGCCTTTCCCACTGCACCCATTCAGTGTAGATGACATTTCTTCCTGTAAACCTGGACTACTTTGCCAAGTTGCTGACCTTTATAGTGTCCTCGAACAACCTGAACTTCATCATCCTTTTGGGTGGGCATGGATCGAACGTTGTGCTTCTGTCTCAGCTCTTTGGAAAGAGAGGAAGACATAATCTTCCTGCGAATGTGGAAAGGTACCTTGAAATGCCTTTTGTGGTTCTTGCTTCGGTCAGAAGTCACAAAAGGATTGAACTTTATTTTGGCCACTTCCACTTCAGGGATGGCTGCAAAAGGAAAGGGCTCCGTGTTCTTATTCTTAATTCATTTCCAAACTGTCCCCTGCAGTTGTCTAATTTTCTGAATTCATTAGATTTCTAATAACATACCTGAGGAAGAAAATTTTTAAGACCTGTGTATCTGAAAATGTCTTTGGTCTATCCTGATATTTAACCAGAAGTTTTTTAGGGCCTGGAATTACATTTTTAAAACATCTTACTCTTACATATTTTTAACCTTTTAAATTGGGAAATATATTGTTATGATATCTGTAATGTATTATGAAATATATTAGCACGAACATGGAAAAAAAAAGAAAAGCTGAAAACAACCTGGAAGTCCAGTGATGGGAAAATGAATATATTTCTGTCTTTGATTGGGAAACCCAAAGCAGGTTCCAAGACTGACATTTCAGTGAAAGCAGTTTATTTGCTAAATCATACCAGAAATCATCAATTGAGGTATGGAGAAATGGAGTTGAGAAGGTAAGAGAACCAGTTTAAAGTCAGTGAGTGGGTCTCTCATTGGTAACAAGCTCCATACTGCTGAGATACAGGGACACGGAGGGGGAGAAAGCTGGAGTATTGACCTCCCACTCCTTGGTTGTCGGCTCCCTGTCCTATGTGTGGGTGGAACGTACTCCAGCGGCTCTATGGCAAGTCCCAGGTGTTTGAGGTAAGAAGCTGCTGGCATGCATGGGAACAGTGAATGCCAAACACTTAAGGCAATTTCATGTTTAGGTATGGAAGCTCTTCATACTTTTTAATTTTTTTTAAGACAAAGTTTCACTCTTGTTGCCCAGACAGAGTGCAATGGCACCACCTCAGCTCACCTCAACCTCCTCTTTTCCAGATTCAAGTGATTCTTCTGCCTCAGGCTCCCAAGTGGCTGGGACTACAGACATGCACCACCATGTCAGGCTAATTTTGTGTTTTTGGTGGAGATGGGGTTTCACCATGTTGGTCAGGCTGATCTCGAACTTCTGACCTCTAGTGATCCGCCCGCCTCAGACTCCCAAGGTGCTGGGATTACGGGCATGAGCCACCACACCCAGCAGATCTTCATTCTTTTTATGTAGTAAAAAGTATAAAGCCACACATGGTTTATGTGAAATATTTTATAATTAAAAAAAATACAGAAGCAGGAAACTAATTCTAAGTTCAAGTGAGGGATGATGGTAGTTTGAACCTAAGGATTGCGTGTAGTAAGATATTGTGATTTAAGATACATTTTAAAGTGGGAAGTAGCAGCATCTTCTGATGGAGTCTGACTTTGGTTTTGTGGCCACTGAGTTTGAGATGCCTTTGAGAAGTAAAGAAAGTAGAGAGAGAATAAAAGAAAAACTGGCCAGGCACAGTGGCTTATGACTGTGGTTCCCGCACTTTGGGAGGCTGAGGCAGGCAGATGACTTGAGACCAACCTGGGCAACATTATGAGGCCCCATCTCTACACAAAATACAAAAATATGCTGGGCATTGTGGCGCACACCTGTAGTCCCGTCTACTCAGGGGGCTGAGATGGAAGGATCAATTGAGCCCGGGAGTTTAAGGCTGCAATGAGTCATGATTGTGCCACTGCACTGCGGCCTGGGTGACAGAAGAGACTCTGTCTCAAAAAGATCCTGAAAACAATGGGACCATGCCTTCAGAATTCTCGAAAGTTATTTTCAATGAATAAATCTATATTCAACCAAATAATCAAGAGTGAATATAAAATAATACATTTTTAGGCAAGGAAAGACTCGGTGGCTACCTCCTTGTACCCTTTCTTAGGAAGCTATTGCAGAAAATACTCCAGCAAAATAAAGGGTACACAAACTAGAGAATGGCATGGATCCAACAAATAGGATAATTTGCAATATTCCAGGTTTGGAGCTGGCTTTAAAAAGTAAAAGTAAAAATGTTAATAGGTTAGATGGGTAGAATGGCCCATGCCTGTAGTCTCAGCTACACAGGAGGCTAAGTGAGAGGATGGCTTGAGTCCAACAGTTCCAGACCAGCTGGGCCACCACAGTGAGATCCCTTCTCTTAATAGTAATAATAGTTATTGCCAGATTTGGAGCATTTGGAAAGAAGTTCATTGAAGATAAAGCAAAAGTAAAAAACAAACAAACAAGGGGGAAGGGTTGGTTAGGCAATCATTAATTCTAGGACAGAAAGAAGTACAGGATAGGAAGTAAAAGCATAATACGCTGGTTTCGTCAACAATGAGCAATATGTATAGTCATAATGACGTGGTGACTGCTTAGCCCCAAAATCTCAGAACGACTTTGGGACAATATGGGAGGAAGAGTGAAGATAGTGATGGTGTAAGAGCTAAATCCTCATCTGTCATATCAAGAAATTACTATATAATGTATAAAATAATCCAGAGATGACTAAGTAGTTATGTGAGGAAAAAAATAGAAGACATCACTAAAAGAGTTAAAAGTCATTGCTCTGTAGAATTAGGAGGGACGAGGCAGGAGACTGTTAGGATGCAGAGTCTGAAGACTGAAGAGTCTTTTTCACTTTACATGTATTCATATATATGCATTCACTTGAAAAACTAAAAAAATAATAATTTGGAAAAATCCATGAAGGTAACTACCAGAAGGAAAAACTTAAGAGAATGGAAAGTGCTTGCCTCTGGAAAGAACAACTGGCAGGACTGCTGTTTTCATTGGAAGACTTTTGGTGCCATTTGATTTTACTTAACCATTTTCATATATTTCTTTAAAAAAAACAATTATATCTTAATAAAAAGTTACACTCATTCATAACAAAAAAGAGGTAGCCACAGAAGAAACACAGATCATCTTAGAAGCAACTGCGTTTAGATGTAACTAATTTTTCCCTGTCAGCCACAGCACCCAGAAGAGACATAATCATCAAAGAGCTGAGAGAAAGCCAGTGGCAAGCTAGAAATTTGGGACTGGCAAATGCATCTTTCATGAATAAGAGTAAAACAAAACATCATCGTATAAATGAAACTGTTGGACTATCTCCAAAATACCCACTGTAAAAATATTTACAAAGACAGAGAAATATAGAAGAAAGAAACAGAGAAAGAAAGCAGAAAATTTAATTTGTAATCATTGGTACAGGTAAGTCAGTACAGTCATTATAAAATGTTAATAATGTAGCATTCAGTCATATAAAATAGTGTAACATATTGTGTTGTAATTTCCTTACCCATCTTCCAACCCCCACCTGTGCCATCTATGAGGTCCAACCAAGTTTAATTTTTTTTTTCTGAGATCAACTCCATAGAGTACAGCATCAAGAACAAGTTAGGTGTCTGATGAGTTTTTGCCACATTTATAACTTTCCTGAAAGTACTTAGCAGACAAGGAATTGTGATGCATAAGCACAATTCAAAAGTGGCTGAGAAATGACACCAAAGGACGTGGTGGCATAAGAACTCCAAGGACGCCCCTCCACAGTGGCAATGTGCTTGTTGAAACACCAGTATAAAAAATCTCCATGAGAGCTGTGATTGGATTCAGTGTTAATGTATTCTTTTTCTAAACTGTGGTAAAACATACATACCATATAATCTACCTTCTAACCATTTTTTCAGTGTACAATTTGGTGGCATTAAGCACATTTACAGTGTTGTATAACTACCACCAATATTTATGTCCAGAATATTTTCATCATCCCAAACAGAAACCGCTCCCATTAAACCATAACTGCCCATTCTTCCTACCCCCGGCCCCTGGTAACCTCTAGTCTACTTTCTGTTTCTATGAATTAATTTACTTTAGCTACCTCATATAAGGAAAATATCATATTTGTTTTTTATTTCTGGCTTATTTCACTTATAGTGTTTTCAGAGTTCATCTAACCAGAATTTTATTCACTTTTAAGGCTGAATAATATTTCCTGCTCATGTGCACCATGGATTCTGTATCCAGTCATCCTCTGATGGACACTCGGTTGTTTTCACCTTTCGGCTATTGGGAATAGTACTGCTATGTGCCTCAGTGTACAAATATCTTTGTGAGTTACTGCTTTCAGTTCCTTTGGGTATATGCCCAAAATTGGAATTTTGGGCTCATATAGTAATTCTATTTTTACTTTCTTGGGGAACCCCTATACAGTTTTACATGATGGCTGCGCCACTCTTCACTCTCACCAGCAGTGCACAAGTGTTCCAATTTCTCCGTATCTTCACCAACACTTGGCCTAGTGAAGTTTAGCATGTTTTTATGTTCTTACTGGCATTCCTTATTTTTATGTCCTTATTGTATATCTTCTTTGGAGAATTGTCTATTCATGTCTTTTACCCATTTTTGAATGAGATTGTGTTGCTATTGTTGAATTGTAGTTCTTTACATATTCTGGATATTAATTCTTTATCAGATACATGATGGGCAAATATTTCCTCCTATTATGTGCATTTTCTTTTGACTCTCTTAATAGTGTCCTTTGATGCAAAAAAGTCTTACAATTTTGATGCAGTCTAATTTGCAATTTTTCTTATATTACTTGAACTTTTGATCACCAGCCAAGAAACCACCAGCAATTCTAATGTCCATAAGATTTTCCTCAGATTTTCTTAAGATTTTTTTTTTTTTTTTTTTTGAGACAGAGAGTGTCACTTATCACTCTTGTAACGCAGGTTCTCACAATCTTGGCTCACTGCAACCTCTGTCTCCCAGTTTCAAGCAATTCTCCTGCCTCAGCCTCCTGAGTAGCTGGTATTACAGGTGCCTGCCACCATGCCCTGCTATTTTTCTTTTTCTTTTCTTTTTATTTTTTTATTTTTAGTAGAGACAGGGTTTCACCATGATGACCAGGCTGGTATCGAACTCCTGACCTCTGGTGATCCGCCTGCCTAATCCTCCCAAAGTGCTGGGATTACAGACATGAGCC
Source organism: Ateles fusciceps (assembly GCA_036589455.1). Classification (NCBI taxonomy): domain Eukaryota; kingdom Metazoa; phylum Chordata; class Mammalia; order Primates; family Atelidae; genus Ateles; species Ateles fusciceps. The sequence continues at coordinate 621,801 of JAZHEH010001295.1, forward strand.
ACCACACCCAGCCTTTCTTAAGGGTTTTACAGGTACAACTCTTAACATTAGATCTTTGAATCATTCTGACTTAATTTTTGAAAAGGGTGTAATGGGAGGGTATAAATTTTGTCGAGCATCATGTGGAAATCCAGGTTTTTTGCATGTGGAAGTCCAGGTTTCCAGCACCATTTGTTGATGCCCTATGTGTTGCAGTGGGGCTGATCCATTCGTAAGATGCAGTGAGCACTAACACATGGAAGCACCAGGCACTTATTTACCTGTCTTTCCTCCATAGTTGTCTTGAGAAGGCTTTCACTGACAAACCCAACAGAAATGAATAATTTTACTTCTTATGAAATCAAATTCAAGTAAAATTATAAATTTTAAAATGTTAAGACTGGAGCAAGACTGGAACATCACGAGACAAGCTGAAACATAGGCTGAAACAGAGGGTTTATATTTACCTTGCTACAAATTCTGTTGGCCTACAATCTCTTACACTTATTACATAAGAGAGCCACAGGGTGGGGTGAGAGCTCACATAACAAGTCTGGTTTTCTGCTTCAGAAATAATTTTAAATTCTCTGCTTAAACAGAGTAAGAAAATTAACAGAAAGATGTCAAATGTGAAATTGGCGTCTACAAAGTCAGAGAGTGAGTAGTAAGTGTCAGCATCAGAAATCCAAGGAGAGTCTATCTTTTTACACAGAAATGGCCTCACTCTGCACTGCAGAAGGGAGCAGGTCCCTACAGGGACCTTCATGATAAAGAAAATCCCTATATGAAGTAGGGGTTTTCTGTTTAATTAAATTGTCCAGAAATTAAATTGTCCTTCTTTCTAACTACAGGTCTCACAAAGGTTTATAGCTTCAGTGATTTCACCTGGGCCAAGATTTTGCTTTTTGTATTTGTTTATTTTGAGCTGCTGCCTGGGGCTTAGAAAAGCGACTTGGATATTTTGCCAAAATGGTATTTCTTTGATGGAATTTTTTTTTTTTTTTTTTTTTTGAGACAGAGTCTTGCTCTGTTGCCAGGCGCCAGGCTGGAGTGCAGTGGCGCAATCTCGGCTCACTGTAACTTCCGCCTCCCGGGTTCAAGCAATCCTCCTGCCTCAGCCTCCCGGGTAGCTGGGACTACAGGCACACGCCACGATGCCCAGCTAATTGTTTTTTGTATTTTTTAGTAGAGACGGGGTTTCACCATGTTGACCAGGATGGTCTCGATCTCTTGACCTCGTGATCCACCTGCCTCGGCCTCCCAAAGTGCTGGGATTACAGGCTTGAGCCACCGTGCCCGGCCCTTCTTTGATGGAATTTGAAATCCATGAACACTCTGCTTTCCTGCTGTATCCCCAGAGCAGGTTGAGTAGCTTGCCCTTCTTTTTAGAACTTCACTAGAAGTGGTAGAAGATTTGGAGTTAGGGCCTCCCTCATTCTCTACCCTTTCTTTAATTCAGAGGATCACAAGCTGTTGGGAGAAGAGTGGTGTCTTGAGCTCCAGCTGTCCTGATGAGTATTAATATCCAATGTCCTGTAATGAAGTCACGTGTGCAGGTGACATCACTTCTGCATGCAGTGTCATGGGAGAGTGGGTTCCTGGACCCCAGGTTAAGAGCCTAAGCACTACTGGCACAGCGCTAGAGCTCGGGGAGGGGGAGGGGATGGCTGGGATAGAACCTAGTTTTGTCCTTTAGTCCTGGGGCCTTTTCACTCCTCACATAGTAGGTGTTGTGCTTCAGGCAGGTGATGATGTTGGTGGAGTCGAGGGAGGAAACTGCCTGGGACTGGGGAAAAACAGGTTGGAGAGATAATTAAGGTGGACATTATTTTTCCTGAGCATCTGGAGAGGCTGAAGGAGTAACTACCTGCTCAATTAGCCACAGGCCCAGTACCAACACCAGGGGGCGCCCACAGAACCTGAAGGCACCGCGCAGCCGGGTTGTTTGCGGTTTTGCTCCTGGTTCCCTGATTTAACCAGGGAGCCACAACCCTGCAACCAGGTGGCCTGGATTCAACCTGCAGCTCTGGTCCTACTGACACTCCCTCCCGGTGCCTCAGTTTCTTCATCTGTGAAACGGTGAGGACATTACAGCACTTACCTCTGGGGTGAGTTTCTCAACAGCAGCTCTATTAACAATTTGGGACAGAGAGTTCCTTGTGGAGTGGGCTGTTCTGTGCACTGTGGGAGCTTTGCCAGCAGCACCCCACTCACCCCCCTCCCACCAATCCCCATGTGACAACCGAAAATGTCCCAGGATTTTGAGGTCTCCTTTGGGTCTGGAAGCTGCACTTAGGCACTTTCCCCACCTGACACTTCATCTCACCAATGAGATGGTCTGTGGGCCTTATGCTTTGGTCCACATAAGGCCACTTTAAAAGGATTCTGTCCAACTTTTAAACAAATCCATTTTCTTCCTTTATCTCCGAATTCAGTTAATCCTTGCATACTCTTTGTTTAGCATATCTTGAAATGTATCAGTTCCAATCCTAGTAGCAATTCATGATACCTGCTATGACCTCAGTAGAGCTCTGATTCCTTTAGCACAGGGAATGTGTTATCGATTCTGCTCTGGATGATGGAAATCAGTTTATTTTACTTTACTTGTTTGAGATGTTGTTCCTCATCTGTTAAACGTAAATGTGGACATGGCTTGAACTACTAAGTGGTTTTATTTCTTCATTCCCCTGATATTTGTTGTATACCTACTGCAAGTCAAATACATGGCATGATATTGCTTCCTTGATCACACCACATCAGATGAGAAATTTAGACATTATAGCCAGCTGTGGGGGCTCACACCTGTAGTCCTAGCTACGCGGAGGGCTGAGGCAGGAGAATTGCCTGAGCCCAGGAGTTTGAGGTTACAGTGAGGTATGATATCACCAATGCATTTCAGCCTGGGCAAAAGACCCTGTCTCTGAAAAAAAAAGTAAAGACATTGTGAGCTGTCTACATGGACTCTGTCTCACAAGATCCATGTCCTGTAATTTTTCTAAATGGCATCTCTGTGTGGTTTTCATGAATGTGTGTCTGGTATTTCTTTTCCATCCGCTTACTTTCAGCTTTTCTGTACCTTCTACTGAAATGGCTTTTGTAAACAGCCTACAGTTATTTATATATTGACTTATTTTTCTGCCTCTGTACTATTGGTCTTGTCATTGGAGGGTGTGAGTCCATTATGTTTAATGTCATTGTTGACCTCATTGGGTTTAGGTCTGTACATTGTCATTTGCTGCCTTCTAATATTATGTCTTTTTGGCTCAACTATTTTTCTTCAGTTGCCTTTAGATGAATAAAAAGGTTGCATTATTGTGGTCTTCTGAATAACTGTTCTAGTTACAACTTCTCTTATTATTTATTTAATTATCTGAGAAAGCACAATATTCCATGACTTATTATAACCGACAGCAGACCATAACGTCCCTGACTTTCACCTGCCTGTGCAGACAGCCCAGGGGAGACTCAGTGCTCTGGCTCTGAGGCACAGCGGGTGGAAGCAGGAGAGTAACTGGATGGTGAAGCTGTAGCTGCAGAGGCCTCCGGGCCCCTCACCTGCACTCCTCGTAGATGTCTCCTCCACTGAATGCCTGCAATGCCCTCTCCTCCATATGCTCCTGCCAGTCTCCCCCGTCTCCACTGACAGCAGCTCCACCCTTCTACTCACTCAGTCCAACACCGTGGGTGTCCTTGATTCTTCTTTCTCACACCACAGATGCAATCCATTAGCAAGTGCTGTGAAGTCCATCTTCAAATTCATCCGGAATCCCATCACTTCCCACCATTTCCCCTGCTCACACCCCAGTCAAGGTAACCAGCACCTCCATCCTGGAATACTATACTCCTTCCCCAGCATTTCCCTACCGCCTCACTTGTCCCTCACCTCTCAATTCTGTTCTCAGCACAGCAACCAGAGAGAAGCTTTCAAAGGGTAAGTCCTACCATGTCCCACTTTTCAAAGCTGTCCTGTAACTCTCCATGTCTTTCATAGCAAATGAAAAAACCCTTCCCACACTGTCCAGGCCTCCCTGCTCTGGCCACACCTCTGACCTCATTTCAGTTTCTCTCTGTCCAGCCCTTCTGGCCTCTTCCTCCTTCCAGGAACACAGACACTTTCCTGCCCTAGTGCATCTGCACTGAAGTTTCCTGCCTGGAAACAGCTTTCCCAGTCATCCTTGTGGACAGCTCCTCACATCCCTCAAATCTTCACTCAAAGGTCACATTTGCAACAAGGCCCATCCTGACCACCCAGCACAGCAGCCACCCCCCTGTCCCCCACAGCTCACACTCCGCTTCACCTGCCCCACAGCACTTGCCACCTTCTAATTCAAGCATTTTCTGCTCTTGCTCTGCTTATACTATGTCTGCATCTGCCTACAGAGGTGTCCAATGTTTTCACTTCCCTGGAACACATGTGAAGAATTGTCTTGAGCCACACATAAAATACACTAATGACAGCTGATGAGCAGAAAAAAATCGAAAAAAGAAAAAAAATAAGTGCATAATTTTCATGATATCTGCCACCACAGATAAGCAAAAACATCCTCACATTCGAAGCTGTCCTGGGCCACATGCAGCCTGTGAGCCACAGGTTGGACAAGCTTACATCTAGAACATACACACCGGAAGGCTGGAAATTTTTCTATTTTTACTTTAATGATGTTTTCTAAATGCGAAAACGGTCATATACCCAGCGGACAACAAATGTCAGTTGAATGAATGATCACTGAAGGGCGCCTCCCTATTCTAAAGGCAATATCTTTATTAATGTAGCCTCAGGCCAAATGCTGTTTTATGGCAGCTACAGAGCAACATCATCTCACACTGACATCAGTGCCGCCAGAGCTTTTCTCACCAGGGCTGCGTGTGTGCCCTCCCTCCCTCCCCTCCCTCCTCCCACAGCAACCCTCCTGCACGCTGCAGCACACAACCATATTTTTCTCTTCAGGAAAGATAACCCTAGGCTTATGGGTCCAATTTTCCAACCACATATGAATCTAAGTCAGACTCTGCTTTATAAATCCATGAGTTTGGATTGGAGGCAGCACTAGGATCACTACAACTCAGGGCAGGAAGAAGAGTAGGAGAGAGAGCAGAAGGACTTCCAACAGAAACTTACCTACGATGAGAAACTACGGGAGCCTTCCTCTCTGCAAGTATCAGAATCTGCTTTAAGAAGTTTGGGGAAAAGATGGAAAATACAGTCCAGGAAGAGAACCTGGAAGGAGGGCGAGAGGGGCGGGACTGAAAATGTGTCTCCTGATATCACAATAACGTTTATGTGCGGAGACCACATAGGTGACATCCAAGTCCCTGTGATCACAGGTTGTGGTGGGACAAGCAAGGGTCTACTGAAGGGCTAAGGACAATGGAGCAGCAAAGATGACAAACCAGCAGTGACCACATAAAGCCCACGGTGGCCTGAGCACCCACTGGGCACAGCCCCATCTACTCCTTCCCCCTGCAACAAATCAGCACAAGAAACATGTGGACTGTGGAAGGTTCTCAGGTCTTCCATTTATTTTGTCTCTCGAATTTCAGGAATCTTCTCTTTTTAATTAACCCATCAATCTCTCATAGAAATAATTTGAAGAAGTAAATTATATTCACATTCTTTTTTTTTTTTTTTTTTTTTTTTTGAGACAGAGTCTCACTCAGTCACCAGGCGCCAGGCTGGAGTGCAGTGGCGCGACCTTGGCTCACTGCAACCTCCGCTGCCCGGGTTCAAGCATTCTTCTGCCTCAGCCTCCCGAGTAGCTGGGACTACAGGCGCGCGCCACCACGCCCAGCTAATTTTTTTGTATTTTTAGTAGAGACGGGGTTTCACCATGTTGACCAGGACGGTCTCGATCTCTTGACCTCGTGATCCGCCCGCCTCGGCCTCCCAAAGTGCTGGGATTACAGGCGTGAGCCACCGCGCCCGGCCTCACATTCTAATTTTAATAGGAAAGTAAGAAGTTACAGCTCAGTGCACCATGAAGTTGAGACAGAGATGGAGACATCCCAGCTCCAGGTCTCTGGAACAGGAAACGTGACCGGGGAAGGAATGCAGGTCAGCTTGGGGAAGGGGTCATAATGGACACGGGGCTGGGCTGGTCTCCCCCACCTCCTCATATTATGCCTATAGGGACACAGACACATTCGGATGCCTTTGCAGTAAGAGAAGTCAGGGTTCTTGAAGTCACAAATGGAAGGTGTGGATAAATCTTGCCTCTCAGTCCCACACAAGGCAGCTGTCTCACACTATAAAAAAATATTCATTAACAAATTTATATCCGTCACACTTTAAACAACCCATCACCAGCTCAATACATCCAAGTCAAAGAAACCCCATAACACAGCTGTGTCCACTGTTCCCCTAACAACTCACACACATCAGCCCCACCCCAGGATCTCACCTTTATAAGCCTTGAGAGACCCATTAGAGCCATCAGAGCCATCAGAGTGCTGGGAACTGTCACTGCCTGGGGTAGAACAAAAACAGGACCTGGTCAGAGCCTACAGGAAACGCCACTAGAGGAGGAATTGTGGGCTGGGTGAGCTCCCCCATGGGCTCCCGATCACAATATCCCAGTGATCTCAGGGATCGGCCTCCTTCATACTTACTTGCAGCCTGAAAGTAGCTTCCTCCTTTTTATCTGTGGGGAAGAAAATGTCCTGTGAGGGGTCAGAAAGATGGCAGGGCCATGAGGTCCTAGAGGAACCTCCTAGTCTTGGACCCAGAGAAGTTTCCAGAAATGTGTGACTAAAGACTCAGGGTAGGATCAGGAAACACAAAGAAAGAAGGTGTGGGTCCTGGGCCAACTGCCCTCCTAAGGACTGTCCTCAGCAGGGACCTTCCCTTGTGACCTGTGACTGCTGGGATCAGGTCTCCATCACCACAGTCATCAAGGTGATACATCTGTCCTTCACTGTCACAGGTGTTTTACAAGAGTAAGTGCTGGCACATAGGGTCCACGCTGGGTCCACCCATGAGTGGATGTTGCTTCCCAGTAACCAGGCAGGGCACACTTCTACCTGGGGCTTGGAACCCTCAGTGAGACAAGAAATCTCAGATCCTACTCCTCACCCTTTCCTCACCTGAGCTCTTCTTCCTCCACATCACAGCAGCGACCACAGCTCCAGTGACTACAGCTCCAAGGACAACCAGGCCAGCAACGATGCCCACGATGGGGATGGTGGGCTGGGAAGGCGGCTCTGGGAAAGGAGGGGAAGGTAAGGGGCCCTGATCCCAGGTCCCAGCCCCCAGCCCCAACCCTGCTAAAGGTCTCCAGAGGGTCTCCTGGTTTCCCTAAGAGACATGACACTCCCATCTCCCTCCTTACCCCATCTCAGGGTGAGGGGCTCGGGCAGCCCCTGGTGCTGCACATGGCATGTGTACCTCTGCTCCTCTCCAGAAAGCACCACCACAGCCGCCCACTTCTGGAAGGTTCCATCCCCTGCAGGCCTGGTCTCTACGAGCTCCATGTCCTGGGTCTGGTCCTCTCCATCCGCTGCCAGGTCAGTGTGATCTCCGCAGGGTAGAAGCCCAGGGCCCAGCACCTCAGGGTGGTCTGATGGTCAGAGATGGGGTGGTGGGACACGTGTGTCTTGGGGAGCTCTGTAGGGAAGAGTCAGAAATTCAGGCACTTTGCATCTCTCATGGACACCCCAGCAGCTCCCATGTGACCATACTGAGAATGGACAGGATACCTGGGGTAGGGAAGGGAGCACAGAACCCAGACACCAGCCTGGACACAGGCACCTGGGATAATGTCCTGTTCCTTGGAAAGTTCTAGTCTCTGAGGGGGGAACCGGTACTTCTGGTCCTGATCTGAGTGGAGGCCAAGGGATTCAGAGTAGCTGGAGTCAGACCCCCACACACACTGAATGTGAGGCAGAGGACAAGGCAAGAAAGGAAAAATCCTGGTGCCCAACGCTGCTGTGGGGTCACAGGGAACGCCTGATCAGTATTCCTGGGATTGACTTCCCCCTCCTTTCTCTCAGAGACTGCAACCCTTAATTGTATCAGAGAACAGGGCAGGCCCTCAGAGTCACTCTCTGGTACAGGATCTGGAAACCCAGGAGGATTCCTCTCCCTCAGGACCGGAGGGAGGGTGATATTCTAGTGTTGGTCCCATTTTCCTCCCCCTCCTTCTACAAGGCCAGCCTGGGAGTTCTACAGGCGATCAGGGAGGTGGCCCCTGGCCCCTGGTACCCGTGCGCTGCAGCGTCTCCTTCCCCGTTCTCCAGGTATCTGCGGAGCCATTCAACGCACGTGCCCTCCAGGTAGGCTCTCATCCTCTCAGCCGCATTGGCCGCCTCCCACTTGCGCTGGGTGATCTGAGCCGCCAGGTCCGCGGCCGTCCAGGAGCGCAGGTCCTCGTTCAGGACGATGTAATCCTTGCCGTCGTAGGCGAGCTGGTAATACCCGCGGAGGAGGCGCCCGTCCGGCTCCAGGTTGCAGCCATACATCCTCTGGAAGGTGTGAGACCCTGGCCCGGTCCCCGCGGTCAGCTCCGCCCACCGAGCCCCGCCCTCGCCCAACCCGCTGGGATTTGGCCTAAACTGAAAATGAAACCGGGTAAAGGCGCGCGAGTTTCTTCCGGGTCTAGGGTCTAGGCGAGAAATGGGGAAGGGTCGTGATCTGCGCCCCCGGCCGGGGTCACTCACCGGCCTCGCTCTGGTTGTAGTAGCCGCGCACCAACCGCAGGTTCACTCGCTCAGTCTGTGCGGCGGCCTTGACTTTCCGTGTCTGGTCCTCCCAATACTCCGGCCCCTCCTGCTCCATCCACGGCGCCCGCGGCTCCACCCTCGGAATCGCTGCGTCGCTGTCGAACCGCATGAACTGCGTGTCGTCCACGTAGCCGACTTCCATGTACCGGGGCTCCCCGCGACCGGGCCGGGAGACGGTGGTGCTGAAATACCTCAAGGAGTGGGAGCCTGGGGGCGAGGAGGGACTAAGACCCGCCCGACCATCCTCCCGGCGCGGCTTCCTGGGTCCTGCGCCCCCGCCTGGGGGGGGCCCTCACTCCTCCCCCGCAGAGGCGGTTTCCCTCCCGACCCTGCACTCACCCGCCCGGGTCTGGGTCAGGGCCAGGACCCCCGAGAGCAGCAGGAGGAGGGTTCGGGGCGCCATGACCGTCATCCTCGGCTCTGGGCAGAATCTGAGTCCGGATGGGTGACTGGGGACTTTAGAACCGGGACCGCAGTGACGCTGATTGGCTTCTCTAGAAAACTGGCACCCAATGGGAGTGAGAACTGGGTCAGCGTCGGGAGTGTCCAGGAAGAAGGACCCGACACAGGTTGGGAGAGGAAGAGAAACTCTGCGGAGATGGGGGACTCCCCAAAGCTGCGCCTCCCCAGTCCTACACCGCCTTCGGGGTCAGACTGTCAGAGTCACCCCTGGGGCCCTGGGACTTCGCCCTGACCCCGCTCCTCCTGTGCCAAGCGCTCTGTCTCAATGTCTGCCTGAGTCTTAGCCCAGGAGCTGCTGAGAAACCAGAGAGAAACGCTCAGCATGGGCCGCGTCCCCTCTCCCTTCACTTTTCTTCCCAGAATCCCCGTCCCTGAAGTGGACTTCCTGCCTCCACCTCCTTACCTGTCCCCCCTGGACTCTTCTAGAAGAAAATTCACCCCGGGAAGCTTGCTGCCAGAGAGTGAGCTCGCCCTGGGAATGGAGGTGTAGAGACAGGGTTTTTTGTTGTTGTTGTTCAAATCTGGAGAATTTTTGCCAGACAGCATGAGACAGCATAGAGACCAGTTTGCTTTTTGTTTATTAACTACAGTGGGTAGCAGAATCTTGGTAACCCCCGAATGATGAGGAATTTAATCGGTAAAAAATGTGACTTTGGCCCCTTGATATATAAATGTGTATAAAAGCATTACAACAGGACTCAGACATTTCCTAAGTTTCACTTTCCCAGACAATGTATGTGCGACTCCCGCTTCTTGTATTTTAAATTTACCTTTACTCCATAGACCTGAGTTTCTGTGTGAGTCCAGACATCTCCTCAATACAAAGTAGCACACTGTGTTACTGTATGTTGCAACCAGGAGCCAGTACAGACTTCATTCACCTCACAGTTGCAAGTGTTCAAGGCAGTCACAATACCCCCCCACCAGTGCTCATGCACTGCCTGTTTTTAGGAAGTGTCCACATCTAAGCGGTGTGTTTATTTTATAGGAACACTTAGTATTTTTTAAACTTGATTAACATAAGAAACAATTAGTTTTTAGGCAGACATACATAAAATATTAAAGGCCAACTATGAAGAATACCCTGCTAGGCTCTGTAGATGGATGTGTTAAAAATCTATCAAACAATGTGTTTAAACCTAAAAATTCTGCTGCTTTCGAATTCTTTCCTCTGCTCCTTCTCCTCACCTTCTGCTTCTCCAGCCCTTGCCTCCATCCCTCTCATCCCTAAGGCCTTCCTCTCCCCTTAGGCCCCACCACCCTGTCACTCCTGAATAGTGGCTCTAGCATTGTCCCATTACCTGCTATGTGACTGTTCTCTCCACAGTGATCCTGCTATGTGAGTCACAGTATGTCATTTCTCCACACAAAACACCTCAATCTTGTGAAGCTTGTAGAATGTAGGCACATGAATATATGAGGGCATACCTGGTTCAGTGTAGGCACTAAATTAATTTTTGTTGACTGAGTGATTGAAACATGAGCGTATTAAAATGGACCACAGAAAATTACAAAATGTAAAACACTGACCAAGTTAGGACAGATTTTATTTTATGTAACTAGTGTGGATATCAATTCATCAATTTATTCCATGAGTCTGTTGAGCCTGTGTATGAATTTTAGAAGACTGAGTAACAAATTATCACAAACACTGGCTTTAAACAACACCCATTTACTGTTGATTTATTTATTTTTAGAGACAGAGTCTCCCTCTGTCATCCAGGGTGAAGTGCAGTCACATGATCATGGGTCTCTGCAGCCTCAAACTCCTGGGCTCAAAGGACCCTACTGCCTCAGTCTTCAGAGCAGCTAGGACTGCAGGCAAGTGCCACCACACCCAGCTAATTAAAAAAAAAATCGTAGAGACAAATGTTTCACTACATTATCCTGGCTGGTCTCAAACTCCTGGCTGCAAGTGATCCTCCTGTGTCAGCTCCTCAAATGTTATGATCACAGGCATGCACTACCACTCCTGGCCAAACAACAGCCCTTGAGCTGTTTATAGTTCCTTAGTCAGAAGTCTGGGCAAGATGTTGATGGAATCTCTATTCTGGACTTCCCAAAGCTGTGTTTTCATTTTGAATCCTCCTTCAGGCTTATACAGAGGAGTCAGAATGCAGTTTCTGGCAGTTGTAAGACTGAGGTCCCTGTTTGTTGCCTGTCAATATAGAGAACAGGGAGGGCTGTGGTCAATTCCTGGTGCCCACTAGTGTTCTCTCCTACATAGCCCCTTCATTTTCAAAGCCCACAGTGGAGGAAACCCCTCATGCTGAATCCCTCTCACACTGTGAATCTCTATGTTCAGGAAGGACCCAGTCCTTTCCCAGGCTCACCTGATTAGGACAGTCCACACAGAATAAACCCAGCCTAAAGTCAACTAATTGATTCCCTTAATTATATCTGCTAAATCCCTTCACAGCAGCACCTACATTAGAGTTGGATGAATAACTGGGGGAAGGTGAGTGACCAGGAGGTGGTTGTTGGGGGTCATCATAGAATCAGCCTCACAAGGATTGGATCTTCCTTTTGTGTTTAATTGAGACACAGTTGGAAATTGAAGTTCAAGTAAAGCGATCATTGTGAACGGTAATAAAATACATCTTCTTCAGCCATGGAAATTCTCCTTACCTTTTACAAGTAAGTTACATGTTTAATATCTTATAGTTAATTTAGGCCTCATGTGGTGGCTCACGCCTGCAATCCTAGCACTGTGGAAAGCAGAGGAAGGCAGATTTGTTGACTCCAGAAGTTCAAGATCAGCCTGGGAAACATGGTCAAACCTCCATCTCTACAAGAAAAATTAGAAAATTAGCCGGTCATGGTGGTTCATGCCTTTAGTCCCAGATACTCAGGAGGCTGAGGTCACAGGATCCCTTGAGCCCAGGAGGTTGACACTGCAGTGCATGGTGATCATGCCACTACACTCCAGTCTGGGTGACAGAGAGCGACCCTGTCTCAAAAATAATAACAATGATGATAAATTTAGGGTAAATGCAAATTAATGTGTAATAATGCATACTTTCTTATGAAAATTAGTTATTTACTATTGCATAACAAATTATGTAAAACTTAGCAGCTCAAAACAACAAATATTCATCATCTCCCACAGTTTCCAATGGTAAGGAATCTAGGAGAAGTTTTCCTGAGTGCTTCTGGCTCAGTTAATCTCACAAGTAGTCCAGTTGTCAGCCGAGGGCTGCATCATCTGAGTGTTTCCCTGGGGCTGAGGATACACATAAAACATGGCTCAGTCACATGGCTATTGCAAAAGGCCTAGTTTCTTGTTGTCTGGTCTCAGAAGTCCTCAGTTCTTAGCCACATGGACCTTCCTGCAGGGCAGCTTAAAGCACAGCAGCTGGCTTTCCCCGGAGCTCATGATCCCAGAGACAGAGAAAGAGAAAGTAGAAGCCGCAGTGAGTTTTATGTTCTACATCCAGAGTCACGAACTGTTATGTCATCATTACTCTATCTGTTAGAAGTTGTAGTAGCTGGTTCTCACACTGCTATAAAGAAATACCTGAGACTGGGGTTATATATAAAGGAAAGAGGTTTAATTGACTCACAGTTCTGCATGGCTGAGAAGGCTGCCCCAGGAAACTTACAATCATGGCAGAAGTGGAAGCAAACACATCCTTCATGCGGTGGTAGGAGAGAGAAATGCAGAGTGAAGGGGGAAGCCCCTTATAAAACCATCAGATCACATGAAAATTCACTCACTATCATTAGAACAGCATGGGGGGCAGGGCGTGGTGGCTCATGCCTATAATCCCAGCACTTTGGGAGGCCAAAGTGGGCAGATCACGAGGTCAGGAGTTTGAGACCAGCGTGACCAAACATGGTGAAACCCAGTCTCTACTAAAAAGACAAAGATTAGCCGGGAGTGGTACCACACTCCTGTAATCACAGATACTCAGGAGGCTGAGACAGGAGAATTGCTTGAACCCAGGAGACGGAGGTTGCGGTGAGCCGAGATTGTGCCATTGCACTCCAGACAGGTGTCAGAGCGAGACTCCATCTTAAAAAAAAAAAAAAAAGAACAGCATGTGGGTACCGTCCTCATGATCCAATCACCTCCCATGTGGTCCCTCCCTCAATATGGGTGGATTACAATTCACATGAAAATTCAAGATGAGATCCAGGTGGGAACACAGAGCCAGGCCATATCAGAAATGTATCATTAAGTCCAAGCCACGCTCAAGAGAGGGAAGTAAGCTGCACGTCTGGAAGGGAGCAGTATTAAAGGATTTGCATATATGTTGAAAGCAAAATTAAAAGTATTGTTTCAGGATTTTGTAAATCAAAGGCTTCTTTTATCTAATTATTCTTAATATGGTTTAACCTCTTTTAATAATTTTAAATAATACTTTAACCTTGTGTTTTAATTTTATTTCATTTTAAGTTTAGGGTACATGTGCAGGATGTGCAGGTTTGTTACATAGGTAAACGTGTGCCATGGTGGTTTGCTGCACCTACCCACCCATCACCTAGGTATGAAGCCTGGCATGCATTAGGTATTTTTCCTAATGCATCCCCCCACCACCCTCCCACAGCAGGCCCCAGTGTGCATTGTTCCTCTCCCTGTGTCCCTGAGTTCTCACTGCTCAGCTCTCAATTATACATGAGAACATGTGGTGTGTGGTTTTCTGTTCCTGTGTTAGTTTGCCAAGGAAAATGGCTGCCAGCTTCATCCATATCCTTGCAAAGGACTTGATCTCATTCCTTTTTATGGCTGCATAATATTCCATGGTGTAGATGTACCATATTTTATTATTCCTGTCCATCATTGTTGGGCATTTGGGTTGATTCCATGGCTTTGCTATTGTGAATAGTGCTGCAATTAACATACACGTGCATCTATCTTTATGATAGAATGATTTCTATTCCTTTGAGTATATACCCTGTAATGGGATTGCTGGGTGAAATGGTATTTCTGGTTCTAAATCTTTGAGGAATTGCCACACTGTCTTCCACAATGGTTGAGCCAATTTACATTTCTACCAACAGTGTAAAAGCATTCCTATTTCTCTGCAACTTTGGCAGCATCTGTTGTTTCTTGACTTTTTAGTAATTGCCATTCTGACTGGCATGAGATGGTATCTCATTGTGGTTTTGATTTGCATTTCTCTATCAGTGATGTTCAGCTTTTAAAAATATGTTTTTTGGCTGCATGTATGTCTTCTTTTGAGAAGTGTCTGTTCATGTCCTTTGTCTACTTTTCGATAAAGTTGGTTTTTTTTTCATGTAAATTTGCCTAAGTTATTTGTAGATTCTGAATATTAAACCTTTGTCAGATGGATATGTTGAAAGGTATATTGAAAATTTTTTTCTCCCATTCTGTAGGATGTCTGTTCACTCTGATGATAGTTTCTTTTCCTGTGGGGAAGCTCTTTTGTTTAATTAGATCCCATTTGTTAAATTTTGCTTTTGTGACAGTTGCTTTTGGCAATTTCATCATAACATCTTTGCCTATGCCTATGGCCTGAATGGTATTGCCTAGATTTTCTTCCAGGTTTTTTATAGTTTTGAGTTTTACATTTAAGTCGTTAATCCATCTTGAGTTAATTTTTGTGTAAGGTGTAGGGAAGGGGTCCAGTTTCAATATTCTGCATATGGCTAGCCAGTTCTCCCAGCACCATTTATTAAATAGAGAATCCTTTCCTCACTGCTTGTTTTTGTCAGGTTTGTTGAAGATCCAATGGTTGTAGATGTGTGGTCTTATTTCTGAGTTCTCTATTCTGTTCCATTGTTCTATGTGCCTGTTTTTGTACCATTACCATGCTGTTTTGGTTACTGTAGCCTTTTAGTATAGCTTTAAGTCAGGTAACCTGATGCCTCCGGCTTTGTTCTTTTTGCTTAAGATTCTTCTGGCTATATAAGCTCTTTGTAGGATCCATATGAATTTTAAAACAGTTTTTTTCTAGTTCTGTGATAAGCTTCTCTTTTTAAATTAATGATTAAGAGTTTAAGACATCGCAGAGCCTTGGGTGCTGAGGGAAAAACAGTTTGAGACAGAGAAAGGAGATTCAACAATATCTCCGAGTTTTCCTTGCAAATTGTAAGGTCTCACCGCGCCTTGGACTGCATGATGACCCCCATGAACTGCACGTACCCTCTGGAGGGCCTTCTGGAATTAGAAAACCTGAAGTAGCTGGGAGGAAGAATGATCTACCCCTGTGGTGCCTAACTAACCTGAGACCTTATTCTATTGTTTCTTATTCCAGCCTCTATTGACAAGGCCATTATCTTTGTAACTAACCTCGATTCATCCCACTGACTCCACACCCGACAACCCCCTCCCAGCTTGCAAAAAACCACCCTAAAGTAACATCTGTAACTTTCCACTGCCTACTCCAAACCTATAAAACTGACTCCGATCCCACTGCCCTTTGTTGATGTCCTTTTTAGCCTCAGCCCACCTGCACCCAGGTGAATAAACAGCCATGTTGCTCACACAAAGCCTGTCTGGGGGCTCTCTTCATTCAAAGCAACAGCACAGATACCTTTAATAACAACAATGTTCTCTTCCGTGAGTTAACACAGTTGAGAACATGGAGTAACTAGATCAAATAGTTCCAAGACTTAAGTGCCATAAAAATAATGCCTTGAAAATAAGTCTTTGTTTTGTCTAAGATGTCTCAAATTTAGTGGAGGTATGCCCCAAGTGCCAATTTTCTTGTTGAAATATCATCTTCATAAAACATTTGCCTACACTACAAAACAAAACAAAACAAAACAAAACAAAACAAAACAACAGCAAAAACGCTGCTCTGTTTTTGGAGGAGCCCTTGTTTCGTTTCTTTACTTCTCTAGTAAACTTGCTTTCAGTTAGAAAAACATTGCCAAATTGCCTAATCAGACTTCAGTCAACACATCTAGCTTAGCGTGATGCCAATAACTTTGGTTTGAGGGAGTAACCAGAAAGTGTTAGTTCAAATTGAGAAACAAGTTTTTTCAAAAACTGGCTCTTCAGTGGGCATTCTATAATAAACATCTTTTGTTCTGGTATTGAATGAAATGTGATAGAAGTGATTTGGACACCACTATGATTCTAAATAGCACTGCTATTATGTGCATCTGAAGTTTGTTTTTTTTTAATTTTTTGCAGTGCCCTTTTGTTTTGCATTCATATTTGCTATTCCATCACTGATTATTCATTTCTACTATTTTGTGGTTTCATTTATTTTGATCAATGATGTGCATTTCCAATTCTGTAAAAGTTTAATTCAGTTGTATGTATGATAAAATATAACATCAGGCCGGGTGTGGTGGCTCACGCCTGTAATCCAAGCACTTTGGAGGCCAAGGCGGGCAGATCACCTGAGGTTGGGAGTTCAAGACCAGCCTGACCAACATAGTGAAACCCCGTCTTAAAAAAAAAAAAAAAAAAAAAAAAAGATAAAATATAACATCAAATCCTTTGCATGGTTGAATTACCTTGTATATCAGATTGAACACTGTATACTTGAAAATCTAGAGAGATGCCAGTGAGCCAAGGACCAAATGACCTATTTGTAGCCAAGGCCATTTTCATGGCATCCTGGTCCCTCTGTCACATGGCTCCTTACAATTCTCTGCGGTTTTCTCCCAATGTAAGTAATTCTTCTTAAGGATTCTTGCAGTGAACGTTGGTATTCTTTTCTCTTTCCTTTCTACAAAATCAGATATATGTTATTTTGAAAAATTCTGTTTAAAAAATTATAATCAAGTAACTACCAAGGTGCCTAGAACTGGGGTAAAATACAGAACCTGTAGCTGCCCATTGCCATC
Organism: Ateles fusciceps; assembly: GCA_036589455.1. Classification (NCBI taxonomy): domain Eukaryota; kingdom Metazoa; phylum Chordata; class Mammalia; order Primates; family Atelidae; genus Ateles; species Ateles fusciceps. The sequence continues at coordinate 638,724 of JAZHEH010001295.1, forward strand.
CCCCAGAAGGAAACTCCATCCTGATTCTTGTGATTATTATTCCTCTGCATTTCTTTAAAGGTTTGTGTCATATATATATACACACACATACACACACACACACACACACACACACACACACACATATATACAGGAAAACTAACTAATATTTGGTTTTGATATATATATATATCAAAACCAAATATTAGTTAATTTTGCTGGCTTTTATGCTTCCTGTACAGCAAATAAATCATGCATTTATTTTCCCATGATGCACATTATGTATAGGAGTTATCTGTGGTGTGGGAGGGGAAAGAAGGAGGAAGGGAAGAAGGAGTGAAAGAAGAAAAGAAGGAAGAGGAAAAGGAAGGAAAGGGAAGAAAAGGGAGTGATAAAAAGGGAGGGTGAGGGTTTGAATGAAAATAGAAAAGAAAGGGAGGGGAGAGACAAGAAGGAAAGAAAATGGAAAGGAACAAAGGAGAGAAGAAACTAAAATAAAGAAAAGAATAGGCTTTGAGGAACTAGAAACCCTATGCATTGCTAATATTATCCAAATGTGGGGAAATAAAACAGATGTGAATAACCTCTAGAAAACAATGAAAATGTAAGAGGGCTTCATTAGTTATCCTTTGCTGTGTAACAAACTATTCCCAAATTTTGTGACTTAAATCAACAAACATCAGCTAACTCAAAAGCATAATACAAATACCAGCAAAATGGAGCCACTGCAGGTAGAAGTGTAGCAGGATCAGCTGCAAGAAACAGAGGTCCCGAACACCGAATGGGAAAGGCAAGGGTTTATTATTACAGCCAGGAGCTGAGGAATAATCTGTCCGAATTCAGCTCCTCTAACAAAGGAAGATTCTGCCTTTATATAGGCTTATACTTTAGATATTACACGTGGAAGAATCTTAGGTTTATAGCTTTAGAAATCACATATGAAAAGGGTTTTGGTTTACAGCTTCAGGAATCCCATATGAAAAGGTTCCGGTTTACAGTTTTTTAGGACTCACATATGAAAAGGTTTCTGTTTACAGTTTCAGGAATCACATATGAAAGAGTTCTGGTTTATAGTTTTAGGACTCACACATGAAAAGGTTTCTGGTTTGATCTTGTTTTAAGTAAAAATAGTGCCTTCCAGAGAGTTTCGCCAAGACCAAGCCTGCCGTGTACAGGAAGGTGAAACAGGAGGCGCCAGTTGGTCAGCCTTTTCTTCTATTGAAATGCAGTGTGATAGTCAAAAGGGAGGTTGCTCTGAAATGCCTGGGTCTCTTCTTCAGAAGAAGTTGAATAAACAGGAGGATTTTACAAACTGGAGTAAGTAACAGGTCACTGGTGCACAGATGAAAATGATTTTGTAGTCCAAGTGCTCCAAAAAGCAAGTGCTGCCATTGGATTAAAGTTATAGCATTTTATTAGGGGACACACCTGTCAGACGATACAGCGACAAAGGTAGGTTACTCTGGGAAAGGTCACAGATGAAGATGTAAGTGATGGACAGAAGGAGAGAAGGTTCAGTGGACATGTCCTAGACCACAGACAATCTAAGAAGAGTTGAGCAAGGCCATGGAGAAGTCCTGGAGCCATAGCTGGCCATCAGATAAGTCACCTGTCCCCCAGGTATTGGGAGACAGCCCCAACCCTGTATGTGGGTGCCTTGAGTCCTGGTGGTGACCAGGGAGTGAGAAAAGAAATAAGACAAAGATAAGAGTAGAATTTCACAGTGTGGGTCCAGGGGGCCAATACACTCTAGCACAGGGGTGACCATGTTTGCATTGAACTCTGGGCCCCACACTCTTTTATTAGGTGCATTATCTTGTTAATCTTCCTGGCTGTGGGGAGGGGAGATGGAAGGGAAGATGGCTAGGGGGAGAGCATGAGTCTACAGCATTCAATAGCAAATATGGTTCTTCTAAGAAATGCTAACTTAGGACACTGAGTTTTACCACCCATTGCTTATCAGGGTGCATCTGTAAAGAGGCACAGCAGATAAGGCCCCAAAAGGTCTCACCATACACAATGCATCAAGGGGCTTTTACTCCCAACCATTGTGGACGCAGAGCAATTAGAATTACTCCATATTCTGAGAACATAGGCAGATCCTGTGGCATTTCCGGTCATCTCTGTCCTGCAAGGCCTTCTGGCCTAGCAAGCTCCCATCTGCAAAGACCCTCCAGAGTCTTGTAAGCAGAGATTGCATTCCTTACCAGAGCTCTTGCATCAGCCCTCTTTATAAGACCCTCATGCAGACCCTATATTGGGAAGAGATTGTGGGACCAAAGCCATCTTTGCTACCTTGCAACCACACCGCTGTGTTCTGCCAGTTTAAAGCGCTCTCAGATGGTCTTTACTATAGGCCTGCTGTTACCGCTTGATTTGTTTTTATAGACCTTAAACAATTTTTATTTTACTGCACCATATTTTTAGTTTTCTTAATTCAATATTTGATTCATGGCACAAATCTCAGTGTATAACAAGCAAAGCAAGCTTGTAATCATTTAACTAGAAGTAGTACAGGTCTGCCCCTGGCCATCCTGGCCCACACCAGGAATGTCCTGCCTTAGTGTCACTGGTGTGACCCATCACTGGCTGGGAGCAGCCCATGGGAAGCAGGGCCTCAGCACCAATGCTACAGAGGATGTCAGAGCACAGGAGCAGGGCCTGCGGAGATTACCCAGGAGTGTGACTCAAACCTTCTGCCCTGACAGGTCTGGGTCCTTGGAAATCAAATTGTTTCAGGCTGAATTGCTGGATGATTCTACTCACACTTAAAATGGGGCAAGGGAACCAGAAGGCCCCCAGGTGATCTCTGGTTTCTACACACACTTCTGCCCTCACTGTGTGAAAGTAGCCATGCCTCCTCCTGGGGATGAGGATCTATTACCTGGGTCTGGAGAGGAGGAGACACCTGTTCTCACCAGCTGGTCTCTGGGCACATAGTGTCTAACCTTCTGTGGTGACAACCATAATGTGTAGTTCGGTGGGCTGTCTTTTGTCTCCTTTGAAGGGTACCCTCCTGTGGAAACCAGGACCTCCTACTCTGCACAGCCCAGTGTTGGGAGATAAAACATGCAAAATACCCCAGTGGGTGGATCTAAGGGATTGGACATGGAGCCATACCTGCTTCCCCTTTTGATTTCTGGACCCACATGTTCTTCCTATTGAGAACACAGCACTGTAGAGATATCTCTGACTCAATGCACCAAGTTCTGGAAGATGGCACCTGCCCCTCAGAGTGCTTCCTCCAGGCTGGCACTGAGTTGGGCCTGTAGAAGACCTGTCCAGCATCCCTTGTGGCTGGCAGCCCCTGGGTGGTTGCAGATGGTGATAGGATTAGTGGAACCCACAGCCACGGAAACGCTGAAACTTCCCTGCCAAGCTGGTCTTTCTGGCAGATAATGAGCTAGGAGCACCGCCTAGACTGCAAATCAGAAATGTCATCAGCACCCAGAGTGGTGCTGACTGTCTGAGAGCAAGACAGGAAAATTCACCCATGGAATAGGGGCCTAACCCTGTGAAGATGAACCTGTGGCCCTTCCAGGATGGAAGTGTCTAAATGTAGTCACCTTGTTACTTAGTGGCTAGTCACCTAAAGAAATAGTGCCCCACTGGAGCATATCATGGGCCTCCAATGGTGATAGGTTGGACATTCAGAGGTGGCAGCAGCTGGGTCTGCCTGGTAGGGGGAAGTCAGTGCTTCTGGTTCCATATGTAGCCTCATGCCTGCCGCTGTGCTTGCTCCACTCATGAGTCCATCCTACCAGGCCTGGGCTGACCCACGGTGAGGGCCGGCTAACTTCCATTGTCTGTTGGTTGTTCAGTGCCACTTCAGACTTGGATGTTTTCTGAAGATGTCAACATGGGATTCAAGTTCAACCCAGGTGGGCCATTTTCACCTCATGATGGATGCTGCTGGGCCTGTGCAATCTGTGACTTTGTGGGTCACACAGGCACTTGGAACCACATAGTTGCTTGCTGTCCTGTGGTCAAGCAGTCTATGAAATCAGGACCAGTAATATTAAAAATTGCTTCTAACAGGGGGCTATGTGTCTGCTGTGGATATTATGATCTTACTGTAGAATTCAGGCCCTCCATTATGAGTCTCCCACTGGTGCTTGGTTCAGCTCCATCCTGCATTTTTCTCCACCACTGGCACCACAAGCACCAGGAAGTCTGAGGGAAGGTGGCTGCTTGCACCATGGCCTGGATCTGCTGCAGGGTCCTTTCCTGTGTAGGCCCCACTTGAAGCTGGCCTCCTCCTATGCCACTTAGAGTGTGCACCAAAGCAGCATACCTAGATGTGGAATGTGGTGTCAGAACTCAAAGAGGCTCATCAGGCAGTGTGCTTCCTTCCTTCTGGTGAGGATAAAACAGTTTGTATTTTACCTTGGAGGGGACACACCTGCTTTCCCCTAAACACTTGGCATTTGTTCACCCATAAAACTTCACTTCGGTGGCCACTCCTGAAGCTCTGTAAGGTTTATCTTCACCTTCTGGAGGCATGTGTTTTGCCAAGGACTCCAGTGCACTTTCTGACTGCTGCTCATCCACCCCAGTCAACACAAAGTTGTCAATGCAATGAGCTGATTTAATATCCTATAGGACATCCACTGTGTCTAGTACAGTCTGAAGACTATGCTATAGAGGGGAGGGGAGTTACAATAGCCATGAGGCAGACTATAAATATATGTGTTGTGGATCCCACATGAATGTGAATCACTCCATATCCACTTTCTAATTGGAGAGGAAAGAATGCACTCACCAAATCCATAGCTGCATGCTGTGTGCCCAAGGCTTTATTAATCCACTCTACCAGTGATATCAGACAACATAAAAGCTGCAATTATGAAACTCCTATTTGGTCATACCTGGAGTAATCTAATTCATTCTTTAGGACTCATCAGGCTTCCTCAGGGACAGGTGGGGTAGATTATGTAGAGACAACAGACAGCCCCAGTACCACCCCACATCCTTTAGGTCTCTAATGGTGGTGTGCCCACAATACTTTCACTGTCTTCCACAAGAAGACCCACACTGGAACACACTTTGATTTTTGATTTGCCCAGGATGGGGGCAGTGTCAGAGATTTCCCTTTGGCTTTCAGCACAATGAGAGCCCTTATGCCACAGAGTAGGGACTCAGTGAGGGGGGTGACTCCACTTAGCAGGGTGTCAGTGTCAATTAGGCACTCAGGGAATTGGGAGATAACCCAGGCTCGGTCTATGGATCCAGTGGTACCATGTGAGCCATAATGTGTCCAGGTTTACTCCCTGACCTCTGTAAGCCCCACTGTGATGGGGGCATGATAGTGCTGTGGGCATCTGGGCATCAGTGTCAGCTCACACCCAGTGTCAGTAATCCCCCCTAGTTCTGCCTGTTTTCTTTCCCCCAGTGTACAGTATTCTGAGTAGATTGCTATAGGTTTCTTTGCCGAAGGCCTGAGGGAATTGTCCCAGCATATACCTCCACAGGGTTACAGGGTATTCCTCCTGGGATATGGACTCCTCCTCTGTCACTGAGATCTGAATCTGAATCTTGGCTGAGGTCTGGACACTGAGGATGGGATCAGAAATTTGTATTGCGTCAAACACCTTCATCCTGCTGACCCTCAATTCTTGTTTTCCTATCACAGATATCAGGCAGTGCCCTTGTTGGCTGCCTGTCCTAACCCGGGACACCGCCCTCTATTAACCTTTCGCACGTTCCCTGCAGCTTGAGTCCTCTTAGCTGCTCCTCTGAGGTTGCCATAGTAACGGTGCCCTCTGGCTTTTGCAGGTCACTGCCACTACTTGGTCTTTGTCTCTTCAGGGCCACACTCGCCCCAGGGATCTAAATAAATGCAACCCTGGGACCATTTTTACTACCGTCACCCCACCCTGCAGAGGACAACACCCTGACACTTGTTAGTGATGCAGGTCCCTCTCAACAGCACGTTCCTGAGGCTCTGGTGGAAGGTGTGCCCTCTGGATCCTCTTGTGGAGCATGGTCCCGGTGCACCTTCACCACGCCCACTTCCCCCAGCCCTGTTATTTCATCCTCTACATGTTCCAGGGCAACTGAGACATGTCTACCTTGTTGAGAGTTGGGCATCATTTTTTCTAGTCTGTATGGATTCACTCCGACAGTGGATTTACCTCCACTTATCAAAGTCCTGGGGTGCTGGATAAACCCGCATCCTGTGAAAGTGCCTCCAATCCAAAGGATTCTTGTTCATCCAGCCTGAAATTATGGTTCCTTAATCAAATGCCCTCAAATTCCAATCCCAGAATTTCTCCTCAGGCTCCTACAGGGACGTGCCAGGAGTTCCTGCAAAGCTCCTGGGTGGGATTCCTGCTGTATCATAGGGGTGAGGCTTCTGCAGCATCTTCCAGCACAGGACGTGGGAACCATTACTAGAGAAGGGCGAGCCTCCTCTGCATGCCCAGAGGATCCTGGAGGGCACCCATCAGATAACCCTGTTCCAGTTTGTGGAATCTCAGGTTTCCCCACCAGGGCCCTGACTTTCCTGTAACAGGCCTGCCTTGGCTCAGTGTCAAACACCTCTGGAGCACTGTGGCCCTCAAAATGATGTCTTCAACTATAATTCCATGCTATCTGCCCTTTCACTACAGGAGATAAAGGCCTTTCCATGAGACACTGCAGAGGCTGTCACATGTAGCCCGTGATGGCCGTTAAGAATCCGCAGTTTCTCATGATCATTTTATAGGGCATCAACACAACCGAGCAGTAACCAGCGAACTCCACTGTCTTTGTAGGTTTCCTCCCAACCTTCATCATTACTGTGCAGGGAATCTCTCACCGCACTTCCCATAGCTTCCCCTAACCAGGGCATCTTCTCAGCTCAGCACTGGGGAGACCCACAGCAGCTCAGCTGCACCTTGTGCCGTGGACTTTCCTTGTCCCCCACCAACTCACGTGGCATCCTCTTGGCCTGCCTGGCAGTGGTCGAGCTTATTTCTAATTCCCATTTTTGCCTGTTTTCATGGACCACCCTTCATACCACTTGTGTTAATTAGGGACCCCTGAGGAGCATACCCCAATACAGTGTTAAACGTGCAAGGATTTACTAGGGGAAAATACATGTGAGAGAAATTCAGGAAAGAGACACAAAATGCAAGGACCACAATGTAACTCTGAGCCCCAGTGAAGGAGAGAGAGGGCAGGAAGGTGAGCTGGAAGCATCCTATACCCTGTGCAGGCTAAGGGAAGTTCAGTAAGGGTGGCAGGGAGCCCTGGAGCTTCAGTCAGCCTTCAGAGGAGAAGTGTTCCTGCCTTAGTTTCTGCCCTGCTTTCCTCAATCATTGGCTGGAAAAGACCAGGGGCAGGTGTGGTCTCAGAGCAAATGTGGCAATAGATTTCAGGCTTCAAGAGCGGGGGCCATCATCAGTTATGCTTCCTCTAGCCAAGGGGCTGGGATGTGCATTCTCATGACTGCCACAATGATCCAGTGGGGGAGGGAGGAAAAAGGGTGACGAGAAAGGAAAACAAGATATTAATTGATGATCTGACACTTTTAAGTAGATGAGAAGGGATGACATTTGGGACGCCAGAAGAGGGACTGGCTCTGGTTGAGAACAGAATGGTTGACCCACAACAGTCCGCCACATAATAAAATGCCTGACATGCAGTACAGCTGCAAATGCATGAGCAGACAGTGGTGGAATCTGTGAAGTTGCCTTCTACTGGGTTCAGTTTTCTTAGTGAAGTAGGAAGCAATGTCATCAGCTGAGTTAAGAACAGAGAGGAAAGGTTGGATGTGTGAGCACAAAGAGGTGTCTAAGAGTCACCCAGGACAGGAGGAGGCTGAGGGTGAGGCATGCAGGGAGATGGTGGTTGCTGACCATGGTGGGGGCTCCCCATGAGATTTGGAATTCTAAATTTAAAGAGAACAGTCGGCGTGCTGTGTGCTGCTCTCCAGCCTCCTGCAGTTCATGGGGCAGATGCAGTGTAGGCAGAGGTGGAACTCACCAGCTGTTTAGTTTTGCCAGGTGAGTGTGACAACGCAAGGGAGAGGCAAGGGAGGGATGGAAATTATTTACCATAGAATTCAAAATGGGTGAGTAGGGAGGAGAGGACACCAAGGGTGAGGGACAGTGAGTAGATGGCAGGATCACTAGATTGGGAATCCCAGCGGGGTAGAAGGATTGTTGGAACTAATGTACTGCAGGGTGGAGTCCAAGCCTGGAAAGCAGGCACACATACAATGTGTGGTTCACTGATATTACATCACAGCATACAATAAAATGATCTATGTCCTCAGAGCCTGTGCCCACCTTGCAAGGGGATGAGTGGAAAGATGGTCAAAGAGTGGGAAGTGTGAGATGGAGAGTGTGGAAGAGCTGGGGTCCTTGGCTATGACAAGACTGAGGAGGTGACAAGGGTGTGGGGCTCAGGCAGAGAGAGGAGAAGGTCGTGGAAGAGAGGAGTCCCAGGTTCTGAGAGGCCAGGGAACGAGGGCATCCTCTCTTCTGTATGGGTGTCGATTGCTGCCATAAAAATTAACACAAACCCAGTGGCTTTAAACAGCACCTGTTTATCATGTCACAGCCATGTGGGATGCAAGTCCAACACAGTCTCGTGGAGTAAAATCAAGATCTGGGCAGGTCTGTGGTCCTTCATGGAGACTGGGGAAGAATCCACTTCCAAGCTTATTCAGGTCTTGTCTGAATTCACCTCTTTGCAGAGAGAACTGAGGTCCCCACTTCCTTGATGGCTGTCATCTCAGAGCTGCCCTTAACTCCTAGAGTCCTCTCTCAGGTCCTCAAAATTGGCCCTTAAGGCACATCCAATACTTGCCCTTGGAACCTTTGACCTCCCCTCTGTTGTGTCTCCTCTGCCTACCTCCTCTGCAGCAGCTGACTCCAGCCAGAGCAGCTTTTAATGGCTCATGTGATTTGATTGGGCCCACACAGGTAGTCTGGATAATCTCCCTATTTTAAGGCCCTTAATCTTCGTTACATGAATAATGTTTATTTTTTCACGAAATGCAACCTGTTCATAAGTCCCAGAAACTGAGACTGGATTTTGGGACCATCACTCAGCCCATCACATCTGCATATGTTGAAGTCACCATGGATCAAGGAGACAGCCCTGCTGGAGAGGGTGACAGTGAACCTGGAGCTACAAGAATCAGGATTGAGAGTAATGGCCTGGGACCCATAGGGAATGGCTGCAGTGAGGGGAGTGGAACCATAAACTGATGATAGCTTAGGGGTTTTAGGGAAGAGGGAGGCAGGAAGGTCTGAGAACCACAGTGAAGAACAAGGACCCCACCCTACCTCTGGGCCCAGAGTACAAGATTCCTGGGGAAACTCCCCCATGTAGGAAGACTTAGGAGGAGCCCTGCCCCCAGGGAGACCCAGGTTCTGGAGCATACTGATAAACGGTCTATAAAGGTTTAGCTGATCATGGGCTGGTAATTCCAGTGGGCACAGTGAGAAGATTTCTGGAGTTGGGGGAGGGGGAATGGAGGGACAGAATAGGGGTGTGCAGAGCCTTGTGGGCCTTGTGGGGGATGCGAATGCAGAGTATTGGAGGGACCCAGCATGAGTGACACAAACAGGGAAAGGCTGTAATGAGCTCAGTCCTGGTGGACTCGAGGCTGACAATGGTGCTGAGGCTGTGGGAGATGAGGGAGGAGGAGCAGGGGTGGCTGTCACCTGGGCTCTGTCCATGGAGGTGAGGATGGAGGGGTGATTGGGTCTCAGTGCTGTGTGGACCTCCTGATGACTGGATGGAGTGTCTGAGGGAGGAGGGGTCTTAGAGGATTCACTCATGACCCTGAGGGAGGGGGTGTGCTCACTCCAGATCTCAGGTCTGCTCTGAGGCCTTTCTTTGCAGCTTAGGGCTCCCTAATGTAAATTACTGGAGGTTACTCCATTTTGGAGTTATAAGCTAAAGCAGAAACACCGACGGTTGAAATGTCACTTTCATAAAGGATCGTTATTAGTGTATCATTTAGATTGTCTTACAAAAGTCTCATTTGTGTTTTTTTCCTAGTGGCTGCCAATATTGTTTTAAATTTACAAATGTGATTATTTTATCTTCAATGTAAATTGGTTGCAGGTTGTTTAACCTTATGTATACAGTTTCACATACCTATAACAGCAGTCATTTGGGCCTCTCGTATTCTAATAATTAAGACTTTAAGCTGTGTACACATTGCAATGCAAGTATGAGTCATGCATAACCCTAGCGCTGAGTCAAAAGGGAAAGTCCCTCTCCTGTAAAATTTTACAAAGTTTCTGGGTTCTCTTTTCCACTGGGTGGGAACAAGTCGGCTAATGAGGAACATGAGGTCTTTGTCATCATCTAAAGGTGCTTCAGCTCCCAACTGTGAGGAGCATCAACCACTAGGAAGGGCTCCCTGCCTGGGTCCTGGACCCCTACTCCATGGCAGAGGCCATCGTCTCTCCCAGTGCAGAGCGATGTCCTCGATAGCGAGCTGGCTAGCAGCTGTCCACTCTCCGGCAGTTTTGCCTTCTAAGGCATGAATTTTTGTCTGAGGACCTTCCTGTGTCCAGATGATCAAAACTGATGTCATCTACTCCCTTCTCTGCCCAGGGGTCTGTGGCTGTGCCCTCCACTCACAACAGGACATCCCTTCAGAACACCCCCGCAGGAAGCCAACATCTCCACACAGGCTCACACATGCACTGTGTGTGCACTGAGCTTCGGTTCTGGTTCAGGAGGTGTGGGGGAGGCTCACGAGTCCAGTAGAGCTTGAGGCCTGTACCAGTGTCATATGCCAGGAGCCAAGGTTACAAGGGATACAAAGTGCCCAGACCTACCAGAAAGAGAAATCCCCACAGCATGCAGGGCTAGACAGGGCAAGACACAAGGCCACTCTTAGGCAGCAGGAAGAGGAAAAGGGAAATGACAGACATACCTTGGAGATTTTGCAGCTTTGTTTTCAGACCATGACAACAAAGCAAGCCACACATTTGTTTTGTTTTATGAATGCAAAAAAAAGTCATATTTATACTCTACTGAAGTCTATTAAGTGTACAATAGCATTATGTATTAAATGAGCTATGTACATACCTTAATGTAAAATTACTTTATTTCTAAAAAATGCTAACAATCATCTGAGGCTTCAGCTAATCCTAATCTTTTTGTAGGTACAGGCTCTTGCCTCAGTGTCGATGACTGCTGACTGGTCAAGAGAATGGTTGCTGAATAACTGCTGGCAATTTCTTAAAATAAGACGATGAAGTCTGTGGCGTGGATCGATTATTCCTTTAACTTGGACAGGTAGAGGGCATTGTAGGGTTACTCATCTGCCTACCTTCAATACTGTTGAGTCTCAGGGAATAGGGGGTGCCAGGAGAGGGAGAGAGCTGAGAAACAGCCAGTTAGTGGGGAAAGTCACAACATACACGACATTTATCATTAAGTTCACCATTTAATAAGGGTGTGGTTCATGGTGCCCAAAAACCATTACAAGAGTAACCTCAAAGATCACTAACTGTGGGTCACCATAACAGGTATAATAATGGTAAAGTTTGAAATATTTCAAGAATGACCGAAATGTGACGCAGAGACATGCAGTGAGCACGTGCTGTTGGAAAAATGGTGCCAGTAGACCTAGTTGACACAGGGTTGCCACAAGCGTTCAGTCTGTTAAAAAAAAAAAAAAAGAACACAGTGTCTGCAAAGAGTAATAAAGGGAAGTACATTAAAAGATACACCTGCATTGCCAGGTGCAGTGGCTCATGCCTGTAATTCCAGCACTTTGTGAGATCAAGGTGGGTGGATCGCCTGACGTCAGGAGTTCAACACCAGCCTGACCAACATGATGAAACTACATCTCTACTAAAATTACAAAAATTATCTGGGCATGGTGGCACACGCCTGTAATCCCAGCTACTCAGGAGGCTGAGGCAGGAGAATCGCTTGAACCCAAGAGGCAGAGGTTGCAGTGAGCCAAGATCGCGCCACTGCACTCCAGCCTGGGCGAGAGAGTGAGACTCTGTCTCAAAAATAAAAATAAAAAAAATACACCTGCAAAGGGAAAAGCAGTCCTTAGGCAAGGTCAGGATGAGCTTTCCAGTCAGGTGGACCTGGACCTGGACCTGGACCTGGACATGAAACTTCTAGGCTCTTCCACCAGCCAGCTGTGGAGTCCTGTACACATCTGACCCACAGCTGGCCCTGATACACACTTGCCCAGTGAGTGCTGAATGAAACCACCTAAGTCCGTTTTCTCATCTGCAACCCAGTGATATAATTCCTTCCTTGCAGCATTCAGGAGAGTAAGTGAGGAAAGACACAATACCAAGAGAAACAGACAGAAGACCTGCAGAAGGCCGGGTTCAGTGCTCTAAAGCAAGCTGTACCTAAACTGGCAGGAACATTTTTCAGATCAGGAACAGGAGTTGTTTTGGATTCTGTCTGGGTCCAGGCTGGGAGGGACGCTGCGGGCAGCAGAACAGGATAGGGGCAGTGGCTGTGACAGGTCTGGCACTTAAATAAGGCCAAGGCCTGGAGCTCCTGGTGGCTGCTGGGCAGCTCAGACAGTCCCCTGCCTCACCCACCATGGTCCTGCCTCTGCCTTGGCTCTCTCGGTGCGTTTCCTTTGCCTCCTCCTGACCTTCTGGTCCCTGGCACCCCAGGGCTCCTGAAGACATTACTCCAAAATCCCCAAGGCAAGCATAGAAGAGCAGAGCAGCTCCAGGGGTGGTGAGAAGCTGAGGTCACCCCCAAAGGTAGGTGGCACCAAACATGGGGGTGGAGGAGGTAAAGGGGATCCGTACCAGAGTAAAGAAAATCCCTCTGAATCCCACCCTGCACCACCCCCATCCCTGACACTCCTTATTTATCTCCAGCTCTCAGCTCCAGCTCCTGCCTCCACCCCAGCTCAGACATCAGGGCTTTGTCTCCCTTCAGCCCTCTCCACAGCAGCACAGTCCACAGAGTCCTTGAACAGGAGTTCTCCTCATCTAATACTTAATTATTTCTTACTGGTGAGGGACAGCTGGTCCTCTCTTTCCAGGGACCCCCTATCCTTGTTCAAGGCATCCAGATAAAGCCCCTCATCCAGGGATCTTTATCAGTACCCCCAGAGGCCTATACCCAAGACAGGGAGTTCCTTGGGCTTAAGCTAATGGGCTAGAAAAGAGAAAGGCAGGTCCAATTCCTCCCTTACACCCAGACCCTGCTGCACAGGTTCCCAGGGCCTCAATACCCTGCCCCCGACTGATGCTCCCTCCATAACTTTCCTCACCAGGTCCCAGGACCCGCCATACAGCTGAGCTGGCCCAAGTGAGGAGCTGCTGGAGTAGCAGCTGGAGCTGGATCAGGCCCTGTTGGAAGGGCAGGAGGGAGTGGGGGCCCCAGGCCCTGGTGCTCAACCTCCAGAAGCTGAAGAAACAGATGAGGAGGCACCAAGAGAGCCTGGGAGGAGACACCCAAGCTTCCCACCAGTGCCCAGGCACCCTCCATCCCTGGAAATACTGCCCACCTCCCCCGCAAGGTGCCACAGGGTGAGAAACATCCCAGCCTTTCTCAGGCCAGAGAAAGCGAAAGAGACCTCCACAAAGGGCCAGCAATTGGCAGGTAGTGGGGGAGCCAGGGCTTTGCAGTCTTAGTCCCATGCCCCTCTGACCTCACAGCAGGGCACCCAGGCCTCACAGGAATTTACGCTGGACCATGTGCTAGAATAACCTCACCCCAAATACAGTAAACAAGAGAGCAGCCACACATAATGCAGAATCACTTGTGCTTCATTTTTAGTTAAGTTAAAAATTCTGACAATCAGGAATGGGGGTTCAGGAGTGGTGCTGACGCAGAAGGAAACCAGAGGATGCGGGGTGTCTGGGTGGGGAGTAGATTTTCCATCACACCCTCCTGCTGTCCTCTCCTGCAGGGCAGATGGTCACATTCCAGACTGGGAGAGTCTTGTATTGTGTCTGTTCAACTGAGGGGGAAAACATGACACAGTCAGAGTAAGGAATGAAAGGGGAAATGAGGCTGGTGCACTGTGTAGGTTCAGCGGAGAGACTCGGGGCTGAGGGAAGGGATGTAATATGATGAGAGAAGACAGAGACCCCACACAGAGGCCAGAAAAACATCCCAGCAGAGCATCAAAGTCCAGGGGGCATGAACCAGTCACGTGTCCATTACGTATCATGTGCCCATGACCTATGTGATGGGATTGAACACTAAGGAACAGGGAGGACCTAAGGGTTCCATGAGCTCAGCACTCACTGTGGAGGAGACATCTGTCTCATCAGGCAGCTCTTAACACTGACCTCACCGTGATGCTGCTCATCACTCGAGGATCCTGGCATCAGTCTCATCGGACACACACTGCCAGCTCTGGCCACCTGGAAGGAGACAGAGGGTGGGACTAGTAGATCCCAAAACGGGAAGACACCCAGAGGGTGGGATGAGGATGTAAAGTGTGAAAAGATACAAAAAGTAAGGAGGTGGAGGAGTGGGTGTCTTTCTGGGTGTGGGGCTTACCTGATGGAAGTAGGTCTTGAGTCCTCAGGCATGTCGTAGGTAAAGACTGTGTTCATTTATCCTCTCCATGTACATTACTCAGCCAAATAGGTGGGTTGCTAAATAATTGGTCTTTAAAAATCTTTTGGTGAAAAGATTTTTAGGTGAAAAATCTCAGGTGAAAAATCATTCTCCAGCATGTGCAGAATAGCAAAAATTTCTAGTCACCTGAGGTGCATTCCCCGGCTTTCTGGTCAGTTTTCCCAAAGTCTCCACTGCCACCCGTGCACCCTGGGTGCTGTCCACACTCCCTGAGGTTCCTGATGCACGTGAGAAGGTAAGGGCCAGAGAAATTAGTGGATCGTGGATTGAGGTGCCATTTCCCATCTCTGGAGGTGGCAAGGAGTGGAGTCATAAGCTGGCATTGAAGAGGCCTCTGCCCTCACAGTGTGTTTGCTCACCTCATTGCCCAGGCTGAACTCTGAGAAGAAAGAGGAACTTGACTGTCTACAGAAAGTGATAGCCCTGAGAAGAAATCTATGCAAATACCTGCAGGACAATCACTAAGGTCACCTGAGAGGATGAGGCAGGTATCTGGCCTCAGAATCAGGGGTCTTCTCCAATACAGAAGCAGCAACCACATGCAAGCCAGAAACTGCGAGAGCCTCTCCAGGCAGCTCAGGGGCCAGCAATGACACAGCCTGACATCTGTGTCTGGCACTTCCCTTGTTTGTCTGGCTGTGGCTTGGAGGGCTTGGGTCTGAAAAGTGGGGGCAAAGGAGATGGTGTCCAGACAAATCTTCAATTGCTAGGGGGCATGGATATGGTGCCACCCTCATCATTGTTGCCTGATCAAGGTTCTTGTGCCAAGAGTCCTGGCACACTCACCTCCCTGCCCCTGGGGGTTGGTGGAGGGAATGAAAATGGGGAGGGCAGTCTAGAGACCTGGCAGAGCCACTTTCTGTGGGTTTCCTCCTCTCTGACCTAGCAGATTCAGAGCACACTCAGGCAGGCTGCTCTTCTGTGGAGCCTCTTCTGCCCCCACCCAGTTTCTCCTGCTGTCAACCCTGCCTGTGTGCCTGTGTATTGAGAAGTGATTGAAGCTGAGAAGCAATCACCAGAGGTCCCACCTTCTACCTCTCCACCCTCAAAAAGTCATGGAAGACTCATAATTTCCACTACCCGGTCTTGCACTGATGTGCACCTGCCTGTCCTCAAATTCATTTGTCTTCTTCACCCAGTCCTGGCAGTGGACACAAGGTGGGCGAGTGTGCAGCATCAGCGTCACAGCAGGGTGGTAGGTGTGAGTCTTCACACTCACGTCTTGATGTCCAGCAGTAAACCTCTAAACCTCTCATATTTCAGCTACAAAGTGCTTTTTAACCTTTCTTTTTTCTTTCTCTTTAGTCTTAAGATATAACCTTGAAGTAACTGTAGAAACTTTTTTCTTTAGTCTTAAAATATAGCGATAGTCTTGAGGTGTACTTTAAGACCATTTCCCCTCCTCTCCCACCGAGCCCTCCCTTCACCATGACCTCATGACCAACATATGCACGTGTATCTATAAGAACTATATTCTTGCTTAGAGACTCAAAGTCTAATCTTGAAACAAGCCAGGCATGGAGACCCAGCTGTGGAATTCCCCCCACTTGGAGATCGCCTAAAGACAGATGATGTATAATCTGTCCACAGTTGAGATGTTACCAGCCAGTACTCCAGGTGGGCAATATTTCAAGAGAGCCCTTGGAACAAGACATCCAGACCTGCACCCTGTGCTGCTCCTGCATGTTTCCAGTGCAAGATTTCACTTTTCAAGCCTTTGTCAGCGTAAAAACTTGAGATGGTTTCTTGAGGCTTGAGCCCAGCCCTCTCCTCAACTGCTGGTATTTGAATGAAGCTGCTTTCCTTTCACAACTCACCTCTTGCATATTGGCCTGTTTGAGCCACGAGCAGCTGGACCTGAGTTTAATTACATCCACTTCATCCAGTTACCATGTGACTAAAAGCGAGAAGGTTGAATAATTGGTATTTATCATGGTCAACACCTCCAGTTGTGGTCACTCCACCCATCAGGATGAACAGGGTCACTGGCTACAGGAATTCCTGTGGATTGCAGGCCACATGTGGGAATCTCAGAACTCACTTGCCACCTGTGTTGCTCTCAGGACTGGGCCAGTTTCCCTGGAGTGAGGCCTCTCCCCCACTGCAGACCTGGGGGTTCCTCTGAGCTGCTGGTAGTACAAGGTATTCTCTGATGGCCAGAGCAGGTCCTGAGGCTCCACCATCCATGTTCGACTGTTTCTGGAGGGTGGAGGTAGGCGGAGGAGGGCAGGAAGCAATGCTGGGGTGGATCAGGATGGGTGACTTTCGGGGGTCCCGGGGTTTCCTGTGTCCTCCCTGCAGGACCCTCCGTGCTCTGGGGGAAGCACCAGCTGTTTCCACAGTGTGCTCTCTGGGTGGAGAACTGCAAGGGTGGCAAGTGTTGAAATCCTCTGCTCCTGGGGGGACCTAGGATTTGGCTGAGGATTCCAGGACAGGACCCTCTTGTCCCCTGTGATGTGCCTTTGCCTGCCTATGTCTGTCCAACTGGATGGTGCTGCCAAGGGCTCTGATGCAGGGAAGTGGGTTGTGTGTCCCATGTCGGAGGACGCCTTCTGCCCATCTAGCTGGGCCTCAGGTCAGGGCTATGAGCCTGAGCTGGGAGAGGAGATGGAAGGAGATGGCCTTGGAGCAACCATCTGTCTGCCCTTACTAGTACAGCCCGAAGGTATCATCCCATCTGCTAGTGCCTTGGAGGGACCCCACTCCCTCAACTCTCCTCTTGGGGTGGTTCCTGGTGATGCCTCCTCAGGAGCTCCTGCCTCCAGCCATGTGGGGGGGATCGGTCAGAGTGGTGGGAAAAACTACAGGGAAAGGAGGCAAACCTTTTGAGAGGTTGGAAGTTTCTGTAGAGCCCCAGGGGAGAATAGCTGAAGGCAGCTGTTCTATAACCCTGAGGCAGAGGGCAAGGAGTAGGTAAAAGGGAGTGTAGGGAATTTATCTTAAACAGGCCTGTTTACTTATGTTGACCAGAAACTGACCATTGATCATCTTTGTGGAGGGAACAATGTTAATTATCTATAGGTTGTGTTTGCTCCAGGCTTTCGGCATTGTGCCTGCCCTGAATAAAAGCAACCAGCTGCAGCTTCTGGAGGCTGCTCTCTGGCCACTAGAGCCAGGCAGTCACCTAGCTGCTCTTACACTGCATACCTGTGTCTGAGTACTCATTCCATTCATCGGCCATGGTCTGCGGGACAGACCCGGCATAGCTACACAAATTCCTGAGAATGACACATGGGTGTGAGGATGCCAGGAATTGCCATTCTCCAGTGCTGACTTGAGAGTGTGTGTGTGTGCACGCACAAGTGTGTGCATGTGCACGGGTGGGAACAGGGGTATGTGTGTGCACGTGTGTAAGCGTGAGTGTGGAAGTGGAGCATGAGTGTGTGTATGCCCACAGGCAGCAGTGGGAGCGCCAGGGTCCTCACTCCTCCCTGCTTTGCTTTCTCTCCAAAATGTAACCACACAGCAGCTTGGCCATCATCTAGGTTTAAGTGTATTAAAGAGAAGGGAAATACAACTAGGATTCCAGGCTCAGCCTGGAGATGTGTGAGGCCTCCGACCTGGAGCAGCACCTGCCTCTAAAGACCAGGCACAAATCACAGCACAAGGAGGGATCCAGACAAATAGACAAGAAATGACTGCAGCAGGAACTTTGCTGAGTGCAGAGCGAGGCTGCAAACCACTCAGCACCTGCCCCTCCACCCGTGCTTCTCTCCCCACCTGCCCCTGACTCAGCACAGCAGATCCTCAGAATCTAAAAGAGATCCTGACTTCCATGTTTTGTTAATAGTTGGTAATGTTTCACCACATCTTCATAGAAAGGATATGAGAACAGTAACTAACAGAGCAAGACATCTATTTAGGGTAAGTGAGTGACAGGGGAGATGTGGGAAGGAGACACTGTTAAGCTTTCATTCCCAGAAAAGGAGGTTGATCTAGGGAAGGGGACCCCATGCCTGGATATTGGGATTATGTGGAAGGGGTTCTTGGGCATCTGTGGAATTGGCTCCTCTCCCCAACCCATCCTCCCTATAATATGCTTGGAAGGAGACAGAGCTCATCAGCTGAACAGTTAGGGGAAGAGAAGTAGGGGTCCACAGAGAGACAAGGGAGGTGAGAACAATCTGTGTGTCTTGCTGGTCTGCACAAGGCAGCTCTCAAACTGTGGAGAATACAGTAATGACCAGATTCAGCTCAGCCACTCTCAGCCTGGACACCTGAGCATTATGGGCAGCCCATCGCCATTGCGGACCTTCAAATCCAAAGATCCCCCACAGCCCAAAGCTGCTCCGCTTCCTCAACTCCTGTTGGCATCAGGCCCCAGGGATCATATTTCAGGAAGCTGTGAGCACAGCTTCCAGGAGGCTGTTACCACCTGGAGAATGACAACAGAGGACCCAGCAGAGCCTGCAGGTGGAAACTGTGATTTTAGGTAGCACTGTGAGATGGGAAGGCACAGAACTGTGGTCCCATCCTCTCTATTTCAGGGGTTAGAGACAAGCAGCCCCTGACACCCCTTCAGTGCTGGAATTTTTTTTTATTGTTCAGAATTCCTTCAATTTTAATTGCAGGGGTAAAATCAGGCAGCCACTGAAGATAAAATACAGTCCCTGCGAGTAATCACAATGCTGTTTTCTTTTGTAAAGTGAATATGATAAGAGTTATCATTTTTTTTATTAGCACAAGTGGTCAAAGTTGTCAAAATTGTCCTCATTCCTCAAATGTCTCTTTTTACCAGTCTCTTGCCTTTCAAACGGAGGATACCTGGCCTCCACATTCAGCCCATGTGATGCTGCGATTGGCCAGATCTTGGACTATCCTCGGCAGCTCAGAGACCTCTGCTCTTATCTGCCGCATTGAGTCATGGTCCCTCAGAGTTGCAGTGTGGGGGGGTGTTGTTCACTGTGTCAAAGTCAATGGTGACACCAAAAGCCATGCCAGTCTCATCAGTCCTGGCATAGCGCCTTCCAATTGACCCAGAGGAATCATCTACTTCGTGAGACACTCCATGCCAGGTCAGGGCTTCTGATAATTCCTTGACAAATGGCATGAATTCCTGGTTTTGGCTCAGTGGGAGGATGGAACATTTGAATGGAGCGACTACGGCAGGGAAACTGCAGAATGTTCTCTGTTCATTGGAGCGACTACGGCAGGGAAACTGCAGAATGTTCTCTGTTCATCTCTGTCTCGTACATGGAATGTACGTTCAAATACTGTAAACATGATCCTGCCCAGGCCAAAGGAGGGTTCAATTACATTCGGAACAACTCCTTCCACATATAGTGTTTTCTGGAATCTCTTCACGTTGACCATGTCTTTTGTTAACGGAAATGTTTTCCCTTCAGTTTCAATTGTAACTTCCCCTTTCTCATTCAGCAGCACCTCCATTTCCGTAATGTAGCACTCATCACAAATGGCAAGATACTCCATCACTAGTTATGCTTCCTTCTTATACGCCTTACCAGTTGCTCCCTTGTTGGGTTCAAACTGAACAACATTGACTGTTTTGGGTTCCTTCAGAGGTTTCTCAGCTACAACTGGGACTTTGGTGGCTCATGAATAACAGGAGAGGTCATAACAGGAACGATCAGCACATCCAACAATCTCAATCCAACCATAGGATGTTTTGGATTCTGCATCCCAACAGTCACAGGCGTAATGGGCCATCTCATTCTCCACGTGCTGCCGGAAACGGAGTTTATCTGGAGATATTCCAACCTTCGTGAGGTGGAGGTAGACGTGGCCGATGAAATAGCCTAATACTGTGTTATTAATCACTCCCTGTTCAACAGCATTTCCCAGGCACATTTTCCTAGTGGACTGTCCGCTGACCTGAGCTTTTGCTGAATACAAACAAAGATGAAGGTCTGCCACATTCTGAAACTTGGGGTGGTCTTTCTCACTGGGATCTTACAAATTGCTCAATTTCTGCCATTGTGAATTCTCTGACTCTGATCAGTCCAGATCGAGGGGGAGATCTCATTTCTAAAAGAATTTCTAATCTAAGCAGCAGCAAAAGGCAACTTTCCTTGGTTGAATTCCCAGAGTCGTTTGAAATTCAAGAAAATCCCCTGTGCAGTTTCTGGTCTCTAAGTACCTAGGCAAGTTTCCTCCAGGCCCAATGAAAGTCTTGAACATTAAGTTAAAAGCTACTGAAGGGGACAGATCATTTCCAGTAATGGTAGATTTTACATTATAGTTCACAAAAAGATCCCCCAAGTTCTTGCTGTCCATAGTTATCAAGCTGGGCCAAAACACTTTCCATCTCTGATTTCTTTTCAGCAGAACACTTCTTATCAGACATCAATTTCTGTAAATGAGCTTTTAATAGATGGTCAGCACGAAAACATTCTACATTTTTTACATCTTTCACCATCAAGTCAGCAAATTTGTCTACATGGCCAGAGGTCTTTAAAACTGGCTCAGGGGTGAGCATGGTGCAACCAATCTCCAGGATCTGTTCCTCTTGGATAAAGTGCTGCCTCCAGGCCTGAGTAATACTGTTCTTCAAAGCACATCCAACTGGCCCACAGTCATACAGACCACTAACACCTCCATAAATAGCAAAACCTTGATCATAGAAAAACCTCCTCTTCAGGGTATCTTCCATTTTTGCTCGGTCTACAATATCATCTTTGGGCTGTAATGCCAGCTCCTTTGCTTCCCGAATCCTCTTCTGGGCTTTGAGGTCAGCCACCGCTTTGTCTACATCTACTTGGGGCGCTTTATCTTCTTTGAGTTTCGCACAAGATCTCCCTACTGGCGCATGGCTAGCCTGAGAGGTGCCAGCACCTCCTCAGCCCCCGCGCCGTCCATGCTGCTCTGGGAGGCGGCGGCGGGGAAGGAGATCCGGGCGCGGGAGGGCTCGCTGAGGGGCCGGCGGAGCGGCTGTGAGGGCCTGGCCAAGAGGCGGGGGCGGCAGCAGCAGCAGCAGACTGGCGCGGGCAGCTCTAAGCAGCGCCGAGCGCGGAGAGGGCATGAGCCGGCGGCCCTGGGAGGTCCAGAGAGGGTGGTGACGGAAGCGGCGCGCGCGGCCCGGCCCAGTGCTGGAATTTATAGAGTAGACTCCTCCAGAAGTTCTCAGGACAGAAAACCCTGTTTGGTGCCAAGGTGGAGAAGGGCCCTGAATATCCTAAATACCTGGTTAATATTGCTAATTAGCTGAGATTTAAAAGTAAAACCCAGGGCATAGGAGAGGAGGAAGAGACAGTATGGCATCATGCAGTCACCCCCCTGGACATCTGTTTATAGAGAGGGCCTTCACTGCAGGGTGGGGTGTCCAGTATCAAGTCCTGAGTACCGCTACCCTGCTATTGTCATCTGTGAATAGGGTTGGACCTGTGTCTTCCTCCAATATAAACAACCAGCGGAATCTATCCACAAAACATCTGGTATCCTCACATTAATCCTGTATTACTGTTTGATTTAATATTTCATGTCTTATAGAAATGAACCAAATGGAAGGATGATCCCTTTGGTAAAGGTAATTCAGGTGATATGAGAATCAGATTCCTGGGGCTCTGGGTACCTTATCTAGATGTTTAGAATCCTCATGGAGGATAAAGGGTGTACAGAACCCAGAAATGGTCATGAGGCCTGAAGCTACCTTGTCTGAAGCTCCCTGGTGCAAAGGACCCTCCCCTGTACCCTGGAGCTCAGAGAAAGCAGCGCAGCTGACTCCCAGGGTCTCCAGCCTCCGGCCTCTACTGTCAGCCTGCACTGTCTCAGCCTTCCTGGCTGCCAAGTTTCTGGTTCCCAGCAGCCTCCTCTCTCACCCTTCACCTCTTCTGATAGGGGCCATTGGCCACTTGACAGCCAGTGCCCTCCTTGTCACTCTGCTTGGTTCCCTCTCAGCGTTTGTGACTTGACTGGGTTCACCATCCCCAGCTCCAGCAGGAACCAGAAGTGACTCGGCCAGTCCCCCAATAGCAGTGGAATCCCTACATGTGAGATGGGGTGAAGCCATTATTCTAGTCCCTCCCACGCCTGATAACTTGCTCATCACAGGTCCAAGCACCAGAGTAGGAAGTAGCTCTAAGTCAGAAATAGTTTCCATGGTGGTGAGGATGAGTTGGAAAGGGAGTTCTGAGAAGGGAATGAAAGGGGCCTGGACCTCCAAGTCAAAACTCTGACCCTGATACAGAATAGCTCCTGCTGTGCCAGTTCTATGAAAGGGTTTCCACTCCCACTCACGTCTTTACTCACCTCACTGTAAGAGGCCTGAGCAGCCCCTTGTACTACACAGCCATGGGGATCCCAGCCTCTCCCCAGAAGGCACCACCACAGCTGCCCACTTCTGGAAGGTCTCATACCCCTGAGGTCTGGGGTCCCCATGCTGTGCATCTGGGTCTCGTCCTCTCACAGCCAAGTCAGTGTGATCTCTGCTCAGTATAAGCCCCCAGCCCAGCACCTCAAGGTGACCTTCCCAACAGAACTTGCGTGACGGGTCACAAGTGCTGAGACTGCTCTGAGGAAAGTCAGAAGGCTGAGGCATATTGAGCAATAGACAGTAGGATTCTGTCTATAGGAGAAAATTAAATGAGAATGCCAGCTCTCAGCGTCCTGGCCAGAGGTCTCGTAGCAAGCAGTTGGAGACCGCTTGATCCTGAGCCGAGGTTTGTGCAGCTGTCCGGGTCTGTAGGTCGTGGCTCAAGGACATGAACTCTTCTCCGTCGTAGGTAGACTGAAAGTGTCACCCCGACGAAGCTCCCGTCCAGAGCCACCACACAGGCGCGCAGCATCTACACGTGCGGAGCCCTGCATCTATCCAGCCGTCAGCTCGAGGCTGGACAATGGAGGGAAGCGAGGCGGCCCCGCCCCCTCCGACATCGCCCGCCCACCTTAGCTCCTATCTCCAGTCCGTGATTGGTTACAGCAGAAGTCAATCACCGTCTAGATTGAAGGACAAACCTGGAGTAAAACCTCCCGACCGCTTCCCGACCCTTGAGGGATCAGCAGAGTCCCCGCCTCCTACGCCTCGGAGACCCGGGCCGGTCAGTGGGGCGTTGAAGAGAACACCTGTGGCCGGAGGCTGACGGCACTCACTGGCTGGCCCTGGTGGTGGTGCCAGCTCAGGAGCCTCAGGGCCGTCAGTAACACATTCACATTCCCTGCGGCCATCCAGAACTTTCCTCAGGGCGCCCACAGTCCCGTCCCATCTTCACTTGCTTCGCGCGCGGCTTCACATTCTGATCCTCGCCGCGCCTGTGGAAGCGCAGGAACCCCGTGCCCCCCCACAAAGGCGCCGCGGAGGACCTCAGGGCGCGCCTGGTGGAGGCGGGAACTTGGCGGCCTCCAAGTACCCGAGAGTGCGGGCCTGGGCGCCGGGAACTGGCACCTTGGGGGCGGGAGAGACGCAGGAAGCCTGGTACCCTGCCCCGCTCTCCTGGGGTCCCCTTCGCCCCCAGTCTCCGGACGTGGGGAGGGAGCCCGCGGGGTCTCAGCTTCCTGGGTCTCCTCCTACGTCCTGCCCCACCCAGGAGCCCCTCCCCTGGGACCTTCTTACTGTGTGGTGGGAACTGAGAAGGGGACAGAGGGATGGGGTCCGGGGGAGGGTGGCGTGGGGCGGCGCCTGGAGAAATGACCTGAGGAGTCTGCAGACTCCAGCACAGGGCGGAGGCGCCGCGGGAGGAGCTGCTGAATCCCGCAGACCGCCCTTTCCTTCCTGCCTCCCTAACCCAGTTCATACTGATCCTCTCCTCACCAGCCCAGGTCTCCTCAAGGTCAGGGCCCACAGAGTAGCAGGAGGGGGTTCCGGGACGCGGATCCGGCTTCTCTGGGAAATTTGGAATCCAAGGAGGATACTGGAGATCTCCCACTTTATGAAGCCCATCCTCCACTCACTCTCTAGAACCCGGGACCCAGTAGAAACTAGACAGGACGCTCTCATGAGTCCCTGGGGAAAAACAAGAGCAAAGGATGAGAGGTGGCGGTGAGGTCAGGGAAATTCCGGCAGAATTCTCAGGAGAGGAAAACCTTCAGAGGTTGGCTTAGTTTGTCTTCCCCGTTCAGCCACTTGTCCCAGAGCTGGAGATGCTCAGGTTTAAGCCAGAAACTTTGTGTATTTTTCTTGGTGGTGACATAATTCTTGTCCCCTTCTCTCCTGGAAAGACAGCCCCAGACCATCAAAGTGATCCACTCTGCACACTTCCTTCCTCTTCTCTATCTACACTCTCTCTTCCTGAGCTGGACTCTCCACCCACCCTCACATGCTGGAATAGTGCAGTGGTGTGAGCATGGCCCTGGGGCAGGGTTGTCTGGGTGTAAACCCTGCTCCACCACTACTTGTGCGTAACGGTGGTTCCAATCGCAACATCTGCAAAAGGGAAGAAAACAGTCACAATCCAGAGATGTGCAGGTAGGATTCAGTTAATTAGTATTTCTTAAGTTCTGGGGCACTGATTTACATATAGCACAATGACAGTGTATGATATTTTCACTGCTGCTATTTCTTTAGTCCCTTTTGTCTGAGTGTTTTCTTTCCTTTGGGTTCTCAAAGAAATTTGCCCTGTTGGAAGTTGATGTCAGCAACAGACCTCCACCTGAGAAATGCTGGTTTGTGGTGGGATCTCTCTTTTATTAAAGGGAACAATTGGTGGTGGAACAGCTGGTAGGCCACATAGAATCCAGTTCATGCAAAAAAGATTATCTACCTAGGATTCACTCCATTTTAGTAAGGACACACATTTCACACTTCGTAAGTCCAAAGTCATTTGGAGAAGATTGCTTTGATTTGCTCATGTAGAATGTTACTCTACTGTCTTTCAGAGAGACATTATCTGGCTCCTGGAGTGAAGGTGATTAGAAGTATCTCAGGGCCAGGTGCAGTGGCTCACACCTGTAATCTCAGCACTTTGGGAGGCTGAGGCCTGTGGATCACGCAGTCAAGAGTTCAAGACCAGCCTGGCCAAAATGGCAGAACGCCGTCTCTACAAAATTATAAAAATACAAAAATTCATTTCTGCTTATGATTGCTTTGGCTATTTGGTATATTTTATAGTCCACATACATTTTATATATTTTTTTCTATTTCTGTGAAGAATATTATTGGTATTTAATAGGGATTGCTTTAAACCTGTAAATTGCTTTGAGTAGTATAAACATTTTAACAATATTAATTCTTCCAATTCATGTACGTGAAATATGTTTTAATTTTTTTCCCTTAGAAACAGGGTATCAGCATGTCTCCCAGGCTGGTCTTGAATTCCTGGGCTCAAGCAGTTTTCCCACCTCAGCCTCCCAAAGTGCTAGGAATACATGTGAGAGCCAATGCACCCAGCTCTTTCAATTTTGTGTGTGTGTGTGCTTCAATTTCTTTCATCAGTGTTTTATAGTTTTCATTTTACTTCTTTGGTTAAATTGATTCTTAGATATTTTTTTCTTTGTGGTTATTGCAAATGGTATTGCTTTCTTGATTTCTTTTTCAGATTGTACACTGTTGGTGTATATAAATGCTATGGAAGTTTGCATGTTGATTTTGTATCCTGCAAGCTTACTGAATTTATTTAGTTCTAACCATTTATTTGGTGAAATC
This sequence comes from Ateles fusciceps, assembly GCA_036589455.1. Classification (NCBI taxonomy): domain Eukaryota; kingdom Metazoa; phylum Chordata; class Mammalia; order Primates; family Atelidae; genus Ateles; species Ateles fusciceps. The sequence goes on from JAZHEH010001295.1 coordinate 664,783, forward strand.
TTTAGGTTTTTCTAAGTAAAGGATCATGTTATATGTGAATAAGGCTAATGTGGCTTCCTCCTTTCCTATTTAGATGCCCTTTATTTCCTCTTCTTGCCTGATTGCTCTGGCTAGGACTTCTAGTACCATGTAGAATAAAAATGGTAAAAGTGGGAATATTTGCCTTCTTCCAGATCTTAGAGGAGAGGCTATCAGCTTGTCCCTATTCAGTATAAAATTAGTTGTGGGTTTGTCATATAGGGCCTTTATTATGTTGAAGTATGTTTCTTCTAGACCTAGTTTGTTGAGAGTTTTTATTAAGAAGCGATGTTGAGTTTTACCAAATGCTTTCTCTGTATCTATTGAGATGATCATATGGTTTCTGTTCTTAATTCTGTTGATGTGGTATATCACATTTCTTGATTTATGTATGTCAAACCAGCCTTGCATGCCTGGTATAAAACTCACTTGATCATGATATATTGTTTTGATGCATTGTTAAATTTGGTTGCTACTATTTTTAACTACTTTATTATTACTAATATTAAAAATGTATTATAAGCATGTTAAACTTACAAAATTTACATACACTGAAATGATCTGATCTTTATCAAATTAATCAGTGGATTCTGACAAATACAGCCATATCATTCATGCCACTATCAAGATACAGCAAGTTCCCTTTTTCACCCTCTCCCCAGCAGCCATTGGTCTGATGATTATCATGATAACATAGTTCTTCCTGTTTTAAAACTTCATACAAATCCATTCACCTAATACGTCCTCCCTTGTGTCTCGCTTTTTGTGCTTTGTGTAATACCTATGGGATCCACCCACGTTGTTGCATGCATCAGTAGTTAATTCATTTTTATTGCTGATAGTATTCCATTGCATGATTAAATCACATTTTTTTGTGCATTGGTGGGCATTCCTTATTTTTTTTTACTATTACAAATAAAGGAACTATGGACATTCTTGTACAGAGATTCTTGGACATACTCTTCATTTCTCCTGAGTAAAAACCTAGGAAAAGAAATGCTAGCTATAGAGTACTAGTCTGTTTAACTTTATTAGATAATACAAAACTGATTTTTAGAGTAGTTGCTTTACATTCCTGTAGACAATAGATAAGAGTACAGATTGTTCTGCATCCTTGAGAACAGATAGTTATTAATAGTTTTAATTTTAGTCATTCTAATAGATGTGTAGTGGTTTATCACTATGGTTTTATTAGCATTTTTCCCTGAAGACTGTTGGCCATTCATATGTCTTTTTTGTTATGTGTCAGAAGACTCCTCTAAAGATTGTGGAAGGAGCCAAATAAATGTGACTTCTCTTTCTTTAAGTGCTGGATCTAAAGCAGAATGTTCGGACCCAACTGCACCTCCCAGTCTGGCCCACCCCCACCCTACATTTACCCCTTGGATTCCCCATACCTGCATCTCTCTTTATATTCTGTATACTTCATTCTGTCTTCAGCTCATACTCCTCCAAGAAATCTGTTACTGTGAAGGTCGTTAACATGCTCAGTATTATCATTTCTCCATCTGTCTTTACCTCTCTGGAGCTTCCCTTGCACTCAATAAACTCCTTTTTTATTTTGTTCAATTTCTATGGATTTACTTCACAAATTATATTATGAAGTAGTCTAACTGAAAGAAGAGTAGAGAATTATAAGAAATGCTTGTGAAGCCACCACCCAGGTTTGTCAATTTGTGACATTTTAATATTATTGGCTATATTTAGTATACAAAGAAAATTATAGCAATATATGTTGGTAGCCCTGATTTTCCAGAGTTCTGATATGCATGTGTTTCATGCAGTACTGTACTGAGCAAAGCAAGAACTGCTGGTGGATGTGTGTTTCGAATTTGCTGTATGCCTTTATATTTTTAATATGTTTTAGACAATCTCTTTGTTTGACATGTCTTCTAGACTTTTTTCACATGGAGTCTTGCTCTGTCACCGAGGCTGGAGTGCAGGGGTGCTGTCTCTGCTTACTGCAGCCTCGACCTCCCAGGCTTGAGCAATTCTCCCATCTCAGCCTCCCATGTAGCTGGGACTATAGCTGTGCGCCACCATTACAAGCTAATTTTTTATTTTTTGTAGAGATGGGGTTTTGTCATGTTTCCCAGTCTGGTCCTGAACTCCTGGGCTTGAGCAATCTGCCCACCTTGGCCTCCCAAAGTACTAGGATTACAAGCATAAGCCACTGCTCCCGGCCTTGCATTTAGACTTTGTTTAAACTGTTTCTTGTTGATTTTTATCATTTGTTTGCTTGCTTTCTCAGTTAACATGGTCTGTGAGTCCATCTTCATACAAATAGTTCATTTGATTTCATTGCCGGATAGTATTGAATGGGAGAAATCTGCTACAATGTATCTCTTCCCTCTTCACTGACCTTTTGGTTGTCTCTGTTACAGACATTGTTGCAGTGAACATGGTGGGACATTGCCTTCTGGTCCCAGGAATAAGTGAGCTCCCCCTAGAATAGGCATGAAGGAGTGGAATCACTCCACCTTTCCCACATGATGCTACATGATGTCAAATTGTTCTCTGAAAGAAATAATCCAAATACCTATCAGGAGGGGGCTGGTTAGGAAGCACTGCACTCAAAAAAAGTAATTTCTATTAAAAAAAATCTTTGCCAGCAAACCAAATTGTCACGTATGTACCTATGCAACAAGCCTGCATGATCTGCACATGTACCCCAGAACCTAAAGGGCAATAATATATATGTATATTGTAATATACATACATACATAATATATATGTATATAATAATAATATATATACATATATATACATATGTATATAATAATGTATATGTATATGTGTATGTGTATGTATATATATGTGTATGTGTGTGTGTATATATATATAATCTTTGCATATCTGTACAATGGAGTAACACAAAAATTTTGAACAAATAAAGAAAGATATAGTGAAGCTCTTGATATTGCTTCATGGGATAGTCTCCATGATACAATGTGAAGAGAAAGCTTACATAGTTTGCTAAAATGTGTGTGAAAAGGTAGAAGGAATAGATACGTATACGTTTATATTTGCTTGCATATGCATAAAATGTCTTTGAAAGAATAAGCAAGGGAGTGATATCAGTGGCTGCCTGTCAGAGGTTAGACAGGTTGAGAGACTTTTAACCTTTTGAATTTTGAGCCGAGTCAAAACCTAAACTAACAGGTAATTCTAAAGGAGACAAAACAAACAAAACCAAATGCCTCAAATGAAAAACTTAAAAAAACTCTGATGGAAATAATTCCTTTACCCTCCTTAAGATAAAAAGGTCTAAACATTATATCACCGCTTAAACAAGGATGTTTACTAGTACTTTAATTCAATATGCTGTTTTCTTTTTAATTGCACTATCTCTCTTTACATGTCTGACTTTCATTCATTAACAGGCAAAATGATGGCATGATTAATTAACAAATGCAACTGGTTGGGTGAAGGAAATTTTGGCCAAATCTTGGTGTAAATGATGAAGCCCAATCTACAAGGGATTCCCAGGGGTCCAACGTGACAATTGTGGCTTCAGTGGGCTCAGAACGCCCTCTACTGTCCATGTGGTCTCAAGGATGTGATATTTAGAAAGAATACTGATAATTCTTCTGAAGGACACGATGGACTCCATTTGTTAAATTTTCAAGGTCCTCATTACTAGCACATTCTAAGTACTTGTCATACTAGATCACCGTGTATTTGGATCAGAAGGTACCACTGAGAGCTCCTAGGGTCACATCCCAGGCCGAAACAGCCAAAGGCAGTAGCACAAGCCTGGTCAGTATGTAAGGGGTGGGAAGGACTGAGGGTGTGGGGGCCAGTTGTGGAGTGGCAGAACCCCCAGGTGCTGTGTGAAGCTGAGCCTCTGGATGCCCTCTTGCCTCACATTCAGTCCCTTCCTGGGTGTCTGTCATTCCCAGGATGCCCAGGAAATCAAATGCTGCAGCTTTGGGGTGGGGAGCTCTCCAGGACGGGCCAGGCATGAACTCACTGATACTACACCTCTGCCTCCCAGCCCTCTTCTCATATTAGAAATCAAACTAGATTGCCTTAGGGTGGTGGTTCTCAAAGTGGGGTCCTGGTACAAGCAGCATTGGAATTACCTGGAGCTTGTTAAAAATGCAGTTTTCAAGTCCTGCGCCAGACCTACTGAATCAGAAACTGCATTTTAACAAGCCCCTTAGCAGAATTCTGCTTTTCAAACCAGCACATCCCCCCTCCCACCCACCCACCCACTCTCTCTCTCTCTCTCTCTGCCTCAAGACTCAATACTGAGCAGCTGTGACTTCTGGATAGTCAGATGCGGACACATTTCCTTGCCAGGAAGCACCTGGCTGCTTAGTCAGCTTCATCTGAGTCCTGGCCTGGCCCAGGGAAAGAAATTCATGTCTTGGATTCTGAGCAATGCTCTCCTGTTCTGGATGCCTGCCTTAGCTGGCAGCCTGTAGTGGGCAGGTACAACTGGCACAGGGCACTGCCAGCCCAACAACTCAGAACTCAGAACACTTTGGGCTCAGAAGTCTGAGCTACTGGGGTTCAAGTGTGGTTCCAGTCACTGGCTGTGGACCCATTCCTAAGAACTGTCCAGGCTTGAATCCTTCCCTCAACTACAGAAATGCAAACCGAACTCTGACCTCATGGAGAGGTTCTGAAGATAAAGGAGGAGAAACATGAAAAGTGCCTGGTGGACACTGGGTATACCAGTGTGGTCTGGGTGACAATGGTAAGGCTCAGGAAAGCTAGGGGAGAGGGGCAGGTGGCACCTCCTGGGTCCATCTCCCCCAGGCCCTATGAGGGCAGTGAAGGCTCTCACCAGGCCCTGGTCTGGCCCCATCCCAGCATGTCTCTAGGTTTCTCTCAGCCCTGGTTCCTTTTGGCCCTGCAGTCACAGTGGGCCACACTGCGATGCACCCTGTCCTGTGTCACAGTGTTGCCCACTCAGGCTCACATTGCCCCTAGGCCACTTGCCAGCTAAGGGATGTGGCCACATTTTGTGCCTTCTGCACCTCAGCCTCGCTTTCAAGTGCAGCTGATGATGGTGCCCACACAGAGCAAATGATATCTCCTCTCTTCATTCAGCCTAATTATCCAATTTTCCAACCCTCGATGGGCAAGGAAGAGTGTGGTTTCCTCCCGAAGGCATGATGTCCGCAGTCATAGGGGCAACCAACAGGCAAAGACACTTGAATACAGTACAAGCAGGGAAGCACAGGTACCCAGTGAGGGTGGGAACCCTGCAGCTTTGGCCATCTTTAAGCACATTACAGAGATTACCATTACTAACAACTTAGCCAGAAAGGTTTATTAGCTATTTTCAAAAAGCATAAAATTATGTTATATATATATTATACACACCTATGTATACATATTTATACATACGTATACACATATATATATTGAGACTGACTTTTGCTCTTGTTGCCCAGGCTGGAGTGCAATGGTGCGATCTCAGCTCACTGCAACCTCCGCCTCCTGGGTTCAAGCGATTCTCCTGCCTCAGCCTTCCAAGTAGCCGGGACTACAGGCGCCCACCACCATGCCCGGCTAATTTTGTATTTTTAGTAGAGACAGGGTTTCTCCATGTTAATCAGGCAGTCTCAAACTCCCGACCTCAGGTGATTCTCCTACGCCTAATAGAATATTTTCTTTAATTTCCATCAATACAAAACTCTGCGCACTGCAACTTCCAGTAAGTAACTGGGACAGACAGCATCATCAGGAAGGCAGAACCTACTATGCCCCAACGTGCCAGTGCCCCAGATGGTGGCAGCCTTGCCAGAAGCACCTTGTACCTCACCTGCACAGGCCCAGGGTCCCGGCTCCCCCATATGCTTTCTCCTGCTTTTCCTTTTCTGTCCCTTCTATTTTTCAATAAACCACCTGCAAAAAAGGAAAAACCACTCTGAGCACAAAAACATCTCAATGAGAAATACATGGTTGCCAAAGGGTAAAAGGCCCTGTTCATTCACATTGAAAAGTGTGGGTTCGCCACAGCGTAGAGACCCCTAAGAGTGTCTCCGCCATAATGTGAGCTTGAGCCCAGAAGCATTTTCCCCCTCCTGGAGGCAGTCGAGCTATGGGAAAGTAGGAACTGAGGGATGAATGATTTTGTAAAAGGTTATTTTAGACTCCTTGGCACTGACATAATGGCTCGGTGATGGCTGTGTGGTTTTACTAAGGCATTGTGTCTTGTCTTGGTTTCTGTACTGGGCTAGTTTTATGGCTCTGTTTACCGATACTGCTTGAACCCTGTGGTTATTCATGTGATTTTTGAAGATTGTTGTCTCTAGGATTTATGGTGGGTTTAACTTGTAAAGAATGTCACTCTGTTAAATATAAAATTCTTACACAATAGATAAAGGAAGATCAATTGTAGTTATGACTCTCAGTTATGTGCTCTTTTCTTAACCAAAATTTTATCTTCCTTGCCAGATTTGTAGTGTTGTAACTTTCTGTTCCCTTTATTGTTTAAGTTGAAACAATGTAGATTGACATCAGCCATTGAAAGCTGACAGTATAGATTGGGACCCTATGCACAAATAAAATTGCTGTTTAGGCATTGCCTAATTCAGTCCTCCAGACCCCACTGTCTGTCTATCTTTTTTCCACGCACTCTCTCTTCCAGGTATTGGGACCCTCTTGCTGGCCAAGAGTTCCCCAGCATTCGTGCCGTCCCCCGACAGAAAAGCTCAGGTATTTCTGCTAAAGTCTCTCCTTTTACTTTGGAATGCTGACTCCTGCGTCCATCTCAACCTGGGCATCGTGCCACCACCTTCAAGAAGAGAAAATCTAAGTAGTGCTTTGCAAAGGGGCAGTGGCATTTTTCATTTCTGACTGCCTCAGGTGCACAGCCATGCAGATGAGCAGGTGGGGGGACACGGGTGAGACCCCAGACCTGCTATCCTCAGTACATTCTTGAGTCTTTTTAAACAGTTGTAAAAATGCCACAGATACTAGCACCTGTGCGCCACTTCCATGGGGACCATTTCACAAGGCAGTGCCACTCATTCCCAGAACCTCCTACCATGGGCTACACTTAGTGACCCAAGGCCAAGCCGAGGAGGACGCCAGCCACAGCACACCATCCTCAGTTCCTAGGGGCATGCTGCCGGCAGGGGCAAAGTCATCCCTAGCAACAAGACACAGAAAGAAAGAAAAAGGAAGGAAGTGTAGCCGGTGGACCGGTTTGGGATCTTGACTTTGCCACACAAAACAATTTGAGAGCAAGTCCAAAGTAAAAGTAATCAAGAGAATTATTGCAAAGTGAAAGTATACTCTGACAGCTGATCAGAGCAGCCTGCTCAAAAGTGAGACAGTAGCCTCCCCCTTATGGGAGTCTTACATGATTACTCATGAGGAAGGGGTATTGTTTTAAGCATGTCTGTGGTCTCCTGGGTGTGCGTGCACTGTGGTTGTACACTCTAGCACATACATCTCATGTCTCATTAGCATCTTAACTTCACACTCAGGGCTGTGTTTCTACTATTATAATGAGCATAGGTCAGCCCAAGGACACTAATCATGGGTTTCTGTGCTTGCACAGATTTGGAGATTTTTCCCTTCTGCTCTTCCACCTCCTTGCTGCAGGATGTTCTAACCACAAGCTTAGAACATGGTGTGTGCACTGTGGAACAGCTTGTTCCCTCCATCAAACTGACAAGTCTCTTGTTTCCTTTCAAGGGAGGCTATGAACACCCGATCTCACCTACCTCAGAAGGACAATGCAGCAGTAGCCACCACGACCAAGAGAGATGATTCCAGAAGTGCAGGACAACCCCCCAGATGCTGTGGCTGTGCAGTTACACACAAGAGGTGAGTCCAGCTGGCTCTCAGGGTGCTCACTACCTTCATCTGGGGGCCTGGAGGACATCAAGTCCTGAGAACACCACGTTCTAGAGGAGTAGAATGAACTGACAGATACACAGCAAAGCTCCGCCTACTTTTCCTTTTCTCTGTGCCTGCTGTATTCTTCATCAGTGTCCTCTCTCTTTTCAGCTACTACTGTCGACTGGCTGAAAAAAAATAGAACAATAGTAAAAATTGGAGACAAGTCTTTGGTGATGAAGAGAAACATTGGCTACTTCCAGAGTTTTCTAGCTTTGGTTATGGTTGCAGTTTTCCAACTCACCTTATGGGGATGGATTCAGAAAAAGCTTCTGTTACAAATCAAAACGAACATGCCAGAAGTATTGGCTCAAATCAACTTTGTCCTATTAAGCCACTTAGTGAATCAAAAGACCACAGGCCGGGCACAGTGGCTCACGCCTGTAATCCCAGCACTTTGGGAGGCCGAGGCAGGTGGATCAACTGAGGTCAGGAGTTTGAGACCAGCGTGGCCAACATGGTGAAACCCTCTCTCTACTAAAAATACAAAAATTAGCCAGGCATAGTGGCACGTGCCTGTGGTCCCAGCTACTAGGGAGGCTTAGGCATGAGAATCGCTTGAACTGGGGTAATGGAGGTTGCAATGAGCTGAGATCACGCCACTGCACTCCAGCCTAGGTGACAGAGCAAGACTCTGTCTCAAAAAAAAAAAAGTCCACTTGTTGGACTGTTATTCTTGGTGGCTAGAGAAAGGCATTGTCAGACCAGGGACAAATAATTACAGTGGCAATAGAAAATGGAAGGCCACTTGTTTTAACCACGTGAATAAGAGCAAGATGTATAGAAACACATTGTGAACTAACATTTTCAGTTTTATTTGCAAGAAAATGATTAATGGGGTGAAACGATTGAAGTATCACAGAAGACACATTTAAGAAGGAAGCCTTTGCATAGTTTGCTGGAGCCGCAGAAGCACTGCTCCAGAGCAGAATGATGCTTGAATCTTCAGGATCCATTTGTGTGGCATTCACTAGCAGCCACAAACGTGACTTAATTTACTTTTGAAATAATGCTTACTTATTGTGAGATGCTGTAATATGAACCATCATCACATGTTAGCATGGCACATGGAATTTTGAGTGCCTAAGTTACATCATTAGGGTTGTTGTTTATTAGTATCCATAAGAGTTTCCAGCTGGGCCCTGTGGCTCATGCCTGTAATCCCAGCACTTTGGGAGGCCGAGGCGGGTGGATCACCTGAGGTTGGGAGTTCGAGACCAGCCTGACCAACATGGGAAACCCCATCTTTCAAAAAAAAAAAAAAGAAGAAAAAAGAAAAAAAGAGTTTCCACTCCAAAAACACAAGCCAAAAAGTTGTCTTATTTGAAGGACATCTATGGCAAATGGTGGTTGAAAGTGAGTAAGTTCCATATTACTCTTGTTTGTACCGTATAAGGAAAAGAAAATAACTGCTTGTCTTGTTGCATGTTTGCTAATTTATAATTACTCTTTAATACTTTTCAACATTTTTAATAAATTTTTTTTACTATTGGCTATAAACATTTTAAAAGAATTCTGTTCCTCTAGAACCACTCTGGTTACCAAAATCTGTATTATTCTAGGTTTGCCAGAGAAACAGAACATATATATATACATACATATATATGTGTGTGTGTGTGTGTATATATATATATAGAATATATATAGAATATATATATGTAGAATATATATATAGAATATATATATAGAGAGAGTGTGTGAGTGTTTGGGGGGGCTATGTGTTTATTCGTGTTATGAAATTGAGTCATGCAATTATTAGGGTGGGGTGTATGAGATCTGTAGGATAAGCCAGCAGGCTGAAAATGCAGACAGAAGTTGATATTGTAGTCTTAAGGCCGAATTTCTGCTTTTTTGGGAAACTTCAGTTTCTGCTCTTAAAGCCTTCTACTGATTGGATGAGGCCCATCTACATTATTGAGGGTAATCTCCTTTTCGTAAAGTAAGTTGATTGTAGACGTTAACCACATGTACTAAATATCTTCACAGCAGCACCTAGATTAGGTTTTGGTTAAATGACGGGGTACTACGTCCTAGCCAAGTGCATTGGGCATTGACTCTGCTTCAAGGCACTGTGTCTCCCTCCCATGCAGTTTTCCATCATTTACACAAGACCTAGAGGAGAGAGTTGAGGGAATCATTGGGGTTGGTGTGGGAGCAGGGCACAGGCCCCAGGTGGTGGCCGTCTGTTCAAAAATCTCAATGTGAATATGAAATTAGAACAGAAACATCAGGCAGCATTTATCTTAAATTTCCTAGAGAAATTATGAAGTCATCAACATCCCAGCTGTTAATATGAAGGACTGAGGTGTGTGTTTTACCCTCCTAAGGTATGGGCTTAAATCCCACTTGAACAACTCCTCCTTTGAAGGACGGTAAGAAATGCCCATCCACATTTCGCAAATTCCTTAAGAATTTACAAAACCAGATATGAGAATTGAAATAATCTTGTATTCTGTAAAGGGAGGCATAAGTGTGTCATGCATCATCAGTCTCTGGAAAGACACACGAGCCACTGGTGACAACGGTTCCTCAGGGGAGGTAATGGGGTGACTGGGGCAGTGCAGCAGGGGCAACTGACTTTTCACTTGTGAAATTTACAGAGGTGCGACACATCTCTACAGTGTAAAGCAAGGGGAATCCAAGGCTTGTGGGTAATGTTTATATAATTTGGGGGTTTTCTTTAGTTAAAAAAAAAAAGAACAAAAACATATATAATAAATTAGATACGGTGAGTGACCATTAAGAAGGGCCTGTGCAGATGAGGCACTCTGAGGCTTCAGCCTCATCCGCCCCTGGATGACTCCACTTCAGGCCCTGCACATGACCTGGAAGCTTTCAGGGAGCTCCCCCCAGCTGAGGTGGGACCTGAGCGAGTAGTGACTCTAAGGGGACTCCCCAAAGGCTCTTGTTTTAGAATACCTTGATGCCTCGTCTCCAGTTTTCCCTCAGAGTCAGGCAGATGAGCAGACTCTCATCCTCGCAGGGATCGAGGCTACTTTGACATCTGCTGAAGGCCACAGCCTTGCCCACAGCCAGCCACAGCTCAAATGCACTCACCTGCATTTCCACACAATTTTACATACAATTTGGGGGAGGTTATGGGAGCCCTGAAGACCAAGGGTCTGTGGTCCTGTGACACTTTCTCTCAGAGTGAAAAAGGAGTTCCTTGGAGCAGCAACTCCCCAGGGGTCTCCTGCCTGCCCCCCTCCTGTCTCAGCGCCAATCCTCTTTCCTGCCCTTGATCATCATGCAGTGTTTAAATCCCCACTCCCTGTCCCCTCAAGTTTGGGGTCCAGGACCTGCCTATTGGGAACCTGCAGATGGGAGGAAGTCTGAAGTGACCCAGCTGAATTTAGAGGAGGGAAGTGAGGAATTTGGAGATATCTCAAAACATTTTCTCCCTGTGGTTTTACTTCAAATTATCTATTTTTATTGGAGGTCTGTTTGAAGTTATAACCAGCTCATGATTCTTCAGCACCTGCCTGCTCCCTGGCTATCCTTGTACTTATGTTTTTAAACGCGTACAAACATTTAAAACAAATACAAAAGTAGAGAGAAGAGTACCGTGACGTTCACTGTACCCTTCACTCAGTCACACCCAGTCTTGATTTATCCTCAACCATAACCCAATACCAGGTTATTTTCAACTAAATCCTAGACAATATATTATTTCACATGTTAGCAATTTTCTTTCCAAGATGCCAATGTTCAGCTTGGTTAAAAAGAAAAACAGAGAGGGGTGGGAGAAGGATTGAACTGACAAAATGTATTTTCAAATACAATTAAGGCAGAGGACCATGCTGGAACTCTTAGTGTCCTGTTTTCACTGAATGCTCAGCACCACTTAGATTCTCAATAAAAGAAAGCAGCAGCCCAGAATCGAGGATCCCAGGGAGGCATGTCATGTTTTAATTTTGTGGCTGTTTTCAGGGCAGTATCTGTCATCTCTGAATGATAACATTGGACATTTCTATTTCCACCCTTGTATTGGGACTCCCCAGCTTAGAGAAAAAAAATCATCACCCATGCACATTTACACCTTTAATGCCTCCACCCACTCCCTTGGTGTGGGAGCAGGACAGGGGCCCCAGCTGGTGGCCATCTGTTCAAAAATCTCAATGTGAATATGAAATTAGAACAGAAACATCAGGCAGCATTTAAGTTTCCTAGAGGAATTATGAAGTCATCAACATCCCTGCTGTTAACATGAAGGACTGAGGTATGTGTTTAATCCTGTTAAAGTATTGCCTCAAATCCCGCTTGAACAACTCCTCCTTTGAAGGATGGTAAGAAATGCCCATCCACATTTTGTAAAATTCCTTAAGAATTTACAAAACCAGAGCCGGACGCGGTGGCTCACGCCTGTAATCCCAGCACTTTGGGAGGCCGAGGCAGGTGGATCACAAGGTCAAGAGATCGAGACCATCCTGGCCAACATGGTGAAACCCCATCTCTACTAAAAGTACAAAAAATTAGCCGGGCATGGTGGTGCGTGCCTGTAGTCCCAGCTACTCCGGGAGGCTGAGGCAGGAGAATTGCTTGAAACCGGAAAATGGAAGTTGCAGTGAGCCAAGATAGCGCCATTGCACTGCAGCCCAGGCGATAGAGCAAGACTCTGTCCCAAAAAAGAATTCACAAAACCAGATATGAGAATTGAAATAATCTTTTATTCTGTAAAGAGAGGCATAAGTGTTTCATGCATCATCAGTCTCTGGAAAGATAAATGAGCCACTGGTGACAACGGTTCCTCAGGGGAGGTAACGAGGTGACTGGGGCGGTGCAGCCAGGGCGACTGACTTTTCACTTCCCAGTTGGAGGAGGGGACGGAAAAGCAGAGACAGGAAATTGAAATGTCTTCTCTGCCATCTGGTGGACATTTGCTTAAATAACAGGAAAGGCCTACATAAAGATAGGCAGCCAGGAATACATTCCTTATCCTATTTCTTTCAGGAAATTTCCCAGGGGCAGACAGAGCAAGAGTGATGGGCAAAGGAATGGGAGTGGGACCCGGGGGGAGGTCTGGTTGTGTGTATGCATTTTTCCCTCCCCATCTGTCATTGTCCTTCCTCACCAGGCCTGCAGATCACCTATGATGACCTGGCCTCTTGCCATCCCTAGCTGAGCCAAAACTCCATCACAGGGACACACAGAATGGCAGAAGCGCAAGGCCTCGTTCCTGCTGGGGCAGCCTCCTGGAGACAGTCTCAGAAGGGTTTCTGGGAATTTCTTTAAAACCTGCACTACAGGCACCAGTTACCCCAGTTAGTCCACCCTTAAGTGAAAAATCAACCACAGAGATGATTTATTGTAATAGCCTTATTTCAGTAGAGGAAGGTGAAAAGTGTTTCTGTTCATTGGTCCATTAGTTAAAATCAGGAGGGGATCACTGAGCGAGCAGCGGGTGGTGGCAGTGATGACCACATCCTCTCACTGCAGCCCAACACTTTTGAGACAAGTTCCCACTTCTCCACTAGACACATCTTCTCCACATGCAGAAAATGTCGTCTTGGCTGGGCGCAGTGGCTCATGCCTGTAATCCCGACACTTTGGGAAGCAGATCACCTGAGGTTGGGAGTTCGAGACCAGCCTGACCAACATGGAAAAACCCTGTCTCTACTAAAAATATAAAATTAGCCGGATGTGGTGGCGTATGCCTGTAATCCCAGCTACTCGGGAGGCTGAGGCAGGAGAATCACTTGAACCCGGGACACAGAGGGTGCAGTAAGCCAAGATCGCACCACTGCACTCCAGCCTGGGCGACACAGCAAAACTCCATCTCAGCAAGAAAGAAAGAAGAAAGAAGGAAAGAAGGAAGGAACGAAGGAAAGAAAGAAGGAAAGAGAAAATGTGTTCTCATAACTTCCCTACTGGGTGCTGGGGTGCTGGCATTTTCTTTTCTTTATCAGAGACAGGAATGTCTTTGTTTTTCATAGATTTCTAAGACTTCAGGGTTTCTTCAGGGAGAATTTGCTTAAGGAGGCTGCTGGGTGGACCAAGTCCTTCCTGAGGGTTTGCTGGATGCCTACAGACATATGTGTGACTGCCTCCTCCGGGATTCCAAAAGCTGGCGCATTCTGCTGTGTACCCATAGGTGGAGACAGATGCTGCCAGCTCCATCTTACAGTTGCTGTATGAAATTTGACGACAGAGAATTCTCTTGTCTTTAAGGGCCACACATTTGCCTTCTTCGTTGTTTCAGGAAATCATAACTCTGGATTTAGAAAGGTTCAGTTTTCGATTTACTCTCTGGAAAGAAATATACTGAAAGCTCAGTTTATTTTCAGATATTGAATAGAATTGAAAAGTCAAACTGTCCGTTTTCTTGCAGTGCACACAGAGAAATTGGGTGCTCCAAGCCATTGGGACATTTCCAGAAGCTCCATCCTTTCCCAGTAGGACATGAGTAAAGTCAGTGAGGAGCCAACATGCAGTCCATGGGCACCTCCAGGATTGAGGGAGGAGATCACACGTATTTCTTAAGTGTGGAGTCCTGAGGACAGAGCCTGAGACCCTGCATTTCCCAAAGGACTTGTTTACTAAGCAAGTGTTTCTGCTACTTGAAATAAACTCAGGGGATGTGGAATCCACCTTGCAACCAACCAAACACAGATGAGAAAATGAATATGAGGTGTTCTGGGAGAAAGCAGAAAAAGGCCATTACCATCATATTTCCTTATTTTTGCAATTCTCTTAAACAACATGCCTGATGTTATAAGCACACCTGTTTTTAACAACTTCTAAATGAGAAAAATCATTGAAAGGGCATTAGTAAGTAGTGGATACAGAATAAATGCTGAAAATCAGTGCTTGATTCAAAGTAGTGATAGAGTCTCCCAGGTGTCAATAGAGAGGTGGGCCAGGGCCTTTTCCCAGTGACCAGAAAGAAGAGTTTCAGGGAGGCCGGGCGCGGTGGCTCATGCCTGTAATCCCAGCACTTTGGGAGGCCGAGGCGAGTGGATCACGAGGTCAAGAGATCAAGACCATCCTGGCCAATATGGTGAAACCCTGTCTCTACTGAAAAATACAAAAATTAGCTGGGTGTGGTGGCGCTTGCCTGTAGTCCCAGCTACTCAGGAGGCTGAGGCAGGAGAGTTGCTTGAACCCAGGAGGTGGAGATTGCAGTAAGCCAGGATTGCTCCACTGTACTCCAGCCTGGTGCCTGGCGACAGAGCAAGACTCTGTCTCAAAAAAAAAAAAAAAAAAAAAAAAGCCAGATATAGGTAATGGGGAGGAAGGCAGCAAATCACACTGCCATGTGTGTACCCATGCAACAATCTTGCATGTTCTTCACATGTACCCCAAAACCTGAAACGCAATTAAAAAAAGAAAGAAAGAAAGAAAAATAATAATAATAATAAAAAGAAAAAAAAAACAGAAGAGCTTCAGGGAGATGAGGATGTCTCACAGCCAGGGATAGGACAGTGAAGGGCCTGTGTGAATGCATCACAGGGGTCTGCTTCTGTTCAGACTCCAGTGCTCAGCACTCAGTGCAGCACGTGGCAAAACCTCCACAAATGCATCAGTTGGCTGGATGAAGGGGGGCAGGTGTGAGCCAAAAAACAATTTTTGTTGGGGCATAAATGTAAAAGTATTGATTTACCTATCTTGCAAGGAGATGGAAAGGTGGCTGGGTAGATAGAGAGATGGATATTCATTTTCTCTCTGTGTGTGTGTACGTGTATATCCATCTCTACGTCTGTCTCTCTGCTCTTTCTCTTCATCTGCCATTGTCCCTTCACAATCATGGCTTCACTGTCATCAGTAACATCTTTCACCTAGTCTTACAGGAAATTGCCTGTCTATTGCATTAGTGGTCACAAGACAGAAAAAGGAAAGGAGTGTGTGGAAAACAAGGAAACAGATGCTTCTGACGTGGGATAGTGGGAGGATGTGTGGGCCTGAGGCCCGGGGGGTGGGGTGGGAGGAGACAGGGGCTGCACCTCACTGCAGAGTTGATCCTGCTGAACACGGAGGGGGAGAGCGCCCAGACAGCCCTGCCGCGCTGATCAGAAGGGAGGGCTGCGCCTCCAGATCCTTCTCCCTGTGTCTTTCAGCCTTTGCTCTCTAGGTCCAAGTTACTGCTATGAAAAGGGATTTGAGAATTCCCGGAGAAGCCTTTCAGCCTCTTTCCACGGCTCTTCCTGCCCTTTCGAAAGCAAGCCAGACGTCAGAAATGAAATTGTACATAACGCTTTTGGACTTTGCTGCAGTCTTTGGAAAGAATGTTTGTAAATGCCAAGCTACATTTTGGCAACCCCATCAGAGTCAGGTGTGCCCAGGGCAGAGTCAACTCAGGCCCTGGACTCTCATTCGGGTTGGATTCTGTGAGAACCATATTTGCAGTGAGAATTCTAGAGCCAGCTCTTGCTGCTCCACAATTGCCTCACGTTTCAAGACAAGCAAATCTAGCCTGAGTCTGTGGATTCCAGGGCTGCTCAGGAGGAACCTCCATCCCCGTGGGGGATGATCTCAGGCTCAGCTCCTTCTGCCCACTCAGCCCGCAGCCCCGTCCCTGAGAAGGCGCAGTCAGAATAGCAGAGCAGCGCGGCAGCGCCCCCGTGTGGCCACAGGGCCGAAGACAGAGGACCCCGATCCCCCTCCCTCCCCAGCCAGGACCTCCCAGGCTCCCCCTCTGCTCCCAGCAGCTGGACTGGGCTCTGCACACAAGGAAGCCTCCCGGTCTCGAGTCAGGCTCTGAGCTATCCAGCTTCCCAAAATCCATGTTGACACTGACGTTTCCTCCCACCACTAAGTGACTCTGGATTTTGGCTTCAAGGAAGCGATACCTCCAGACCAAAACAGTAGGATCAGGTCTGGGGCTGACCCACCCCCAAACCCGTGCTACCACATGACCCAGTCTCTCAGCCTCCAAAAGGGGGTCTTGGCCTCCTATCCCCTCCCTTGTTCCTGCTGCTGCTTCTGCAGGTGGAGGCTGCTCATCCCAGGATCAGCCTGTGAGCTCCAACCCTGGAGTCCTGGCCTGGGGCCTCAGTCGAGGAAGGAGGGGGGCTCCAGAGAGCAGAAGGGAGAAGAAATGGATCATAAGAGAAGGGAGAGAGTGGAAGGAACCAGGGAGGAGAGAAAAATGAGAAGGGTCCTGTTGGGGTGTGTGTGTGTGTGTGTGTGTGTGTGTTTGTGTGTGTGATCAGGAGGGAGTATCTAGGGGCCTCAGAAAAGGAGAGCTAGGGGCAGGTGCTAAGGGACCCAGCTCTGTTAATTCCATGATCTCACTTCCTGCAGTATCACTTCATGGCCATATCCCAGTCCAGAACTGAGCAGCCTGTGGTCACAGAAAATTGTGAGAATAACCAGAGAAAAATGACACGTTACATACATGAGAACAGTTATGAGCATGACCAGTCCATGTGTTTATAATCTGTCATCAGAAACAATGGTGGTCAGAAGACAATGAAATGACTTTTGCTGAGTGCTGTAAGAAAACAATCTGTCTCAGAATTACACATCCAGTAAAAATATTTTCAGGGAAGAAAAATGAAGAACTGTCTCTAGATAATAAAACTAGGATAATTTGTTGCAAACAGAAGTCTACTACAAGAAAAATACTGAAGGAATTTCCCAGGTTGAAAGAAATCATACCAGATAGTAACGAGTCTTCGGATAGGAGTGACTAACAGTGGAAATGCTAAACATATGGTGGGAAGATAAAGATGCTCTATTTTTTCTTAGTTTTTAAAAAATACAAATGAACAACATTTTCCACCATCTTGATCTGACATTTAC
The DNA here is from genome assembly GCA_036589455.1 of Ateles fusciceps. NCBI lineage: Eukaryota > Metazoa > Chordata > Mammalia > Primates > Atelidae > Ateles > Ateles fusciceps. The sequence goes on from JAZHEH010001295.1 coordinate 682,408, forward strand.
AGTCACTGTATTCAACAACTCCAGAATATATATTTTGTAAAGTGAGCATGGTACATTCAATAACATAGGTCATATGTTGAGACATAAAACAAATAACATCATATTTTGAAAGACTGAAATCACACAGACTATGTTCTCTGACCAAAAATTTTATTAGAAATCAATACTAAGTTCTCTAGAGACAAAAAAGTATTAAAAATTTTAAATCGTCCTTCTAAATAACCTATGGATCAAAGAAGAAAACATAAGGGAAATTAGACAATATTGTCGACTGAACGATGATGAAAACAGACCTTTCAAAATTATGAGATAGTATTTCCAGTCTTTCTGCAAAGGACAGTGATCAAGAGAGTGTGTTATTGGCAAAAGGACAGACACAGAGATCAACAGAACAAAATGGCCTCTCCAGGCCAGAAATAGAACACAAATAGAGTCACCTGCTTTTAAATATAGATACAAAGTTCATCCAATGAAGAAGGGAATCTCCTTTCCACAATGATGCTGAAACAATTGGTATCCATATAACTTGGGTGGCTGAGGCAGATGTATCACTTGAGGTCAGGAGTTCAAGACCAGCCTGACCAAGATGGTGAAACCCTACCTCTACTAAAAGTACAAAAATTAGCTGGTGTGGTGACTCATGTCTGTAATCCCAGCTACTCAGGAGGCTGAAGCAGAAGAATCACTTGAACCCAGGAAGCGGAGGTTGCAGTGAGCTGAGGTCACACCACCACACTCCAGCCTGAGCAACAGAGCCAGACTCCATCTCAAAAAAAAAAAAATCTTGATAATATTTCACACCTATAAAAAAGTAATTCAAAATGTATCAGAGACCTAAAAATAGTATGTACAGCCATAAAACTTCTTACAAAATATAAAGGAGAAAATCTTAACCTTGAGTTTGAGTTTTTAGATAAAACACCAAAAGTGCAATCTGTGAAAGAAAAAATAAATCAATTCGACTTTACCATAATCAATAGCTTTTGCTTTACAAAAGCACTGGTAAGTGAATGAAAAGACAAGGGACAGACTGAAAGAAAAACTTTTTTTTTTGAGACAGAGTTTCGCTTTTGTTGCCCAAACTGGAGTGCAATGGCACGATCTTGGCTCACTGCAACCTCAGCCTCCCCAGTTCAAGTGATTTTCCTGCTTCAGCTTCCCCAGTAGCTGGGATTACAGGCATGTACCACCACATCCGGCTAATTTTGTATTTTAGTAGAGATGGTTTTTCTCCATGTTGGTCAGAGTGGTCTCAAACTCCTGACCTCAGGTGATCTGCCTGCCTCGGCCTCCCAAAGTGCTGGGATTACAGTCGTGAGCTATCATGCCCAGCTATTTTTTTAAAAACTGGAAGTTATAGATGTGACAAAGGACTTGTAAAAAGGTAATATATTAACAAAATTAAAACACAATAATTGGGGGAAAAAAAATCTTGATTTTAGAAGTGGGTGAAAGATCTCAACAGACACCACAAAAGAAGATATATGGGTGGGAAATTACACATGAAAATGTGCTTAACATCATCTGACATTAGGGAAATGCCAATAGGGTGCAGTGGCTCAGGCTTGCAATTCCAACACTTTGGTAGACCAAGGCGGAAGGATCACTTGAGCCCAGGAACTTGACACCAGCCTGGGTAACATGGTGAGACAATGTCTCTACGAACAAACAAAAATGAACCAGGTGTGGTGGCATGTGCCATGATTCCAGCTACTTGAGAGGGTGAGATGGGAGGATTGCTTGAGCCTGCGAGGTGGAGGCTGCAGTGAGCCGTGATTGCACCACTGAACTTCACCCTGGGCAACAGAGCGAGACGTTGTCTCAAAAAACAAAACAAAACACCACAACAAGTACCATTACACTATTACAGTAGCTAAAAATTTTTTAATTACAAAAATGCTGAAATTTACACAGAGCAACAAGGATTCCCACCCACCGCTGATGGGAATGCAAACTGGTAAAGCTGCTTTGAAAGACAGTTTAGAAGTTTCTTATAAAGTTAAGCAGAGATTTATTGTGCTCTTAGTTACCCAAGTGAATTCAAGTTTGGTATCCACACAAAAACCTGTACATGCATATTTATAGCAGCTTTGCATATATTCACTAAAAACTAAACAACCAACATATCTATCAACCATACAAGACTAAGCAGACTGTGGTATAACCATATGGGTCACAAGAAATGAGCTATTGTCAGGCCGGATGTGGTGGCTCATGCCTGTAATCCCAGCACTTTGGGAAGTCAAGGCAGGTGGATCATCTGAGGTCAGGAGTTTGAGACAAGCCTGGCCAACATGGTGAAACCTTGTCTCTAGTAAAAATACAAAAAGAAAAAATTAGCGGGCCATGGTGGCCAGCAACTGTAATTCCAGCTCCTCAGGAGGCTAAGGCAGGAGAATCGCTTGAATTCAGGAGGTGGAGGTTGCAGTGAGCCGAGACTGACTGCACCATTGCACTCCAGCCTGAGCGACAGAGTGAGACTTGACCTAAAAAAAAAAAAAAAAAAAAAAAGCTATTGTCCTGGTGCAGTGGCTTATTTTGGGAAGCCAAGGTGGAATGATCACTTGTGGCCAGGGTTTAAGACCAGCCTGGGCAACATAGCAAGACCCTGTCTATGAGCTATTAGTCCATAAATCAATTAACCTTAAAATGCATTTTACTAGGTGAAAAATTATCAGACACAAAAGGCTTCATTTTATCTGACTCAATTCATATGCCATTTTGGAAAAAGCAGATCTATGGGGACAGAAAACAGGTGAATGGTTATCAAGGGTTGGAGAAAGAAGGGATAAAGAACATTCAAAGGGAAATGTTTAGGATGAAGGAACTGTTGTATATGGTACTAGGGTAGTGGATATCTGATTCCATACATTTGTCAAAATCCCTAGAACTGTACATTACAAAGAGTAATCTTTAATATATGCAAACTGATGTATAAATAGATACATAGACACATACATATCTGTTGTTATTTACATTTAATGTTCATTTGCTCTTATAGGATTAAGCAGGACTCTGACTTGTGTTGCAATGTATACATGCCTCAAAGTCTAATTAGAACATTGTAGATCCAAACCACTGTTAAAGTGTACTCTGATGTGCAAAATGCACAGCAAAGCTAAATCCCCCGCCACACGGCTAACAACAGTGGAAAAAAAAAATAATACAAGACTTCCTCATGACAACACAGTATCCTACCTGAATACTGTGGGAACTCAATGCACATACATGTATAATTGATATATGTTTAATTCCTATATTTAACTGTGGAATCTTCTTATTAAAAAGTTATATATGTATAAATGCTTATATGTTTGTTTTTAAGTATGAACATCAAGACAGAATCATCTTCAATAACTTATGTCTGCTCTAAGCCATTAATTAAGCAAATTCTATGGACTTCAGCTTTGTTTACCTGGAGAAGAAAGGGCTGTATTTTAGTCAGTTTAGGTTTACTAGGAATCTCTTCCTTCCTTTTTTTTAAAAAAAAAGCATAAAATTCAACTTTATTTACAAATGTTCTATTAACAGTCACCATTCCACCCTTTTGAAATATTATAACTGTTAATTTGCATAAAAAAATTTATGAAGTTTTAACCTTTCTGCATAAAACTGTGTTGTGGGATGAGCAAACAATCTCACATGATGATTGAAGACATAAAAACAAAATGAAATAAAAAACAACCTACCCAGCCTGACTGCACTATTGACTGACAGAAGGAGGAATTAAGAGTCACACCCTTGGCCGGGGGTGGTGGCTTATGCCTGTAATCCCAGCACTTTGGGAGGCCTAGGAGGGAGGATCACAGGTCAGGAGTTCGAGACCAGCCTGGCCAATAGGGTGAAACCCTACCTCTATTATAATAAACTACAAAAATTAGCTGGACCTGGTGCCATGTGCCTGAGTCCCAGCTACTCGGGAGGCTGATGCAGGAGAATCACTTGAACCTGGGAGGCGGAGGTTTCAGTGAGCTGAGAGAGAGAGCCACTGCTCTAAAGCCTGGGGACAGAGCAAGACTCTGTCTCCAAAAAAAAAAAAAAAGCTGGTAGGTTTCAGGCCGGGCACGGTGGCTCACATCTATAATCCCAGCACCTTGGGAGGTCTAGGAGGGGTCACCACGAGGTCAGGAGATTGAGATCATCCTGGCTAACATGGTGAAACCCCGTCTCTACTAAAAATACAAAAAATTAGTGGGACGTGGTGGCATGTGCCTGTAATTCCAGCTACTCGGGAGGCTGAGGTAGGAGAATCACTTGAACCCGTGAGGAGGAGGTTGCGGTAAGCCAAGATCACACCATGGCACTCCAGCCTGGGCAACAAGAGCTAAACTTTGGCTCAAAAAAAAAAAAAAAGAAAACAAAATAATAACCAGGCAGGGCTCGATGGCTCACGCCTATAATCCCAGCACTTTAGGAAGCCGAGGCGGGTGGATCATGAGGTCAAGAGATCGAGACCATCCTGGTCAACATGGTGAAACCCCTTCTCTACTAAAAATACAAAAATTAGCTGGGCATGGTGGCATATGCCTGTAGTCCCAGCTACTCGGGAGGCTAAGGCAGGAGAATTGCTTGAACCCAGGAGGCAGAGGTTGCAGTGAGCTGAGATCGTGCCATTGCACTCCAACCTGGGTAACAAGAGCAAAACTCCATCTCAAAAAAAAAGAAAAAAAAGAAAAGAAAAGAATAAAGAAATCCCACTATTGGGTATCTACCCAAAGGGGAAAAAAATCATGTCAAAAAGGTACCTGCACATATATATTTATTGCAGCACTATTCATATAACAAAGATATAGAATCAACCTAAGTGTCTATCAGCAAATGATTGGATAAGGAAAATATGGTGTTTCTGTGTGTGTGTGTGTGTGTGTATACATATACATATATATGTGTATATATGTGTATACACATACACGTACACATATCTGCGTGTGTGTGTGTATTACTGAGTAGGATTCAGTCCTACTCAGCCATATACATATATGCGTATATGGAATCCTACTCAGTCATAAAAAAGAATGAAATTATGTCATTTGCAACAACATAATTTCATTCTTTTTTATGACTGAGTAGTTATGTGAGGTAACTCAGAAACAGAAAGTCAAATACCACATATTAGCGTAAGTGGGAGCTAGATAATGTGTACACATGACATGAGTAGAATAATAGACATTGGAGACTTGGAAAGGTATGAGATTGGGAAGGTGGTCAGGGATGAAAAATTACCTAATGATACAATGTAAACTATTTAGGTGATAATTACATTTCACCACTAGGCAATATATCCATGTAACACAATTACGCTTGTACCCACTGAACCTATAAAAACAAAAAGGAACCGGGAATGTTTCATCAGTCACGAGACAAGATTATACACATGTGTGCAAAGAAATTTGACAACATTGGCCAGAAGCAGTGGCTCACGCCTGTAATCCCAGCACTTTGGGAGGCCGAGGTGGGCAGATCACGATGTCAAGAGATAGAGACCATCTGGCTAACACGGTGAAACCCCATCTCTACTAAAAATACCAAAAAAAAAAAAAAAAAGAAAGAAAGAAAAGAAAGAAGAAGACATTTGACAACATAAAAAACTGATGTTTTCGGCCACGTGTGGTGGCTCACACCTGTAATCCCAGCAGTTTGGCAGGCCAAGGCAGGCAGATCAATCACCTGAGGTCAGGAGTTCCAGACCAGCCTGACCAACATGGAGAAAACCCATTTCTGCTAAAAATACAAAATTAGCCAGGCATGGTGGCTCATGCTTGTAATCCCAGCTACTTAGGAGGCTGAGGCAGGAGAATCACTTGAACCGGGGAGGCAAAGGTTACAGTGAGCTGAGATCTTGCCATTGCACTCCAGCCTGGGCGACAATCACGAAACTCCATCTAAAAAAAAAAACTGATGTTGTACAAAAATATTATTTACTAAAACAAAACCCAGTAAACAAGGAAAGTTTAACAAAGTCTATTTCCACAAACAAAGAAAGTTACTAAAGAGCTTCCTTGTGAAAAAGCATGAGTCCACCAGGTGGGGTGCCTCACGCCTGTAATCCCAGCACTTTGGGAAGCTGAGGCAGACAGATCACCTGAGGTAGGGAGTTTGAGACCAGCCTGACTAACATGGAGAAACACCATCTCTATTAAAGATACAAAATTAGCTGGGCATGGTACTGTATGCTTGTAATCCCAGCTACTTGGGATGCTGAGGCAGGAGAATTGCTTGAACCCGGGAAGCGAAGGTTGCAGTGAGCTCACTCCAGCCTGGGCAACAAGAGCAAAACTCCGTCTCAAAAAAAAAAAAAAAAAAAAAAAGAAAGAAAGAAAAGCATGATTCCTCAGGAATATTCACACAATACTCTTCCAAACCTTTGAGAATCAGACAATCCCAATGGTAGCTAAATTATTCCAAAGCATAGCAAATTCATTTACTAAGCAATAATAATATTGATAGAAAATCTGAGAAAGATTGTCCAGAGAGATAACTAGAAAACAATGTGAATGTGAGTGCAAACATATGTAATAAATCATAGCAAGAAGAAAAAACTTTACTATTTTAAAAAACATGTCATCTTAATATCATAAAATTTACTGTAGAATGGCAAGTAGAACTCACTATTAGATAAATCCAGCCACATAATTTGTTAGTAGTAAACCCAAACAGTAAAAATGTATTCTCCAAAGATGCCCAAATGCCATTTGACAAAATTCAGGAATTTTTCTGGAGTTAACAAAAAAAAGTTATTCTTAATATTAACACACACACAAACACCCCATGCACACACACATGCCCCCCCTCAGCATTGGACTTTAAAGTGGAAACACTGAATGCATTTCTGCTGTATTAGGGTCAAAAGAAGAAAGTCCACTGTTTCAACTAAAAAATAACAAGTGTCCAGGCACGGTGCTCTTGCCTGCAAGCCTAGCACTTTGGGAGGCTGAGGCAGTCAGATCATGAGGTCAGGAGTTTGAGACCAGGCTGGCCAGCATGGTGAAACCCCACCTCTATTAAAAATACAAAAATTAGGGCCGGGCGCGGTGGCTCACGCCTGTAATCCCAGCACTTTGGGAGGCCGAGGCGGGCGGATCACGAGGTCAAGAGATCGAGACCATCCTGGTCAACATGGTGAAACCCCGTCTCTACTAAAAATACAAAAAAATTAGCTGGGCGTGGTGGCGCGCGCCTGTAGTCCCAGCTACTCGGGAGGCTGAGGCAGGAGAATGCTTGAACCCGGGCGGCGGAGGTTGCAATGAGCCAAGGTCGCGCCACTGCACTCCCGCCTGGCGCCTGGTGACTGAGTGAGACTCTGTCTCAAAAAAAAAAAAAAAAAAACAAAAACAAAAATTAGTCGAGCATGGCGGCACAGGCCTGTAGTCCCAGCTAATCGGGAGGCTGAGGCAGGAGAATTGCTTGACCCCAGCAGGCGGATGTTGCAGTGAACCGAGACTGCACCACTGCACTCCAGCCTGGGCGACGGAGCCAGACTCCATCTCAAAAACAAAACAAAACAACAACAAACAATGAAAAACCAAGCCAAAAGTGATGACGAAATTTGAAAGGACTAGGCTGGGCAAGGTGACTCACGACTGGAATTCTGGCATTTTGGGAGGCCGAGGCAGGCAGATTACCCGAGGTCAGGAGTTTGAGACCAGCCTGGCCAGCTTGGTGAACTCTGGTCTCTACTAAAAATACAAACATTAGCTGGGTATGGTAGCACATGCTTGTAATACCAACTATTATTTGGGAGGTGGAGGCAGGAGAATGGCTTGAACTTGGGAGGTGGATTTTGCAGTGGGTGGAGATGACACCACTGCACTCCAGCCTAGGGGACACTGAGACTCCGTCTCAAAAAAAAAAAAAAGAAATTTCTTTTTTTATTTTCCATAAGTTATTGGGGGACAGGTGGTATTCGGTTATACGAGTAAATTCTTCAGTGGTGATTTGTGAGATTTCGGTGCACCCGTCACCCAAGCGGTACACACTGCACCATAATTTAGCCTTTTGTTCCTTGCCCCCTCCCACTTTTCCCCCAAGCCCCCAAAGTCCATTGCATCATTCTTATGCCTTTGCGTCCTCATAGCTTAGCTCATACATATCGGTGAGAACATACGATGTTTGGTTTTCCATTCCTGAGTTACTTCACTTAGAATAACAGGCTCCAATCTCATCCAGGTGGCTGCAAATGCTAATTCATTCCTTTTTATGGCTAGGTAATACAGAACAGCATTCTCGAATAGAAAGACTATACAGTTGTCTTCCAGAGTAAATTTTAAAATGTAATACATCGGGGTGGGCGCGGTGGCTCATGCCTGTAATCCTAGCACTTTGAGAGGCCGAGGCAGGCGGATTGCCTGAGCTCCGGAGTTCGAGACCAGCCCGGGAAACATGGTGAAACCCCTTCTCTACTAAAAATACAAAAATTAGCTGGGCATGGTGGCATATGCCTGTAGTCCCAGCTACTTGGGAGGCTAAGGCAGGAGAATTGCTTGAACCCAGGAGGCGGAGGTTGCGGTGAGCTGAGATCGCGCCATTGCACTCCAGCCTGGGTAACAAGAGCGAAACTCCATCTCAAAAAAAAAAAGAAAAAAGGAAAAGAAAAGAATAAAGAAATCCCACTATTGGGTATCTACCCAAAGGAGGAAAAAAATCATGTCAAAAAGGTACCTGCACTTATATGTTTATTGCAGCACTATTCGTATAACAAAGATATAGAATCAACCTAAGTGTCTTTCAGCAGATGACTGGATAAGGAAAATGCAACCTACGCCTCCCAGGTTCAAGCGATTCTCCTGCCTCAGCCTCCCGAGTAGCTAGGATTACAGGCACGCGCCACCACGATCGGCTAATTTTTGTTATTTTTAATAGAGACGGGGTTTCGCCGTATTGGCCACGCTAATTTCGAACTTCCGACCTCAGGTGATCCGCCCGGCTCGGTCTCCCAAACCCGCTCTCGGCTGCGTGTTTTAATTGTAAATACTTCAGTCTTTTTTTTTTCTATAGTCAGTTAAGACTGGGAAAAAAATCCTAGCGCTAGCTGGGACCAGCATTTACCAGTTGGTATGAGGCTCGAAGTGGCGGTGCATGGCGGGCTGTCTATGGTTCTTAGGATGGGAACTCTTGACCTTGGCGGGCCCACCCTCTGAGCTGGGTCAATGGGCAGGTTTTCGGAGGCCTGAGGACTGGGAGGGGGGTGGAAGCAGGCGGGGCAGGGGCGGGGCCGGGGGTGGGGCCGCGGCCCAGGGTCTGCAGGTCTTAGGCTGGAGCGCTCCAGCTGCTGGTTCCCTGGAAACCCTGCCCCCCCCAAATCGCGGTTCGCGGCGCGCGTCAGGTGAGTAGCGCGGTAGCGGGGATTCCCGCTATCGGTGGTAGAGGTTGATGTTGGATGTTGTCCCCGCTCTGACTCTTCGGCCGGCCAGGGGAGCACCGCGCCCCTAATCTTGGAGAGGCTTCCAATCTCTGCGGTCCTTCGGGGAAACCAGGGTTAGTCTAGGGTGTAGCCAGGTGCCCTGTCCACTGTGGGCACGCTGGGGATTCCGGGCAGAGGAAGGACTCCTGGCACGTGTTGAAAAAGTCGGCATCCTAGAGGGAAGATTCGGGGCAGATGGGCATCGGGGAAGGCGGTCCCAGCCCATGGGACCGTTTCTGAGCACGTAGACTTATTCGATGGGTACTAACGACTGCCTGCTTTGTCAGGCAACTGTGAGCAAAACAGGCTTTGTTCCTGGCCGAGGGAAGCTTCAAGACTGGGGTTCCGGAGCTGAGCGCGCAATGACAAATAGTAAGCGCGGAGGGCCGCGCCAGGAGCGCCCACCTGGGCCGCGATCTGGTGGGTGGCTGGAAAGGGTCCCTGAAGCCCTGAGCAGAGACCCAAGGACCGCACTACTGCAGGAAGGCCATTTTGCTTGCCTGACAGGCGGAAAACTCAAGTGGCTGGGGTAACAGGGTTGGTGACGACGAGGGCGGATCTCACTAAGCCTTGCAAGTGTTGCGGGTGGTGGGGGCTGAGGGGATTCTCATCATTCTCAGAATTGCTGTAGATAAAGAGTTTTGGGTTGGAGAGAGATTGGGTGAACTCAAAGGACTAAAAGATGGCGACGACACATTCCCTCAGAGAATTTACGTTCTGGAAGGGTGGGGATAGGCCGGGGTACAGATTAGCCCGCAGGTGACCTCCAGCCTGTAAGGTGGTGACCTTACAGCCGAAAGTCTGATGAGTTGTGCCCAGTCTCCTTCCCTCTCCCCCACGGCCCGAAGTCTGGGGCCTGGAGATGAAGGAAGTTCTTGGGAGGCAAACGTGCCTGGGCAAGCAACAGCTGCAGAGATTCAGTCCCCACAGGGGTTAGGATCGTCACTGAGGGCCTCTTCCTACCGCCTCCAGCAAATGCCATCTTGAGGACGAGCGGCAGCAGTAGGTCTTCTCTGCCGGAGAACTGGAAGCTCAGGTTCTTGAGGGCACTGATATTAAGGGTGTTTTGAAGTGCATTTGACTGGAAAGTGGAAGAATAATCCAAGATCTGCACACTTCACCAAAGGAGTGTGAGTGGTTTGGAAAGAAAGGAAAGGAAAGGGAGGGAGAAGAAAGAAAGAGAGAGGAATAAAGGAAGAAATCAAATTCATATCCCAGGAATGTGGCTTTCATAACAACATTTTGGAGATCCAATTAACTGTATTCCTCGAGGACGTTTTTCCTTGCTGGTATTTTCAGTTCTATTACACTTCTCAAAAAGTGAAAGGAAAAAGCCAACAGATTTTTTTTTTTTAAACGGAGTCTCATTTTGTCGCCCAGGTTGGAGTGGCAGTGCCGTGATCTTGGCTCACTGCAACCTCTGCCTCCAGGGTTCAAGTGATTCTACTGCCTCAGCCTCCCAAGTTGCTGGGATTACAGATGTGCGCCACCTATGCCCGGCTATTTTCTTTTCGTATTTTTAGTAGAGACAGGGTTTCACCATGTTGGCCAGGCTGGTCTCGAACTCCTGACTTCAGGTGATCCACCTTTCTCAGCCTCCCAAAGTGCTGGGATTACAGGCATGAGCCATCGTGCCTGTCTTCTGGATTTTTCATTTAATATTTTTGAACCATGGTTGACCATGGGTAACCGAAACATTGGAAAGCAAAACCACAATAAGGGGGAGCTACTACATGTATTGAAAATCCAAGTCACAGAATCGTGTGTGTGTGTGTGTGTGTGTGTGTGTGTGTGTGTGTAATTTTGGTTATGGAAGGGATCTTAGAGAGTGTCTCCTTTATTCTCACATTTCTGATGAAACCAAGTCAGAAATAATAAAAAGACTCACTCAAGGTGATCTGTGACAGATCCTGGCCTGGTTACCCCAGGTACATGATTTCTAGTGGTACTGACTCAAAGGTTTAGACATTAACTTTTGTAAATCAAGAGTGTCCACATGTCCCTGGAAAATTATTTAGCATCTGTGCATTAGGTCCTTAAGATGGGGCCAGAAATTGTTACCTCATTGCTGAGAGCATTCAATGGCACACAGCAGGGGTTTAATAACTGCTGGCATTCCCTGACCAGATAAAAAAGCTATTTCTTACCCTAACCTCTTGCTGATATATTTTGTTTTTCTCTGACCTCAGGTTTCTAGAAGCAGGGTGGAACAGAGGGCAGACACCTAGCCCAGCCTCGAGTTACTGAACAATGGCAGCTGATGAGCGAAGGGTGACCAGGGCCCTCAACTCTGTGGCCCTGGCTTTGAGGGAAGCAAAGTTGTTCTCAATTGTGGAAGAGGAGAATTTGGACAGCAGAACAAAAAAGGAATACAGCCTCTTGGAGCAGGTGCATTTGTCACAGGAAGCCACATCAAACCCTGGGGCCTTTGTTGGACCTCTCCATCTGCCTGGTTACCGGGAGGTAGATAGCCCCAGGAAGGAGTCCAGTCAGCCCTGGGTGCCAGGCCAGGAGTGGATAAAGCTAGAAAGAGACACCACAGAAGAGAAGGTGTTTGAACAGCTGAAGCCAATCGCACCTGTACAGAAGACAGTCCCATGGGTGGGCAAGGTAGCCACCACCCTGCAGGAAGCCGCCACCCTGCAGGAAGCCATGAAGAGAGATTGCTGGTGGGAGGCATGGGTGAAGAAGGTGAGGATATTAAGCTAGACAGAGGTGGGGTCCAGGTCCTAGACTCCAGGAGCTCTTTCATGCATGCTCCTGCCTGCAGGTTAAATGAAATCTCAGGTTGTTCCAGGCTGAACGACATCTAGAAAACGGAGCTGCAAGACCTTTCTCCATCTCCTGCACCATGCTGGCATCCTTCACGGAGTACTTTCTGAAATTTGTTAGAGTGGCAGCATTTTTTCCTTTGCTTTGCTTTCCTATTTATATTCTGCCTATCCTCCTTCCTCTCCCCCACATCTTTCTCCCATTCTCTTCATCTTTCCTTTCCTTTCTATACCACACCGTTACTGGCCTTGTGTCTGTCTTTTCATATTTCTCTCTTCCTTCCATGGGTTTATCTTTCTCTTAGGTTTTAATTCTCTGAATTTTGAGAATGGATGTTAATCTTGTACACACACACGCGTGCACAGGCACACACACACACACACGCTTGCATGCATATATTGATATAAACTTCTTGAGTCTCTCCTGTTCTTCCAGAAGCCAGTCACCTTTGACGATGTGGCAGTGAATTTCACCCAGGAAGAATGGGACTGTCTAGATGCCAGCCAGAGGGTCCTTTACCAGGATGTTATGTCGGAAACCTTTAAGAACCTAGCATCTGTGGGTAAGAGGCTGGGCTTCCCTCAGCAAGCCCCCTGTTCCTAAAGGCCCTAGAACATCTGTTTTCCCTGGACAGGTAGATCAGCTCACAATTAGTTTCACTGACCCCTGGTTCTATGCCTTCCAGGTGTGAAAGATCTGAGTCACTAAGCTCAGTGGTAAAAAGAAGAAATGATAGCCTGCATGAAAGCAAAGATAACACTTGTAACATGATGACAGTATTCTCAAAATATGCAAATTTTTTCATTCATCCAACCAATATTTACTAAGTCACTCCTGAGAACCAGGTACTTTGCTAGCAGCTGGCTTTTTGAATGTCTCCTTTCTGCATCTACATGTCCCAGACTATGGTTCTTAAATAAAGGCTACAAGAGGTAGCCTGTTGTCCCCATCAGATGTGAAGGGGCCACACCTAGGACCAACTCAACTCTTTCTCATTCCCACACATCAGCCAGAATGTTTCTGTGGAAGCCAGAGCTAATCACCAAGCTTGAGCAACAAGAGAAACAGTGGAGAGTATTTCTCCATCTCCCAAACACAGAAGGCCTTTCAGGTAAGAATTGCCAAGCAGAGACGAAGGTAAAAAGGACCCAGGATAAACCCTGAAAGGATGGAGAGCTGATTGAGGGAAGGAATACTCTATATGCCCTCCTAGTGTACCTCTTTCCAGCCCAGTCAGACTTGGAGTTGAAAGAGAGCTTAAGATCATAGGCTCAAGTCCCTTGACTTCAAGTTGAAGATCTAAGTCTTTTGGTACTAGTAAATATCTTCAGTTTCTAGAGATTGAGAGATAACATGAAGGTTGCTTATGTCCATGACGCTGCTCTGACTTAAATGTTCTTTCCAAGAGAAAGAGAAGCAAGGGTGATAGGCTTCATGCTGGGTTGGAGTAAAGGAGGCTTGTCCTTGAGAGTAAATAGTTGAGACAGATATCAAGCCAGGCTGACCACACTTCCTGGTTGGTCAGGACATCCTGGTTTATACTTTCATCCCAGCTTGATTATTAATGAGACGTCGTTTTACCTTCAAGTGGCCCAGTGTTCATGATGTATTATTATGTGGGTGTCTATGGAGTGTCTATGGGAGTTTCAGCAATATTGAAGATGGGATAAGATAGATTTCAAGAAGTGTTGTTGTCAGTTAAAATTCACATTTCTGACACTGTTGAAAGATTTCCCAGTTAAATTTTTATTTGCTTTTAATTTGAAACGCCATTTTTTTTTCTTATTTCTAGCCTATGAGGCCCAAGGGTGAGGATGAATATGTTGGGTGGGAGTGGAAGGGCAGAGGCAATAAGTGTCTTTCTTGGGCTGAATGGAGCAGCCGTGTTGGAGTTCTTTTTTTTTTTTTTTTTTTTTTGAGAGGGAGTTTTACTCTTGTTTTCCATGCTGGAGTACAATGGTGTGATCTCAGCTCACTGCAACCTCCGCCTGCTGGGTTCAAGTGATTCTACTGCCTCAGTCTCCCTAGTAGTTGGGATTACAGACAGATGCCATGACATCCAGGAAATTTTTGTATTTTTAGTAGAGATGGGGCTTCACCATGTTGGTCAGGCTGGTTTCAAACTCCTGACCTCAGGTAATCTGCCCACCTCAGCCTCCCAAAGTGCTGGGATTACATGCATGAGCCACTGCGCCCAGTCTGTGTTGGAGTTCTTAAAGTGAATTTTGTGTTATTCTTCTTCATTCACTACAGAAGGCAAGAAGAACGAGCTTCGAGAACAAGATCCCAGTCTGAGAGATGAGGGAACTAATGAGGACAAGGTCTTCCTTGCATGCAGAGGGGCCCTCTCTGCCCCAGCTGGGTCTATGGACAGGACCCGGGTGCTTCAAGCATCACGGGGTGGGCCACCTTTTTTTGCCACACCTGTGGCAAGTGTTTCAGTAGGCGCTCCTACCTCTATAGCCACCAGTTTGTTCACAATCCCAAGCGGACTAATAGCTGCAGCCAGTGTGGGAAGTTGTTTCGGAGTCCCAAGTCCCTCAGCTATCACAGACGCATGCATCTTGGGGAGAGGCCCTCTGTTGCACGCTCTGTGACAAGACCTACTGTGATGCTTCTGGACTAAGTCGTCACCGCCGCGTCCATCTGGGTTACCGGCCCCATTCATGTTCCGTGTGTGGGAAGAGCTTCCGTGACCAGTCTGAGCTCAAACGCCACCAGAGGATACACCAAAACCAGGAGCCAGTGGATGGAAACCAGGAGTGTACTTTGAGGACTCCAGACACCCCTGCTGAATTCCAGACACCCATCGCCAGAAGCCAGAGGTCCATCCAGGGGCTTGTGGATGTGGACCATGCACCAGGGGCCAGGTCCCAGGAATCCACATTTAGAACTGAGGGTCCTATGGTCCAGAACCAGCCATCTGTACTTAAGAACCAAGCGCCTGTGACCAAGACCCAGGCAGCAATCACTGGAATCCCCTGTCAGGATGACAGATCCAATTCTCATCCAGTGAAGCCCTCAAGACTCAATGTCTTCTCTTGCCCCCATTGTCCTTTGACTTTTAGCAAGAAATCCTATCTCTCCAGCCACCAGAAGACCCACCTCACAGAGCCACCCAACTACTGCTTCCATTGTGGCAAGTCTTTCAGCTCATTTTCCAAGCTGGTCAGACACCAGCAGCAGACCCACTGGAAGCAGAAGAGCTACCGTTGCCCTATCTGTGACCTCTGCTTTAGGGAGAAAGAGGGCCTTATGAGTCACTGGAGGGGCTCTAAAGGCAAGGAACTGTGCCCGGACAGCCACCGTAAATGCCGGGTGATCCTGGGCCAGTGGCTTGGCTTCTCTCAGGATGCCCTCACTGTGGCTGGAGAGGAATGGAAGCATGGAGGTGATGGGTCTCCCCCCCAGGATCCACACACCCAGGAGAGGAGGCCTAAGGGAGAAGGCATGCAAAGGAGACAAAACAAAGGGGGCAGTGAGCATCCTGAAACATAAATAAACGGCCTTTCTGACTGAGGTCTTTCTTTGTATTTGGTTTTTCTGAGGACTGACCTCTGGGGTAAGGAGGCTGGAGTAGAGGGAGAGAGGTGAGTGCATAAGGAAGGAAATATATAAAAGAAAAAGGGTTAGAAGCGTGCATATGGAAATTCGTGTTAGTATTATTATTTATTTTATTTTTATTTTTTTGAGACAGAGTCTCACTCTTGCTCGGGCTGGAGTGCAGTCGTGTGATCTTCGCTCACTGCAACTTTTGCCTCCCAGGTTCAAGCGATTCTCCTGCCTCAGCCTCCCGAGTACCTGGGATTATAGGCATCTGCCACTACACCCAGCTAATTTTTTGTATTTTTAGTAGAGACGAGGTTTCACTATGTTGGCCAGAATGGTCTCAAACTCCTTACTTCCTGATTTGTCCACCTTGGCCTTCCAAAGTGCTGGAATTACAGGCTTGAGCCACTGTGCCTGGCCAAAACTTGTATTATTATTAATTAGCACCTAGCTTGTTTGTTTGTGTCTGATAGACCATCCAGTAGTAGTTGTTGAATAAACAGTGGATACTCTGATAGGTATGGAGATGGGAGAAAAAGGATGAGGGGAGGGGAAGATTCTAACAGACCTGTGGAGGATGTATAAGTAAAACATTCTAAAGCCGGCATGTTGCCTAGATTTCACCTCTTGCTTCCCCCGGGTCCCTAGTAGGCTACCAAGACAAGGTGGACCTCTGGCTATTATTCTGTAAGTTTTTCCCAATCTCCAGGTTTGGGTGCATGTCAGGCAGTGAGCATATCCTCACTCTGCAGCTCACTCGCTCTCTTTAACGTTCTGAACTCTTCCTCTTCCTTCTCTTCACATGCATCTCAGTTCTGCGCAATCAGGGCTGGAGTCTTGGAGGAAACAACCACCATTTGCAAAGTTATCATACTGTAATTTTCAGTGAGGAGGTTCCTGGCCTCTAGTTTGTGGCAAAGACCATCTTATCTGTGTTGCTGTCCAGCACAGATGTCCTCTGATGGAGAGAGGAGCACCTGCCTGTCCTTAGCCAGAGAGGGCTTCCAGGTGGAAGACTGGGGAGAGAAATGGAAAGATGGGTAATAAAAATGGGAAAAGGAAGGAAGAGAAAACGTAGATGACAGAAGGGAAATCAATTCTACTTGGAATTCAGAGTGTTCTAGAAGTGCAAATTGGAATGTCCCCATAGCAAAGATGCCAGTGAGTGTGCAACTTGATGGATGAGACATCCCCAAGGACCAAGCCCTGGGCAACCAGGCTCTCCTCCACCCCTGTCAAGATGCGACATCATTCAGAAGGGATTTCCTAGAAGAAGGAGAAAATAACTTGAAAAATCGATGTCAGTAGTTTGTATCATAAAACCATTGAACTAGGGAGAAGAAAAGCCCTTGGGGTTATTTTGTCTCCCTGCCTGCCTCAATGATTGGTCTTAGAGGTGAGGCACTGGGCAGTTGCTATGGAATGGGCAATGAGAACAGCCAGGGTGGGATTCCTGCTTAGGAGCAGTGAAGGAGAAACAGATCAGGCAGAAGTGCCTCCAGTTTCTCTGTCAGCTGTAAATGTATCTAACAACTGGCCTCTTTCCCCCTCTACCTCCCAGGAGGAGTTCTCCCTCCATCCAGGCTCTCCAGCTCCTCCTTTCCTCTGGGACTATGATTCCTCAATAGTCCCCCCTTTTCCTTTTGTTGCTTCTGTCTCTCTTTCCTGGCTTTTTATTTTCTGCTTATAAGAGAGAGAGAGAACTTACTTAGCTCTTCAAGGAATTGCCCTGAAAACAAAGAGAAACAAATAACATGATCAATGGAAGATGACTAGGACCTTCCCCCACATCCTCCCTGTGGACATTTGGAGTGACCACACCCCTTTCCACTGGGGGACCCCACAGATTTAGTAAGTGATTCTCTTCACAGTTTTTCAGAAGAACCTAGGGTTGGGCATGGGGACAGAGGAGTAAGGAAATCCCAGCTTCCCTAATCTTGAGCCCTGGTTCCATTCTCTGTTTCCCATTCAGAGCTGACTTGGTCCCCCACTATTTGGTGGTCTTGCCTGCTGCCCAGCCACTGCACCTGCTAGTCTTCGATGTAGCCAGTTGTAACAGATGATCAAGGCGACCAGGGGTCCAAGAACCGGCACAATTACAACAGGGTTATCTTCCAGCAGGGCACCCTCAGAAAGTGGGGGATCTGAATTATTCACCAGAACAAACAGGGTTAACATATGTTCCCCCCTCATGCCCCACCCACCTTTCTTTTTTGGTTCCTTAACCTTTGGTTCTTTTTTGGGGTCCTAGAACACCAAAGGTCTCTGGGGACAGAATTCAGAGAGTCCATGAAGTTGGATGAGAAAAGTACTGCTTCCTTATTTTCATTAGCTGGATTTAACATTTTCTTTCATTAAAAATGTAACAACTGGCCAGATGCGGTGGCTCACGCCTGTAATCCCAGCACTCTGGGAGGCCAAGGTGGGTGGATCACAAGGTCAGGAATTCAAGACCAGCCTGGCCAAGATGGCGAAACTCCATCTCTACTAAAAATACAAAAAAATTAGCTGGGCGTGGTGGTGGGCGCCCAGCCACTTGTGAGGCTGAGGCAAATAATTGCTTGAACCTGGGAGGCAGAGGTTGCAGTGAGCTGAGATCATGCCATTGCACTCCAGCCTGGGTGACAAGAGTGAGACTCCATCTCAAAAAAAAAAGAGTAACAAGGCTGGGCATGGTGGCTCACACCTGTAATCCAAGCACTTTGGAGGCCAAGGTGGGCAGATCACCTGAGGTCGGGAGTTCAAGACCAGCCTGACCAACATGGTGAAACTCCCTTCTTTAAAAAAAAAAAAAGAGTAACAACTAATCACAGTATCAGCAGTACCTGTGACTTAATTACCAATGGAAGCCATAGATGTTTTCATTCCCATCAGAGTTGTTGCAGAAATCTCGAAATACTGTTTATGTTTATCAGTATTTTGAAATTACAGGTTATTAGGCTGGGCCCGGTGGCTCATACCTGTAATCCCAGCACTTTGGGAGGTCAAGGTGGGTGGATCACCTGAGGTCAGGGGTTCCAGACCAGCCTGGCCAACATGGTGAAACCCTATCTCTACTAAAATTACAAAAATTAGCTGGGCGTGATAGCATGCGCCTGTAGTTCCAGCTACTTGGGAGGCTGAGGCAGGAGAATCGCTTAAACCTGGGAGGCAGAGGTTTGCCGTGAGCCGAAATCATGCCATTGCACTCCAGCCTGGGCAGCAAGAGCAAAACTCTTGCCACAGAAAAAAAAAAAGAAAAAAAGAAATTTATGTTACTATGTCACAAATGTGATTATCTGTTGATAACTATATTTCAATACAATGATTGTTTTTTGCAATCCTATGTGTTCTGGTTTATGCGTATATTTTAAAGCATTATTCTGGAAAGGAGTCCATTAGACTTCACCAGAGTGCCAGAGAGATTCATGGTACAAAAAGAGGTAAGTCCTTTCATAGTGAAGTCCTACAAAATGAAGACACTATTCCTCCTCTCTGGGTGTGTAAAGATGTGTGTGTGTGGGGGGGGGGGGGGTCCACACACTGGTCTAATTTCATAAATCATAGGAGAGAACTCTGTGTGTCAGGTGACAAGAGTAGAGTCACCTACAGGCTTGGGAGGAGGGACTGTGAAGGAAGTTTGCTCAGAGGAGGTACCATCTGCCTAATAACATGCAACATTTATCTAACAAATATTTGGATGCTCTTCTGTGGTAGGCATTTTCCTTAGGCATTGGACAATCTTCAGTGAACAAAAGGGCAGAAACCATGTCCTTGAGGGGTCAATTCCTAGTGGGGCCCCGGCGGCTTCCATATTCCTCCGTGAAGCCTTCTCTGATTAGTCATGTTCTGTACTTATGGAAACATCGTGTAATATAAGTACAGGTGATGGCTGGGCGTGGTGGCTCACACCTGTAATCCCAGCACTTTGGTAGGCCAAGGCAGGCAGGTCACCTGAGGTCAGGAGTTCAAGACCAGCCTGATCAACATGGAGAAAACCCATTTCTGCTAAAAATACAAAATCAGCTAAGTGTGGTGGCACATGCCTGCAATCCCAGCTACTCAGGAAGCTAAGGCAGGAGAATCGATTGAACCCAGGAGGCAGAGGTTGTAGTGAGCCAAGATCATGCCATTGCACTACAATCTGAGCAACAGAAGCAACTCCGTCTCAAAAAAAAAAAAAGCGGGGGAGGGTGGCGGATGTGGTGGCACACGCCTGTAATTCCAGCACTTTGGGAGGCCGAGACAGTCAGATTATGTAAGGTCAAGAGTTTGAGACCAACCTGGCCAACATGCTGAAACCCTGTCTCTATTAAAAACACAAAAATTAGCCGGGCGTGGAAGCAGACACCTGTAATTCCAGCTACTTGGGAGGCTGAGGCAAAGAATCTCTTGAACCCAGGAGGGGGAAGTTGCAGTGAGCCAAGATGGCACCACTGCACTCCAGCCCGGGTGACACAGCAAAACTCTGTCTCAAAAAAAAAAAAAAAAAGTACAGGTGATACAGTTGTGTCTTATTTTTCTCTCTGTGTTTTACCTCCCCAACCAGACATCGGTTAATGTGTAAACGATCTATTTACCTCTGTTTTGTAATTCCTGAAATGAGAAATAATGTGCACAAGGAGTTAGCAGAATAAGAAAACATTTTTGTAAAGCAGTTAGGATAATGCCTGGCACATAAAAACAGTACATGAGTATTTTTTATTATGATTTTACCAATCCTAAATGCAAATGGATTCTTACTTAAAGAAAAGAGAGAAAGGGACCCCACCAAGACCTAGGTATCCTTGTTCCCCCAGGTGACTGTAACGGGAATGAAATACCGAGTTGACCTGGGAGGGCCTGGATATGCCAGAACTTACCAAAAGTCCGGTGGAGATTCTCTGAAAGAGAAACAAATGGAAATGGATTTAGTAGGGCATTCAAAAAGGATCCTTTTCTCAAACTGACCCTGAGATTTCCCAAAGCACCCCTGAAAAATCTCAAAACATTTATTCATTCACCTTGTAAAAAGAAAAATGTTAAACAAAAAGCTTTGATTATTTCTTCCTCATGTTCAGTTGTATAGGAACTATTGTGAAATAAATGATGCTTAACCTCTCCTAGGTTATATTGGTATAAGTAAATATTGTTAACATAAATATTTCAGAAATTATATGAAATTCTTAGGAAAAAAAAAGGATCCTTTATCCTGAGTCTTTGTTATTTAATTACTTAAAACTTGTTCTAGGCATGACACATTCACCATAGAGAAAGGGAAACTGAGGGAAGAACAGGGTCTTGAGAAGCAGAGACAGTCTGAGAACGTGACCATTTCCGCTATGCCAAAAAAACAAAACACAAGAATTGGGAAAAAGGATGAATGAAACTCACCTATCTCTGCTCGAAGTTTTCCTAAAATAGAAAAAGGCAACATTTTAGTTCCTGCCTGCTCCGGCTCTTGGTGGAGACCCTCCCACCCCCAGCGCCGGGGACCATCCCACTCCCAGCGCCTGGGCCCCTTCTGCAGGCTATTTCTCTGCAGCACGAAAGCACTCTTTTTTTTTTGGTGTATCTAGGGCAAGGAAAGAGGAGATCGTGGGTGGGAAACAGACTGAGGGAATCAGAAGCACCACTGTTCATCGGGAATTAAATCCGCATCCCAGCATCTTCGGCAAATATTTCACCAATTATTTCCTCTCGGACCTCCTCCCCTCGTGCTCCTTCCTCTGGTGAGGCCGGCGCTCCCCTCCCAGGCCGCAGCGGACAAATAGGCATTGGCTTCCATGTGACTGCCACAACGTACAGGCTCTTGCTGCTCGCAACTAGGCGGCCTTGCACTCCCCGTGCACTGGCTACACATCCTTGCCTCCTCCACCCGCTCTGCCGCCGGTTTCCTCGGAAGTTCAATCTTGGAGGATTTGTCTACACCTTCCGCGGCCTCCACCCCCTCGCGCACACCTAAGGTCGAAAGCGATCTTAAAGAGTGTGAGAAGAGCACTGGATTTGAAGCTGAGGGTTGCAGCTCTTTCTCTAGCTAGAGTCTAGATTCAATAGGGGAATAAAGAATGTGAGCAATTTCCCAAACCAACACAAGGATCTACTACCTCCCAGCTGCTCTTGGCACCTTTCCTTGGATTCTCAGTTCACAGTGCTGCTCCAGCCCACTGGGTTGCCACTTTGTTGATCTAAATCCACTTCCCATCTGAATGACGAAGGAGGAGCTGAACACTTAGTGAGTAGCAAGCTACTTTATGACTGGATTTGTAGTAGGCACTTTACATGACTTTAATCCTTTTTACAATTTAGGAGGGAGGATATGTTCTCTATTTGGCAGACAAGGCAACTGAGGCTTGGAGAATCTAAGAATTTTGCCATAGTGTGGTACCCTGAGATGGAATTCAAACCCAGGCTACCTAACTCTAACATTCAGATTCTTTCTGCTCAGCCACGTGGGCTGAAGGCCTTTTTTATGTGGAAGAAATAGACAAGCAAGCATCTGGGATGAATTCAAGGAGAGAGAAAGGACTCCGTTGTTGATCACACCAATACCCACCCCCCAGAAACATTTCCCATACCCTCCTTGCTACTTTCTCCTCTCCTCTTAGTAACAAATAGGAGGTGGTGCGCGGGGAGGAGTGAAGATGCTTCTTGCTTTGGCAAGGGGGAGACACTTTGTAGGGGAGAGAAGGTTCAGACTGAAAGCTCTAGGCACAAAAGAGGAACCTCATCAACAGCTGAACCTGAATCCTCAGTGCTGAATGGAGAAGGAGGAAACAATTTTTCAACGACTACTGTGTAGTAGGGACTTTCACTTCAGTATCTTTATTTAACACTCATTTCTTTTCTTTTTTTTTTTTTTTTTGAGATGGAGTTTCGCTCTGTTGCCCAGGCTGGAGTCTAGTGGCTTGATCTCGGCTCACTGCAACCTCCGCCTCCTGATTTCAAGCGGTTCTCCTGTCTCAGCCTCCCAAGTAGCTGGGACTACAGGCACCCACCACCACACCCAGCTAATTTTTGTATTTTTAGTTGAGATGGGGTTTCATCATATTGGTCAGGCTGGTCTCTAACTCCTGACCTTGTGATCCACCCACCTAGGCCTCCCAAACTGCTGGGATTACAGGCGTGAGCCACCACGCCCGGCCTGTTTAACACTCTTAATAAACTAGACCTGTCTGACTTTGAAGCTCACACTCTCCCAAGTTGCATGGAGCTGCCAGGTATGATGCAGAGACATCTCTACCACTTCTAAGCTATATCAGTTTCAGTAAGTCACTGAACTACTTCTGGCCTCAGTTGCATTCTTTGTAAAATGGTGTTGCTATATGCCATAGTTAGCTCATAGGGAAATGCTAGGTTCTTTTATTCATATGAAAACATTCAGTGAGCTATAAAATGCTTTTTCATCATGGGGTTATTATTTTTTTCTTTATCACTCAATAATGAGAAGTTCTGAACCCAGAAGTCACTCACAAATACATGTTAAGTGGTGTCGCTCCAAGAAGCCAGCTCATTAAATGATCCTGACCCACCCACCCTCTGCCCTGTACCTCTCAGTCTGTGCTGCAGGCAGAGGAAGACGAGACCCACAGTGATCTGCAGGAGGAGCACGGGCAGCACTGCGAGGAGAACCAGCACTCCAGGGCCGACCCAGTAGAAGGGATCTGAAAGGCAAGACCAACATTGCTGAGATCTGAATCCTCAACACCCAGCACGGTGCCTGGGGCCCAATAAATCCGGTCCAGTAAAGAAATGTATATCATCAGGATTCAGAGAAGGTGACACAGAATTGACCCCTGAGCTTAGCCTTGAAGGAAAAGTGGGTTTGTTTCTAGGAAATGCTAGTGGTTTAAAGTCAGGATTGTGTATTGGGTCAGGCTGTGGGAGGAGGGGGCAGTGTAAGGAGCAGGTAAGGGACTTAGATCTGATCCTCAAGGCCATGGGGGTGCACTGAAGGATTGTAAGCTGAGAAGTGACCACATCAGATTTAGCACGTACAGTGCTGGAAAAGATAGGGAGATCTGTTAAGAGATTGTGATAATGGCCAGGCACAGTAACTCACACCTGTAATCCCAGCACTTTGGGAGGCTGAGGTGGGCAGATCACCTGACATCAGGAGTTCGAGACCAGCCTGGCCAACATGGTGAAACCCCGTCTCTAATAAACAAATAAAAAATTAGCCTAGCGTAGTGGCACACACCTGTAATCCCAGCTACTAGGGAGGCTGAGGCAGGAGAATTGCTTGAACTCAGGAGGCAGAGGTTGCAGTGAGCCAAGATCACGCCACCGCACTCCAGCCTGGGTGACAGAGTGAGACTTTGTCTCAAAAAAAAAAAAAAAAAAAAGGAGAGAGACTGTGATAACAATTAAAGTAAAAAACAACATGAGCCTGAACTAAGACAGTGGTAACAGTATAGAAGTCAGCGGATTCAAAGCTTAAATAGGGGATAAAAAATACATTTTTGGCCGGGCGTGGTGGCTCACGCCTGTAATCCAAGCACTTTGGAGGTCAAGGTGGGCGGATCACCTGAGGTTGGGAGTTCAAGACCAGCCTGACCAACATGGTGAAACCCGATCTTAAAAAAAAAAAGAAAAAAAATAAAAAAAATAAAATAAAATAAAATAATACAGTTTTATTTTCAATAACCTTTAAACTGAAATTTAGTGTTTATTTTAATTATGTCTGCAGGCAATACACCACAATAATATGAACAGAACCTTTGATTTTGTCGTCAATAAAAATCACAAGTATTTTCTTTTTCTTTCTTTCTTTTCTCTCTCTCTCTCCTTTTTTTTTTTTTTTGAGGCAGAGTCTTGCTCTGTCACCCAGACTGTAGTACATGGCATGATCTCGGTTCACTGCAACCTCTGCCTCCCAGATTCAAGTGATTCTCCTGTCTCAGCCTCTTGAGTAGCTGGGATTACAGGCACATGCCACCACGCCAGGCTAAGTTTTGTATTTTTAGTAGAGACAGGGTTTCACCACGTTGGCCAGGCTGTTCTTGAACTCCTGACCTTGTGATCCTCCTGCCTTGGCCTCCCAAAGTGCTGGGATTACAAGCGTGAGCCACTGTGCCCGGCCTTCTGTGACATTTCTAATGTGATATGAAAATATTTGTGATTTTTGGCTGGGTGAGGTGGCTCACGCCTATAATCCCAGCACTTTGGGAGGCCGAGGCAGGCGGATCACCTGAGGTCAGGAGTTTGAGACCAGCCTGACCAACATGGCAAAACCCTGTCTCTGCTAAAAACACAAAAATTAGCCGGGCGCAGTGGTGGGCGCCTGTAATCCCAGCTATTCAGGAGGCTGAGGCAAGAGAATTGCTTAAACC
The DNA here is from genome assembly GCA_036589455.1 of Ateles fusciceps. NCBI lineage: Eukaryota > Metazoa > Chordata > Mammalia > Primates > Atelidae > Ateles > Ateles fusciceps. The sequence goes on from JAZHEH010001295.1 coordinate 707,419, forward strand.
TGGGAGGCAGAGGTTGCAATTAGCCGAAATTGCGCCATTGCACTCTACCTTAGGCGACAGAGCCAGACTCCATCTAAAACAAACAAACAAACCACAAAAAAAGAAAAGTCACAGAAATCTCAAACTATCACTTATGTTCATTACTATTTTGAAATTACACTAATTACTAGGGCCACCCTAGCTCTCCTTAATTTGATATTTTGATACCTGTATTTTGGAATAAATGTTTGCTTGCTTGTTTGTTTTTTTAAAGACGGGGTTTCACCATGTTGGTCAGGCTGGTCTTGAACTCCTGACCTCAGGTGATCCGCCCATCTTGGCCTCCAAAGTGCTTGGATTACAGGCGTGAGCCACCACACCCAGCCAATAAATGTTTTATTTTATGTATTTAAAATATTCTTCTGGCTAGGTGTGGTGGCTCACCCCTGTAATCCTACCACCTTAGAAGGCCAAGGCAAGAAGACTGCTTGAGCCCAGGAGTTCTTGAGACCAGCTTGGGCAACATAGTGAGACCCTTCCTCTACAGAAAAATTTAAAAAGTAGCTGGGCATGGTGGCACAAGCCTGTGGTCTCAGCTATTCAAGAGGTTGAGTCAGGAGAATCACTTGAGCCTGGGAGGTGGAGGAGGCTGCAATGAGCCATGATCATGCCACTGCACCCCATCCTGGGTGACAGAATGACACCCTGTGTCAAAAAAAAAAAAAAAAAAGTCGGGCGCGGTGGCTCACACCTATAATCCCAGACTTTGGGAGGCTGAGGTGGCCAGATTACCTGAGGTCAAGAGTTTGAAACCAACCTGACCAACATGGAGAAACCCCATCTTATGGACATGGGGTCTATCAGCTTCATCAGTGTGCCAAAGGTGCATGACACATAAAAAATGGTTAAGAGCCCCCTTCTAGAGCTTTTATGAAGGTAGTTTACAGTCAGGCATTGTGGCTCACACCTGTAATCCCAGCACTTTGGGAGGCTGAGGCAGGTGGGTCACCTGAGGTCAGGAGTTTGAGACCAGCCTGGCCAACATTGTGAAACGCTGTCTCTACTAATAATACAAAAATTAGCCAGGTGTGGTGGTATATACCTGTAATCCCAGCTACTTGGGAGGGTGAGCAGGAGAATTGCTTGAGCCTGGGGGGCGGAGGTTACAGTGAACCGAGATCGCACAATTGCACACCAGCCTGGGCGACAAGAGTGAAACTCTGTCTCCCCCGCCAAAAAAAAAGAAGGGGGGGATCTCGGCCAGGTGTGGTGGCTTATGCCTGTAATCCCAGCACTTTAGGAGGCCGAGGCAGGAGAATTACCTGAAGTCGCAGTTCGAGACCTACCTGACCAACATGGAGAAACCCTGCCTCTACTAAAAATAGAAAATTAGCTGGGCATGGTGGCACATGTCTGTAATCCCAGCTACTCAGGAGGCTGAGGCAGGAGAATCTCTTGAACTTGGAAGGTGGAGGTTGCGGTGAGCCGAGACCGCACCATTGCACTCCAGCCTGAGCAACAAGAGGGAAACTCCACCTCAAAAAAAAAAGAAAAAAAAAGGTGGCTTACACAGGAGGATTCAGTAAGTGACCAGATGTGCAGATGTGGAGTAGGTGTGGAGCAGTTGTAGAGTAGGTATGGAGTAGGCTGGGCAATGAGGGAGGGAGGACCTTCACTTCTGTGGCTCCCATCTATTTCCCATGCTAGGTCTGCTCCACAGCATTCAAAAGCCCTGCTCTAAACTCCATGTGCCATGCTGCAGCTGAAGCCCTTTTCATCTTGATCTCTGTTTTAAGGGAGCTAAGTAAGGATATTGCCATCCAATGTAGGGATGCGTCACAGCTAGTAATGTTAAACTGGTCCAGGGCAGTTGCTTAGGTGTAATTACAATCCTTCAAGCTGTAGACTAAGGCTCCTGTCTATCATCGTGTTCCCTAGAGGAAAATGCAGCAGGCTTTACTTTCAAGATCTTAATGGAAGTTACCTGTAGCAATGTGATTTGGGGAGAGTTTTTCTCCCCTCCCTACACACATTTTTACCTTCACAAATAATTAGAAAAAGAGAAAAGCAGACATTATTAGCCTCCAGACGTAAAGAAACAAGAAGTATAGAGCATCACTGATTAACTATACTTGCCAAAGTAAATCAAACCCGAATCTCATCGCACCTCCACATCTATCAGTTTACAGGAAAATACAGGCATGGAGGACGGTGTTACATAGCAACATGGGAATGTCGTCAGCAAGATTCAGACCATGGGAAACCCTAAGGGCAAACGTCAACAGATGGGTCTTGTTTGAATCTCGATAAAAGAAACCAACTGTGAGTGTATTTATGAAACAGGAAAATTTGAACTAAAACTAGGTATTTGATGATATTAAGAAATTTTCGTTGAGTTTTTAAGATGTGATAATAGTATTGTGGTTATTTATTTATTTTATTTTATTATTTATTTATTTATATATTTTTAAAGACGGGGTTTCACCATGTTGGTCAGGCTGGTCTTGAACTCCCGACCTCAGGTGATCCGCCCGCCTTGGCCTCCAAAGTGCTTGGATTAAAGGCATAAGCCACCACGCCCGGCCCCAGGTTGGCCTTGAACGCATAGCCTCACCTCCTCAAGAGCCAGGACAACTGGCCTGAGCCACCTGGGCTCCTGGTTATTTATTTTAAACTGTTCTTGGCTGGATGCAGTGGCTCACGCCTGTAATTCTAGCACTTTGGGAGGTCAAGGTGGGAGCACTGCTTAAGCCTAGGAGTTTGAGACCACCCTGAGCAACATGGCAAAACCAAGTCTCTACAAAAAAAAAGAAAACATTAGCAGCCTGAGGTAGTGTGTGCCTGTGGTCCCAGCTACTTGGTAGGCTGAGGTGGGAGGATGACTTGAGGCCTAGAGGCAGAGGCTGCAGTGATCCGAGATCATGCCACTACACTCCAGCCTGGGTGACAGAGCCAGACCCTGTCTCAAAAGAAAGAAATAAATAAAAAGAAAAAAAGAAAAACAGGCTGGGCGTGGTGGCTCATGCCTGTAATCCAAGCACTTTGGAGGCCAAGGTGGGTGGATCCCCTGAGGTTGGGAGTTCAAGACCAGCCTGACAAACGTGGTGAAACCCCATCTTTATAAAAAACAAAACAAAAAAAGAAAAAGAAAAAATCCAAATGATCATGCTGCCTAGGATTTACCTCCGTAATTGAATAGGAGAGGGTGGTAATGAGTGGGGAGCCAGTGAAGTGGGTGGTTCCCATTGACACGTGCTGCAGCAAGGTGGTAGGCACTTGGAGTCTCGTTATAATATTCCACTTTGCTTTTTTTTTTTTTTTTTTTTGAGACAGAGTCTCTCTGTCTTGCCCAGGCTGGAGTACAGTGGCCTGATCTCGGATCACTTCAACTTCTGCTTCCTGAGTTCAAGCAATTCTCCTGCATCAGTCTCCAGAGTAGCTGGGATTACAGATGGCTAATTTTTGTATCTTTAGTAGAGATGGGATTTCACCATGTTGGCCAGGCTGGCCTTGAACTCCTGACCTCATGATCCACCCACCTCGGCCTCCCAAAGTGCTGGGATTACAGGCTTGAGTCACCACGCCCGGACTGCTTTGTATGTTTTTAAGTTTCATAACGAAGAGATTAAAGAAAGGATTAGAGACAACTAGTAATAAAATCGCAAAAATGACAAGAAAAAAAATAAATCAAAAAGAGATATTAGAAACTCTTCAGAGAAGAGCAGAGGTAATTATACCTGACACTCGCAATAATACTGTTACTTCATCTCATTCCTAGATTTGTCTCAACTTCCTGGCTCCCAAGCCTAGTCAACAGGCCCTTGTTTACTTGTAAACCAGTTTCTTTGCAGCTTCTTAGACATGCAGACTAAGAGGTGGGAACAGGAGGTTGGAATGCGGATACCAACCCGAAAGACAACTTTCTCCCCCTGAGGCAAAGTCTTTAGATGTTTTTCTTCTTGTCTTTCTTTTCTCGTGTGGTGAAACTGAGGGCGTTTGTTGGGAGAGGCAATTAGTGAACTAAGAAGTTGTTGAGCAGAAAGGAGGACAATCGGCAGACTGGAGCGGTTCTCACTATCAGACTTTTTGACAGGTAGAAGTTCCCCAGTAAAAACAGTTGTGTGAAGAACATTCTGAGACACACAGAGCTATTTCCATATCCCTTCGGTCAGTCTCTAGAAATAGTGCCTTGTTGTTCTGCATACAATGCCGTCTTCTGGTACCGCACTGCAATGGTCACTCCCACCCCCAAGATACAAAAGTGATCAATTGTCTGATGTTTGCCCTGCAGGTGGGGGAGGAGGAAAGGGGAAAGGATCTGATGCCCAGGCCCTCAGAGCAGTTTAGTTCTTTAATTAAATAACAATTAACTTTCTTTTTTCTTTTTTCCCTTTTTTTTTTTTTTTTTTTGAGATGGAGCTTTGCTCTGTAGCCCAGGCTGGAGTGCAGTGGCACGATCTCGGCTCACCGTAACCTCTGCCTCCTGGATCCCGAGTTCAAGCGATTCTCTTGTCTCAGCCTCCCTAGCAGCTGGGATTAAAGTCATGCGCCACCATCCCTGGTTAATTTTTGTATTTTAGTACAGACCAGGTTTCACCATGTTGGCCAGGCTGGTCTTGAACTCCTGACCTCGTGATCCACCTGTCTCAGCCTCCCGAAGTGCTGGGATTACAGGCATGAGTCACCACATCCAGCCTAACAATTAACTTTCAAAGTTCCCCCTCCATCGGCTTCACCTTGTCCACATCTTAATCATCCTGAGATAAAGCAAAAAATAAACTCTAAAATCATCCATCACACAAAACATGTAGAAAATGAAATTCTGAGGCCAGGCACGGTGCTTATGCCTGTAATCCCAGCACTTTGGGAGGCTGAGGCGGGCGGCTGGCCAACATGGTGAAACCCCGTCTCTACTAAAAATAGAAAAATCAGCTAGGCATGGTGCCAGGCGCCTGTAATCCCAGATACTTGGGAGAGGCTGAGACAGGTTAATCATCTGAACCAGGGAGGCGAAGGTTGCAGTGAGCTGAGATCGAGCCATTGCACTCCAGGCTGTGTGACAGAGCAAGACTCTGTCCCAAAAAAGAAAAAAAAAAAAAAAGGAAAAAGAAAAGAAGAAGAAAATGAAATTGTGCAGAATGAAAGTAGTGAAGGTACAGCCTAAAGGTGACATCTCCTTATTTCTATAATTATATTTAGACATTTGCTTTACTTTTTTACTAGGACCACGCACAGGCACGTGCACGTGTGTGTGTGTGTGTGTGTGTGTGTGTGTGTGTGTGTGTACTCACAAATAATACAAGGTTTTGTTTTATGTTTTTTTTTTTTAGAGACAGGGGTGGGGAGTAGGGGTAAAGGTCTTGTTCTGTTTCCCAGGCTGGAGTGCAGTGGTGCAATCATAGCTCACTGTAACTGCAAACCCCTGGGTTCAAGCCAGCCTCCTACTTCAGCCTCCCAAGTAGCTTTGAGGCCAACCACCATGCCCTAGAGTTTTGTTTTTGCATCCTACATTCTGCAGTTTGCTTTTATCACTCAACAATACCTTATGGAAGGCCTCCAAACCATCTGGCATAGTGCTGAAAGAATCTTTTTAATGCCTGCATAATATTCACAGTATGGATATCATTATTTATTCAGTCACTTACCTACTCAAAGGCATTGACTTTGATCCCAATTTCCTTGCTACTCTGAATAATGATGCAACAGACATCCCTAAGCATATGAGTTTCTGTTTATTGATGAGGACTTTTCTATGGAATTCATTCCCAGGAGTGAGATGTTTGGGTTGAGGGATATCATCTCAGTTGAGAGAATAACTGTTCCTGGCCACCCGACAGTTAATACCTAATATTAATATTATATGGCACTACTCACCTTCCACTTTCAATTCCATTGCTGCCTCCTCTTGGTAAGAATGATCTCGGAAGAAGCAGGTGAAACCTCCTTCATCTGTGAACCTTACATTCCGGATCTTGAGAGTCACCTTTCCCTCACCAATACCGTCTTTCAGCAGCTCTGTTCGACCCCGATATTCAGGTGCCTGCTCTCCGTCTTGGTCCTTGCCATTTCTGTAGAGATGAACCACCCTAGAGAAGGGGGCGCGGTACCACCCCACCTCCATGCCTGTGGCATTCTTCCCAGGAGATATGCGACATGGCAATTCCACTTCATCCCTGACCAGAGCCCGGATGGGGTGTCTTGGTCCTATCACTCTGAACTGTCCTGTTCAAGACACCAAAAGGAAGAGACTGAAGGTTACAAGGGAACCTTGACAAGCAAGCCTGTCTTGGGAAGAGCTGGTTCAAAACAGGGAAGAAAGAATACACTCGACTTTTATTTTATTTATTATTTATTTATTTATTTTTCTTTTCTTTTCTTTTCTTTTTTTTTTTTTTTTAATAAAGGGGTTTCACCATTTTGGTCAGGCTGGTCTTGAACTCCTGACCTCAGGTGATTCGCTCGCCTTGGCCTCCAAAGTACTTGGATTACAGGCGTGAGCCACCACGCCCGGCCTATACTTTACTTTTAAATGGAATTTTAGAGTCAGGGAGGAATGCAACTTCTCTTCTTCTTTCTTTCTTTTTTTTTTTTTTTTGAGACAGAGTCTTACTCTGTTGCGCATGCTGGAGTGCAGTGGCTCGATCTCAGCTCACTGCAACATCCGCCTCCCAGGTTCAAGCCGTTTTCCTGTCTCAGCCTTCTGAGTTGCTGGGATTACAGGTGCTTGCCAACACTCCTGGGTAATTTTGTATTTTTAGTAAAGATGAGGTTTCACCCTGTTGGCCAGGATGGTCTTGAACTCCTGATCTTAGGTGATCCGCCTGCGTTGGCCTCCCAAAGTGCTGGGATTATAGGCGTGAACCACCACACCTGGCCCCAATTTTTCTTTTTGAGGAAAAAAAAAAAGTCTCTAGTTATAGATATACTGTGAGTGTCCTGGACAGAACATTCTAGCAATCATCTCGGCATCTACCCATCTTTTTGCCAACTCTGACTCTTTAGTCCAGCCTTTAGGTTCCCTCTTGGAATGTGGTTCAACAAGGTTTAATTATACCATGGGTGTCTCGGTTATGACTTGACCAAATTGCTACCTATTCTACCCTTAGAGGTTTTGCTTTTGTCACTCCATCCACTTTTAATTGTCTCTCACCACTTCTAATCATTCAGTCCTTGTTATACCATTTCCCAAATTCTCCTCTGAGATCTCCCACACTGGGGGATGGCTCTATTTCACTCTTCCTTCCCCTGTATCTTCCATCTCACTGCAGCTTCTGGACCCTGTCCCAAACAAGTTTCATGTTTTTTCTATGTGGACATGTTTCTCAGGTCAGACTCCAAGCTACTAAGAAATAAGGCTGCTTTCTCCCCTAGACCTGGAGAGTGGATGCAGGGTACCTCTGTTAGTCAGGTGGCTCCCTGAGGACAGGAATATTTCTGTTTATTTCTCCTTTATGAAAACTTACTAATACCTGATTATGCAGAGCAAACCCTCAAACATGATAAGATATTATAATTCCACAAACATTTATTGAGATTTACTGTGGATAACATGCTAAGCATGTTACATATCTCATCTCATGTAATCCTGATGAGAACTCCAAGAGGCTATGATTATTTTATCTCAATTTGAGAGGTCAAAAGACAAAGCTGAAAAGACAGGTAAGAACTAGTTCAAGGAAGAACTTGAGTTAGTCACATTAAAGAGTCTGGGCCAGATGCCGCGGCTCATGCCTGTAATCCCAGCACTCTGGGAGGCTGAAGAGGGCAGATCACTTGAGGTCAGGAGTATGAGACCAGCCTGGTCAACATGGTGAAACCCCATGTCTACTAAAAATACAAAAATTAGCCAGGTGTGGTGGCAGGCATCCGTAATCCCAGCTACTCGGGAGGCTGAGGCAGGAGATTTACTTGAACCCAGGAGGCGGAGGTTGCAGTGAGCTGAGATCGAGCCACTGCACTCCAGCTTGGGCAACACAGGAGACTCTGTCTCAAAAAAAAAAAAAAAAAAAAAAAGAGTCTGGACTCTATCGTGAAGGCTGTAAGAACTCACAGAAGGTTTCTGAGGAAGGGAGCCATGTCAGCAGGTCTATGCTTCAGAAAGATAATATGGCAACTTGAGGATGCTTGAAGGAACTAAGCCCCAGGAAACTAGTCTTTCTGTTCTCAGGGTCTCCCCCAGGGCAGGAAAAGACTGTCTTACCTGCGTAGCTGGAAGACACATGGAGGAGGAGCAGGAGGAAGGAGCAGAGGCAGCTAGGCAGAGAGGGTCTCGATAAGCTTGCCATCTTCACTGTTCCTGGGGACAGAGAGCCCCCACTGCAGGGTCAGGCCAAGCGGAGGCCCTTGGGGTGCATGTCCCCTTACTGCTGAAAAGCCCGAGGGAAGATCTGGGAGGGGAAGTGTGCCTGGGCCCTGCCTCCACTCTGGTCAGTGTTGCAGCTGTGCCCATAGGAACAGCCCCACGTCACCCTTGCCAGGCACTCACACAAAAGGGCTACAGACTGAGGGGATGACCAGGGTTTGCCTTCCCCATCCCCTCAGAGCAATGGAGCAGAGGCTGCCTGGTACTGGGCTTTCCTCCCCCACTCCTTCCTGGAGATCCAGCCTCTGAAGGGTTTTCTAGGGGCTAATCAGTGGGGAAGGATCACTTACAGGACCTCAGGAAGAGGTTTGTTCATGGAACATGTAAGGTTCCTCCAATCCACCCAGCCCTACCAACTAATCCAAAGGGAGGAATTATTATTGATTCTTAAAAAAGGAAAAAAACTTAGATTTTTTATTCCTATTTCTATTGTCTCACAACTGTCATCACCAGACCATTCTTCCTGTTGTCTAACCTCTCTTTTCCTACCGCAAATCCCAACTCCCTTCCCTATGTTTGTGTATGTGATGGATCACTTGGGATTTGTTAGTTTCTTGTCCCCAAAGAATGTTTTTAGGAAAGTCGTGAGTTGAATGTTAGGAGTGCCCAGAGAGGCAAGGTTGGAGGAAGGGAGACCAGCAAGGGCAGCAACTAACTGTGTCAGTCAACGTGGGCAGCAGGGACAGAGCCAGGATACAGGACACGCTCTCCAGCCTTCGCATTGCTTGCCAGTTTCCTCAGTGTCATGGGGGAGGGTGAGATCTGGAATGGAAAAGGACCTTTCTCTCACCTCTGGGCTCAGCTGACAACTGCAAGGGTGAGACCAGCATTGGGATCGGATTCCAAAAATATACTTCTTCAAAAATAATCTTAAGGCAAGTATGCTTCATCAAATAAGAAAAAAGACTCAATTTAGAACCATGCTGTCCAATGCAGCAATCACTACCTGCAAGTGGCCACTTAAAATTAATTACAATGAAAGAAAATTAAAAATTTGGTTCTGTGATTACGCTAGCCATCTTTCAAATGCTCAATAACACTACAGCTACTGGTTATCTCATCAGACAACACAAATATAGAACATTTCCATCATCACAAAAAATTATATTGGGCAACTCAAAATTTTATATTGGGCAGCAAGAAGTAGAAACATAGCTGAGACATGCATTTCTGCTTTTGTCTGAGACAGGCATAAGAAGTTAGAAGGACAGATTTTGGTCAGCTGAGTTTGGGAACTGCTTATTCTTTCACCCTACAAGGAAGCTAGCATTTGGGCACAAGCACTATTTGGCTACTCTGGTGCTGTATGGTTGAAAGTCAAGATTGGAGGGGTGAATCCCATGAAAAAAGTGGCCGCTGTGGATTCCTGGCTTTTTACCAAGTGGGAATTTTCTCCTTCAAAAACCTAAAATGTCCTGGGATGCCCTTTCTCCCTGACGCATATTCAGATAGAAGAATTATGCACAAGATACTTGTGGGCAGGGTTTGGGGACACTAGGGTGTGTGCAAGTATCTAGCACCAAGCAAGCTGTCAAAAGCTGGATAGGAGATCAGAATGAGGATGGAGGCATGTGGAAGCAGAGAGGGTCAGGAGCCGGCCGGTCACAGCCACTTTGGAGAAATCATAGCATCTCTGAAAACAATGACAAAAAACTAATCACCTTACTGAGATGTTCTATGTGTCACCATTCTAAGTGGTTTACTTGCATAAACGCCTTTAATCCTCACAATAACAAAACAAATATTAAAGTATTATCACTCATGGCTTACAGATGAGAAAAGGGAGGTACAAAAGAGGTAAAAGAACTTGATAAAGTCACACCACTGGAGTGTGGCAGAGCTGGGATTTCAAGCCAGGCTTTCTAGTCCTGGAACTGGCTCTTGTAACCACCACAATACAGGGCCTCTGATGAGCTCAACCTATTTACTTCCATGCCCTCGGCCTCAAATCTCCTGAAATGGGAGGATTCCTGGAGGTGTGAGAGCAGTCATTTGGCTGACATGGTCTTTGGGCAAAGGTGATGTGTCCAAGAAGTGAAACCACCCTGTATCCCCGTGGGCTGCTCATTTCTTTCAGCACTTACATATTATTTATTTATTTTTTTGAAATGGAGTCACTGTCATCCAGGCTGAGGTGCAGTGGTGCACTCTTGGCTCACTACAACCTCTGCCTCCTGGGTTCAAGTGATTCTACTGCCTCAGCCTCCCCAGTAGTTGGGACTACAGGTGCGCGCCACCACCTAATTTTTGTGTTTTTAGTAGGTGTGGGGTTTCACCATATTGGTCAGCCTAGTGTTGAACTCCTGATCTTGTGATCCGCCCACCTTGGCCTCCCAAAGTGCTGGGATTACAGGTGTGAGCCACAGCGCTCAGCCTTTAAGTGTTATTTTAATTGATTTTGTATAGCATATGTTATGTGATCTTGCAAAAGTATTCTTTTTCCTTCTTCTTTTTCTTTTTTTTTTTTTTGAGACAGTGTCTCTCTCTGTCACATAGGCTGGAGAGCAGTGGCCTGATCAGGGCCCCCTGCAGCCTTGACCTCCCAGGTTCAAGCCATCCTTATGCCTCAACCTCTCAAGTAGCTGAAACTACAGGTATGTGCCACCATGCCTTGCTAAATTGAAACTTTTTCTTTTCTTTTTTAGAGATGGGGTCTTGCTATGTTGTACAGGCTGGTCTCAAACTCCTGGACTCAAGTGATCCTCCCACCTCAGCCTCCTGAAGTGTTGGGATTACAGGCTGAGCCACCGCACCCAGCTCAGTTTACTTCCAGTGATGCTGTCCTCAATAATTTCAACTTAATCCGCAATCTGCATCTCTCACCATGTCCAGTGACAGACCATGTACACAGTAATATATTCAAAGTGACACACTGAATACAATGAAAGTGTGTGGTAATTTTTTAAATATACTGTCCATATGTGAAATAGTAGGCACTCAATAAATGGTAGCTTTCCTACATAGAAACCCAGCAACAGTACTGTACAAGCTTTTCCAGATAATGTGTAAAATATATATCTTTGCATTATTTTTATTTTATTTTATTTTGTTTATTTTTTTAAAGGTGAGGTTTCACCGTGTTGGTCAGGCTGGTCTTGAACTCCTGACCTCAGGTGATCCACCCACCTTGGCTTTCAAAGTGCTTGGATTACAGGCATGAGCCACCACGCCCGGCCTATTTATCTGTTATCAGAAGTGATAATAGACACACTGCTCTAATTCTTGTTGTCCACTTAATGCATAATTCCACATTAATATATAACATAGCTTTTTTGTACTTCTGAAAATTGATTCTTAGCTGGGCATGGTGACATGTGCCTGTTGAGCCCAGGAGAGAGAGGCTGCCATGAGCTCTGATTGTGCCACTGCACTCCAGCCTGTGCGACAGAGTGAGACTCTATCTCAAAAAAATTAAAACAATAAAAATTGATTCTTATAAAGTTACATACTTTGAAAATCTCAGCCATTCACAGCCAATCTGTATTTTCTCTAAATCCTTCCATATTTGTATATATGCCACAAGAGGGTGCTCTATGAAAGTCACTGCCTGTGAGGACTGAAGGTAGTGCTCACACATCCTTCCCTCTCCCTCCTCCCACCTGTTTTACATAAATGGTAACAATTTATCTTGAAGTTTTTTCCTTATTAGTACCTAAATAAAACCCTTGTTATTTTTATACAGCTTACAATATTTTATTGCATGAATATAATAGTTATTTAAGCAGCTTCCCAAGACATTTAGGCTGTTTGTTTTTTAAATATCTATTTTTACTAGGTTGAAGCAAAAATGTACTCAATTAATTTAAATTAATACATATTTAAATGCAAGTGCTATGTGTCATACTTTATATTAGGCCCTGATTATAAAAGATGGATTCTTGCCTTCATGAGTTATATATTCTAGTTGTATTGCAGCTATAGTCCAGTTACCTAAAGGCACAAATTGATTAATGTGAGGGCATCGTTTTCAACCTTTTCACTTTTACATGTAATTTGGCAATGAGTATCAGTCACTAAGGCCAGCTCCCTTTTTTTTTTTTTTTTTGAGACAGAGTCTTGCTATGTTGCCCAGGCTGGAGTGCAATGGCATGATCTTGGCTCACTGCAACCTCCAGCTCCCAGGTTCAAGCAATTTTTCTGCCTCAGCCTCTGGAGTAGCTGGGATTACAGGCACTTGCCACCATGCCCCACATTTTTTTTTTTTTTTTTTTTGAGATGGAGCCTCACTCGGTCGCCCAGGCAGGAGTGCAGTGGCACGATCTCAGCTCATTGCAACCTCTGCCTCCCAGGTTCAAGCGATTCTCCTGCCCCAGCCTCCTGAGTAGCTGGGATTACAGTCACATGCCACCATGCCCAGCTAATTTTTGTATTTTTAGCAGAGATGGGGTTTTACCATGTTGGCCAGGCTGGTCTCGAACTTCTGACCTCGTGACCCTCCTGCCTTGGTCTCCCAAAGTGCTGGGATTACAGGCGTGAGCCACTGCGCCTGGCCAGCCAGCTACATATTTTGAGAGGCAAAATGAAACTATGTGGCTTCTTGTTCAATAGCAGGAAAATGCCAGGTGCAGTGGCTCACACAAGGTAGGAATCCCATCACTTTGGAAGGACTAGGTTGGAGGATTGCTTGAGCCTAGGAGCTGGAGTCCAGCCTGGGCAACATAGTGAGACCCCATCTCTAGTTAAATAAATATATTAAAAATAATAAAATAGAAAATAGCAGAAAAAAAGGCTTTTCCTTTTTTTCCTGTGCTTCCACTGTCAACCTATCATATGGATTTTTTTCTTCTTTTTCTATTTAATGTCACACTCCTTCAGGCACAAGAAAACCTGGAAGTAAGTGCAGATCTTCACAAGTGCCTACGTCCATGCCTTCCTTCGGCAAGGGAGGTGTGTATGCCTGACTCGTCCCTTCCTTTCCGCTGTGCCCGGGCTACTGTTGGGAGTGAGCCTGCACAGAAGGTGATGGAACAGGCAGCTGAAAACCAGTCCTGGGAGGAAAGGGGAGCAGGACCTCGCTTGAACTGAGGCTCCAAAAGTCTCCAGCCCATGTTTGTTCTGCACTCATCAGACTTTATTATGAAACACGAATTGAAAGATAAAATTATTAAGAATTTCAACACAGGAACCACAAAGCTTTAGAACCGAAACACAGTATCCCCTTCTAAGCATGGGGCCCTATGTGACTGCCCTGGTCACTTACCCAGGAAATTCACTCTGCTTTATACACAGGTAGAATAGTTTGTTCAGAGAGCAGGTATATTTGTAATTTTAATAAATATTGATAAATTGTCCTGCACAAAGTCGTATACTTCACTATACCCTGGCTTTCTCCCTAGTAAGTGGGGAATAATATCATCCACCTCATCAGGGCTGTCATGAGAATTCCACGAATGAGTCCCCTGGGAACTGTGAATTCTACACAGTAACCCCCTCAGTAAGTGCAGTCATTAGCCCTTACATGTAGTGATTTTTTTCTGGAACTCCCTCTAGTGGCATAAATATAAAGAGGAATTTCACATTTTCTTTCTACTTTTGTGGCACTATTTCTCCTAATATGTGCATTTAAATTGGTCTAGATGCCCGGTGCGGTGGCTCATGCCTGTAATCCCAGCATTTTGGGAGGCCAAGTTTGGCGGATCACGAGGTCAGGATTTCGAGACTAGCCTGACCAACAAGGTGAAACCCTGTCTCTACTAAAAATAAAAAAAAATTAGCCAGGTGTGATGGCATGCGCCTGTAATCCCAGCTACTCGAGAAGCTGAGGCAGGAGAATCTCTTGAACCTGGGAGGTGGAGGTTGCAGTAAGCCGAGAAAGCGCCACTGTAATCCAGCCTGGGCAACGAAGCAAGCCTCCGTCTCAAAAAAAAAAAAAAAAAAAAAAAAAAAAAAAAATTTGATCTAGATATTCCACCAAGGCTCAATTGACTGACAGACTATAAAATGTCTAATTTATATCCATTTAGCCAGATGCTTCCTAGGTAGGTCGGAGAAATGAGAACACAGATCCAAATCAATGTGAGGCAGCTCCCAGCAAATGGGAACTTGTAGCATGTGTAAGCATGGATGCTATGGTGAAGCCAAAGGCTACTCTTTCATACTGGTTTATTTCTCTTTCATTCTTTTTTTTTTTGAAACGGAATCTCACTCTGTTGCCCAGGCTGGAGTGTAGTGGTACGATCTCGGCTCACTGCAACCTCCACCTCCCCCACCTCCCGGGTTCAAGCAATTCTTTGCCTCAGCCTCCTGAGTAGGTAGGATTACAGGCACATACCACCACACCCAGCTAATTTTTGTAGTTTTAGTAGAGATGGGGTTTCACCATGTTGGTCAGGCTGGTTTTGAACTCCTGACCTTGTGATCCGCCCACCTAGGCCTCCCAAAGTGCTAGGATTACAGGAGTGAGCCATCACACCCAGCCCATACTGGTTTATTTCTATAAGTAACACATACAGTGTGCAAAATTAGAAAGGATATGAAAAAATGTATAGAACAAAAAACTAATGATGTTTTGCCAAAGGTTTAAATTTTATCTATCAACATTTTTTCCATTTTTGTGTATTCCCTGTTGTTATTCTGAGATTCTCCAATGTTTTTCTCTTTCTCTCTCTCTTTTTTTTTTTATTTTTTTGAAATGGAGTCTTACTTTGTCACCACGCTGGAGTGCAGTGGTGCAATCTGGGCTCACTGCAACCTCCGCCCCCTGGGTTCAAACGATACTCCTGCCTCAGCTTCCTGAGTAGCTTGGACTACAGGCACACACCACCACATCCAGCTAATTTTTGTATTTTTAGTAGAGATGGGGGTTTCACCATCTTGGCTAGGATGGTCTCAATCTCTTGACCTTGTGATCCGCCCACCTCAGCCTCCCAAAGTGCTGGGATTACAGGCTGAGCCACTGTGGCCAGCCTATTTTTATCTCTTAAAAGGAAAAACGGCTGGGTGGGTGGCTCGGGCCTTAATCCAAGCACTTTGAGAGGCTGAGGCAGGTGGATCACCTGAGGTCAGGAATTCGAGACCAGCCTGACCAACATGATGAAACCCCATCTCTACTAAAAATACAAAAATTAGCTGGGTGTGGCGGCATGTGCCTGTAATACCATCTACTTGGGAGGCTGAGGCAGAAGAATAGCTAGAACCCAGGAGGCAGAGGTTGCAGTGAGTGGAGATCGCGCCATTGCACTCCAGCCTGGGTGACAGAGTGAGACTCAGTCTCAAAAAAATAAATAAATAAAAAATAAGGGAAAACATTCGGCTTCTTATGAGTCAAGTGAGTCAGGCACTGAGGCTTGCTCCTTCCCCTCATCCTCTCACCAAATGGGAATGGGTTTGTACTGATTTTAACCAAAATGCTATGGGTTGTCCTGTGGAAGAGGCTTTGGGCTGTTCTGTAGGTCCCCGTGGGGCAGAACAGTTGGGTGCAAACCCCTGAAGGCAGATTTCAGCTCAAAAGAAATAATTTTCCCTCCTTCAGAGCTGTCCAACCGTGGTGGGAATCAGTGCAGGAGTGAGCTTCCCATTCCTGGACGTTTCAGCCAACAAAGAACTGGAAGTTAAGCCACATTATCTTTTTGTTCTTTTTTTTTCTTTTTGTTTGTTTGTTTTGAGACAGAGTCTCGCTCTGTCGCCCAGGCTGGAGTACAACGGCACAGTCTCGGCTCACTGCAACCTCTACCTCCCGGGTTCAAGCGAGTCTCCTGCCTCAGCATCCCAAGCAGCTGGGATTACAGGTGCACGCCACCACCCCCGGCTTATTTTTGTATTTTTAGTAGAGATGGGGTTTCACCATGTTAGCCAGGGTGGTCTTGAACTCCTGACCTTGGGATCCACCCGCCTCAGCTTCCCAAAGTGCTGAGATTACAGGCGTGAGCCATCGCGCCCGACCGACCACATTATCGTAACATTTTTACCTAGCTGTAGGTTGTTACAAGAATATAAATTTTCCTTCCCCCATCTTCTCCCGCCTTTCCTGTCCTCCTTTCCATTTCTCCGGCAGCTTCACTTTTCGCCACCTAGCGGCAGGATTTTTCCGGGTAAGGACCAGGAAGCTCTCCCAATCTGCCCCGCAACAGTGACGCCACGGCATCACCACCGAGAATTGGTTGCTAGGAGCCTTTGGGGGCGGAGAATAAGGCGCCGATTACAAATAGGTCAAAGAGAGATGCATGCGAGCGGCGCCATGACACCCGGTTCCTACAGGAACAGAGCCTACAGAGCCTTTCTTGCCTTTCGCTTCAGACCCACTGCTTTTCCTTCGCTCTCCGCTTCGTTTATCTGCTTTAACCCAGCCTCGGCTAGGGAAGCCTGAAGCCTATAATGTTGCTTGGCTGTTGCTCAGGAGAAGAAAGACCCAGGTGGCCAGTTTGGCAACTGGCCCAGTCCCTGTGAGCACCCACCTGGTGATGGTCCTTCTGTCATACGTAGTCGCTGCGACGCCAGGAAAGCGCGGTGGTGGCCATTTTGGAATTGGGCAAGTTTCACTTCGCCAATCATCTTGGGGCCTGGCCATCACAGTACTTTTTTTTTTTCTTCTCCTGGCAGAGAACACTGTATGTAGGGATAATTATGTAGCCTAGAATTTCTAGAGCTGTTTCAGGACTCATAATGTACTCATTCCAGAATATGAGGATACAGAAGTTTGGAACACTCAGATGCAAATTCCAGCGCCACTCTTTCCTAGCTGACTGAGGAACACATCTGACTCCAGTCTGGTCCTGTGGAAAGACCTGTGACCTTAGGCAGAGAGCTAAAGAAACCTCAATTTACTTAAACTGTAAAGTGATAATTCTGTCGCTCATCTCCTGGTGCTGATGTGAGGGTTAAATGAGACAAGGTACACAAAGTGCTTAGGCCTGTGTCTGGCTCCCCCCAAAAACATAACACCTCTTGTACAGCACCTGTGCATAGAATGCTAGCTAATGTGGTCTTATTTTCCCTGTACCCTCCTGGGCATTGAATAGTGAGGGATACATAATAGAATAAGTTTGGTGAAAGAGTGAATGAAAAGAATCTCTGCCTGTAGGTGTTCGGCCTTTGAATTCTATTCTCTTTTAGGCTTTGCGCTCACCCTCAGGCATCTTCTTGCTATTCTAACCCCTCTAGGCCGATAATTACACTTTTACTTGCTCTAGGTCTCAGCAATCTGTTAACTAAGAGATTAGTATTTTTTATTAGTACTTTTGACCTTTTTTTTGTTTTTTTTGATGCATGGTTTTACTCTTGGAGTGCAGTGGCGTGATTTCGGCTCACTGCAACTTCTGCCTCCCAGGTTCAAGCAATTCTCCTGCTTTAGTCTCCTGAGTAGCTGGGATTACAGATCCCTACCACCATGCCTGGCTAATTTTTGTATTTTTAGTAGAGACGAGGTTTCATCATGTTGGCTAGGCTGGTCTCGAATTCTTGACCTCAAGTGATCTGCCCACCTTGGCCTCTCAAAGTGCTGGGACTACAGGCATGAGCCACCACGCCTGGGCTGGAAGATTTTTAATATGCTTCTTGAAACTGTCCGTTCAGTTATTGACTAACACCACAAAAGCTGAACCAGTTCAGTTAGTCTGTTAATACTATTCCCTCAGAGAAGGAGGAGAACTTTGTAAGGAGGTAGTAAACCATAAAGAGACTGGGTCCTTAAAAGTGAGAGTGAACTTGAATGTGGATATATGTGTGTCTAGGGGTGGGGTAGATGTGGGTGTGGTAGTTTTTTTTTTTTTTTTTTTACAAATATTGTTTATTTTAATGAAGCTGGTACAGACAATGTCCATTTAAAACCCATATCCCAGGCCAAAAAGGTACAAATAAAATCAAAAAGAGCAGTATTCTGTTGTATTCATTTCTGCATGTATAGTTTCTTAATTGCTAATGAAAATTAGAACTTTTATGGGATCTTCTGACAAGATTTTTAAAAATCTTAAAATGCCTTTTCTTCAGTGAAGCCATCTTTGGAGTTAGTCATTACTCTCACCTTATCTCTCATCTTGACTTCAACCTGATATTCCTCTTCTTTGGTCCAGACCGTCAAATTTTAAAAGTAGCTTCATTAAGGAAAGGTCATTTTTCCACAGTTCAGTTCTCTGAAAAACTTCCATCTCCCACTGAAAGTCACAGTCCAGGAGTGAAGCAATCACATGCTACAACATCAGGGCTAATTGGAAAGTCATTATGAACACTTGCATTGGTCGATCTTATTATCACCACAAGCCTGAAAATGCAATGTCCTGAAAAAGGTGCCCTCTCTGTGTACACGTAATTTATAAAAAGGAAAGGGCAATATGAAGGGGACTGAGGCTTGATCACCAAAAATCAGGACAATGAAAACAAACAATAATGAATAATGACCACTAGAATTCAAATTACCAGATGTTTCAAAGAGATGGGGTGCCAGTTTTCAATTCTGTTTTGAACACCACATTACAAAAGAACTAGTTTTAAAAATAAAAAAGGATTGAGGGGAAAAGAAAAAAAATAAAAAGATTATCTAAACTGTAAGGCGGGTTGCCTCGCCAGGAGCTCAGACACGCCCATCCTTCCCGGCAACAGGGAATTACGTCACCACTCTGCACCCAACATGTAGCCCCCGCTAAAAAACCCCCGCCCAAAAATTTTTTGAAAAGCCCCAACAAACCTTGCCTAATAGCACTCCCTTGCCCAATAAGCACTTTGCCCCGTCAAGGTCATTTCTCCCAAAACGGCCCACTCACCAAAAATCCCACCTACCTACCAGTAATAACTGCCTTCACTCCACTTCCCGGGTCCCAATATCCAGTCAAGTGCCTTCTGCTTTGTCTCCCCTATGTCAATCAAATGCCTTCACTCCACTTTCTGGGTCCCAATATTCAGTCAAGTGCCTTATGCTTTGTCTCCCCTATGTCAATCAAATGCCTTCACTCCACTTTCTGGATCCCAAGATCCAGTGAAGTGCCTTATGCTTTGTCTCCCCTATATCCAATCAAATGCCTTCACTCCTTATAAAACCCCTTACCCTAAAAAGTTAAGTGCGACTTCTCTGGCCCTTACCTGGACCATAGAACCTCGCCCTAAAACTGAATAAATCGAATTTGCATTTTCTTATACTGGCCTCAGTTTCCTCATTTCAACTCGACAATATACCTTACATAAACTGTTGAATGACCCCCTGTTTGTTCCTGATGAACTTCAATCACATTTTCTTCCTCCATTCCCAGTTCTTTTGGAGTATGATTATCAGAAATTCTCTGACCCTCAGAGGGAAACCTGAGTGAATTCACTGGAACGCTCTTTGACAGTATGATTCTTTGAGTTTCTTGAGATGTGTTGTCATTTTCACTTTGAAGTGAATCTCAATGCTATCCTGTCCAATAACTTTGAGTTTAATATAGTCACCTTCCTTCTTATCCCCCAAGTCCTCAGCTGAAGGTTTTGCCTCCTGGTCAGACATGATGATGGTGGCTTCACCTGGGGGTTTCCGCACAGCAGCGGCCTTGGGTAGGCAGAACCTCACTCTGGGGTTTACAAATCCGTTTCGGGTGTGGTGGTTTTGAGCTGGTTATGGTTAGCCTTCAGGGGTGGCCTTGAGACATGAAAGGGATTTCAACTAGCCCAGCACAGCTTTCTGCCTAACTGGAGGTAACCAGGACCATACACTATTGCATTCAAATCAGGATAAGGAAACTGCCTCAAGGTTTACCCAAAAGGGAGAATTTACTTTTTATTTCATACAACGCCTGATATATTTTCACAGTGAGCATATGGCCTTTATAATAATAATTTTTTCTTTGTTTAAGTTACAAATAAACACACCTGAAAAAACATTTGCTTCTTAAAAATGCTCACTTTCTGAAGGGACCTAAGTTTGCCTTGTAACTAGTACCATCTAATGGTCAAACTGAGCTATTGCGCTGAGGTTGGACACAGCTAAGGGAAGACGATAGGGGGAGCGAACTCTGTGGATGACATACCAACATCACTGGCTGAAGTTGTATAGAGTTTATTCTTTTTTTTTTTTTGAGACAGCATCTCACTGTGTCGCCCAGGCTGAAGTGCAGTGGTGCGATCTCAGCTCACTGCAACCTCCACCCCTCACCCCCTGAACCTGGGTTCAGGCAATTCTTCTGCTGCAGCCTCCCCAGTAGCTGGGACCACAGGTGGCTGCCACCACACCTGGCTAATTTTTGTATTTTTCAGTAGAGACAGAGTTTCACCAGAGATGGGGTTTCGCTGTGTTGCACAGGCCGGTCTCCAACTCCTGACCTTGTGATCGGCCCGCCTCGGCCTCCCAAAGTGCTGGGATTTCAGGCCTTAGCCACTGCATCAGGCTAGAGTTTATTCTTACTGAAACAGTAATCCAGAGATTAACTCACAGCTAATGTGGTATAGTATGCCAACACTTTAATGCCAGCCAATGGAGAAAAAGTGTGTTCCTACAGCATTTTCATTCTGAAACCATTTGTCTATGATTGTATTTGTTTCTCACAGTAGTATGTGAGTTAAGGAGATCAAATAGTTTTATTCCTGTTTTGCAGATGATGAAATTGAGGCCAGATGGGCTGTGACGGGCTCAAGGTCAGTCAAGTGATTGTCAGATGTCTTGCCACCACGCCCAACTAATTTTTGTTTGTTTAGTAGATATGGGGTTTTGCCATGTTGACCAGGCTGGTCTTGAATTCCTGACCTCAGGTGATCCGCCTGCTTTGGCCTCCCAAAGTGCTGGGATTATGGGCGTGAGCCACTCACTGCGCCTGGTCCCCAGTCTTTTTGTTTTACACAACTTTTTATTTGCCCCAATCTGAACGCTATGTTTGGGGAGGTGATTTTCAGCAACAAAGCTAAATTTATGTATAATTTGTTTCTTTTTTTTTAATTAGCTCAACATGTTTTAACTTGTAACTTTTCATCTAAAGTCAGCATCCTGTGTAAACATATGTGAATAACTCCACTCCAAAGTAAGGAAACTTTAAGGATATTTTAATTAGTGCTCACAACAAATATGTGTATCTGTTCTGATTTTTTTTTTTTTTTTTTTTTTTGAGACAGAGTTTCGCTCTTGTTACCCAGGCTGGAGTGCAATGGCTCGATCTCAGCTCACTGCAACCTCCACCTCCTGGGCTCAAGCAATTCTCCTGCCTCAGCCTCCTGAGTAGCTGGGAATACAGGCGTGCGCCACCACGCCCAGCTAATTTTTGTATTTTTAGTAGAGACAGGGTTTTCACCATGTTGACCAGGATGGTCTCGATCTCTTGACCTCGTGATCCACCCACCTCAGCCTCCCAAAGTGCTGGAATTATAGGCACGAGCCACCGCGCCCGGCCTGTTCTGATTTTTAAATAACCAAGATAGAGTATGATTTTCTTCTTCTCTTTCTGTATTCCAGTTTTAAAATCAATGGCTCGGAACAGTGACTCATGCCTGTAATCCCAGCATTCTGGGAGGTCGAGGCAGGCGCACCACCACCTGTATGCCAGAAGTTTGAGACCAGCCTGGCCAATATGGCGAAACCCTCTATCTATAAAAAATACACAAAAGTAGCTGGGCATGGTGGCGTGCACCTGTAGTCCCAGCTACTTGGGAGGCTGAGGTTGGAGGATTGCTTGAGCCTGGTTGACAGAGTGAGAGCCCATCTCAAGAAAAAAAAAAAAAGAAAAGAAAAAAAAAATCACCATACCACACTGTAGGAGCTATGAAGGCTGACATCACGCTTAGCTCATGTGTGGGATCCCAAAGTAGCCTATTCCATAAATATTTATTGAATAAATAAGAAAAAAACTTACAGCCAGACAAGTTTCTATTGCACACATGTAATACTTTTAATGGTAGTAATGGAAGGTGATATTAAATGATAATAATATTTTTGGGGCCAGGGACGGTGGCTCACACCTGTAATTCCAGTACTTTGGAAGGCTGAGGTGGGAGCATCACTTGAGGTTTAGAGTTCAAAACCAGCCTGGCCAACATGGCGAAACCCCATTTCTACTACAAATACACAAATTAGCCAGGCATGGTGGCATACGCCTGTAATCCTAGCTACTGGGGAGGCTGAGGCACAAGAATCACTTGAATCCAGGAGGCAGATATTGCAGTGAGCTGAGATTGTGCCACTGCACTCCAACCTGGGTGACATCTATACACACATATATATACACACACATATATCCACATATATATGTGTGTGTATATATACATTTATTTTTCTTATGAGCCCCTTAAGAATAATATCAATATATAGGGAGAAAAAAAAGCATTCGAAGATCTTTGTTTTTCTTTTTTCTTTTCTTTTTTTTTGTGCGGGGATGGGGTCGGGCGGGGACAGGGCCTCACTCTTTTCACTCAGACTGGAGTGCAGTGGCGAGATCTCGGCTCACTGCAACCTCTGCTTCCCAGGCTCAAGCATCCTCTCACCTCAACCCCCCGAGTAGCTAGGACTACAGGCATGCATCACTATGCCCAGCTAATTTTTGTATTTTTTGAAGAGACAGGGTTTTGCCATGTTGCTCAGTATTGTTTTTCTCTTTCTGAGCAGACCTCATGTTTTTGTTTCAGTTTTAAAGACAGGATCTCACTGCATTGCCCAGGCTGATCTCAAACTTCTGGGATCAATCAGTCCTCCTGCCATGGCCTCCCAAAGTGCTTTGATTACAGGCATGAGCCAGCCTACTGGCCCATGTTTCTGTTTCTAAATCAACCAGAAGCATTCAATAAGCGTCTCCAACATTTGTAACATTACACACAAACATTGGTTTTCTTGGTCTCCCTGCCTGCTTGAGGCCTGGGTTATCTTCTCTCTTCCACCTACTTCTCTCTTATAATAAAACTTTAAGTACTAATATTTTGTCAGTGTTTTCAGCTCACACAGCACGTTATCTTATTTGAGGCTCATAATGATTTAGTGGAACCAATGAGCAGGTATTGGATTTTCCTCCCATTTTGTAGCTAAGGAAACTAAGAATCAGAGAAGTTAAGTTGCTCATGCATACGGCTACTCTCTTGCTAGGACATTGCAGCAGATTTGATTCTGGGTTTTTTTTGTTTTGTTTTGTTTTGTTTTTAAGGCTCGGTTTCACCACGTTGGCCAGGCTGGTGTGGAACTCCCAACCTCAGGTGATCCACCTCCCAAAGTGCTGGGATTACAGGGGTGAGCCACCTCACCTGGCCCCTGGGTTTTGTTTGTTTTTTAAATGTCAAATGCTATAATTGTTTACCTGCGTTTTGCTGATCTGCTTTATCTAAAAGAGTTCTTTAAATTACATTGTCTATGAAGCTGTCTCATAACTGAAAGTAGTAGATATAACAGCATCCTATTCTTTCACTCGCTTTCTCTCCTCTTCTTAATCTCCTCTCCAAGCAAGGAAACATAACCCTCAACTCCCTCTTTGCTCTTCTCCACCCAAAATACATGGAAAAAAGAGTATCAATAAGATATATTATAGATGTGTCTCACAATATGATATAAAATATTCTTGTAATCTATATTTTTAGAAATGGAATAATCTTCACTAGATAAATCTGAAGTCTAAACTGATTCAATTATAAATTCTTTTGAAATAAAGCAATTTTATCCCTAATTTATATTTATTGACCTTACCTGAAGAAAGATATATTCATTCCCATCCTCCTATAAATTGAAGCCAACCAATCCCTTGAAAAAAAAGCCAAGCGTTTTCCCTCTTCCTTCCTTCCTTTCTTTTTTCCTTCCTCCCTCCCTCCTCTTTCTTTCTTTTCTCTGTCTCTCTTTCTCTCTTTCTTTCTTTTTCTTTCTTTCTTTCTTTCTCTTCTTTTCTTTTTCTTTTTTTTTTTTGAGACAGTCTTGCTCTGTCGCCCAGGCGCCAGGCTGGAGTGCAGTGGCACAATCTCGGCTCACTGCAACCTCCACCTCCCAGGTTCAAGCAATTCTCCTGCCTCAGCCTCCCGAGTAGCTGGGACTATAGGCGCACGGCCACCATGCCCAGCTAATTTTTGTATTTTTAGTAGAGACGGGGTTTCACCATGTTGGCCAGGATCGTCTCGATCTCTTGACCTAGTGATCCGCCCACCTCGGCTTCCCAAAGTGCTGGGATTACAGGCATGAGCCACTGTGCCTGGCCCTCTCTTTCTTTTGCTTGCTTGTCTCACTCTGTCATCCGAGCTGGAGTGCAGTGGTGCGGCCTTGGCTCACTGCAGCCTTGACCTCCTGGGCACAAGCAATTTTCCCACCTCAGCGGTCTGAGTAGCTGGGACTACAGGTGCGCACCACCACATCCAGTTTTGTTTTGCTTTTTTGAGTCATTGTCTCACTCTCTTGCCCAGGCTGGAGTGCAGTGGTGCAGTCTCGGCTCACTGCAACCTCCACCTCCCAGGTTCAAGCTATTCTCTTGCCTCAGCCTCCGGACTAGCTGGGATTACAGGCGCCTGTCACCATGCCCAGCTTGTTTTTTGTATTTTTAGTAGAGATGGGGGTTTCACCATGTTGACCAGGCTGGTCTCAAACTCCTGATCTCATGATCCCCCCACTTTAGCCTCCCAAAGTGCTGGGATTACAGTGTAAGCCACTGAGTCAGGCCTAAAACTTTTTATTTTCTAAAGCTGAAATAATTTCAGGATAGAATTTAGAGATACCATGACCTCTTGGGGGACCAGGGGAAGAAAATCACTGAGGAGTTAAAATTAAGAGAAGTATCAGGCACAGTTGTGAGTGCTGCAGTCCCCAACTACTCAGGGGGCTGAGGCAGGGAGAATTGGTTAAGGCCAGGAGTTCAAGACCAGTCTGGGCAATAGAGCAAGACCTGTCTTTTAAATAAATGAAAATAGGCCAGGTGCGGTGGCTTATGCCTATAGTTCCAGCACTTTAGGAGGCCAAGGTGGGTGGATCACCTGAGATCAGGAGCTTGAGACTAGCCTGGTCAACATAGCAAAACCCCGACTCTACTAAAAATACAAAAAATTAGCTGTGGTGGTGCACGGCTGAGTCTCAGCTACTCAGGAGGCTGAGGCAATTCTGCTTGAAACCAGGAGGTGGAGGTTGCAGTGAGCCAAGATTGTACCATTGCACTCCAGCCTGGGCAATAGAGTGAAACTCCGTCAAAAAAAAAATAAATAAATAAAAATAAATAAATAAATAAAGTAAAAATAAAATCCTGCGGAATCGTTGGAGGAGCGCAGCCCATTCTAGTTGTGCCTCTATTTTGAGCCATTTCATCCTCTCCCCTGACCAGCTCATCCGTCATTCCTCCTCCCCATTAATCACCAGCTTGCCTTGTACTCTTCAGTCTTAGAATTTACATTGCCTTCAATATTCTTTGTAAAATGTGAGTAAGAAGTTAACAAATTCACACTAGGGGTAGTGGCTTATGCCTGTAATCCCAGCACTTTGGGAGGCCAAGGTGGGAGGATCACTTGAGGTCAGGAGTTCAAGACCAGCCTGGCCAACATGGTGAAAACTCATCTCTACTAAAAATACAAAAATTAGCTGGATGTGGTGGTGTATGCCTGTAATTCCAACTACTCAGGTGGCTGAGGCACAAGAATTGCTTGAACTTGGGAGGTGGAGGTTGCAGTGAGCCAAGCTTGTGCCACTGCACTATAGCCTGGGTGACACAGCACGATTCTGTTTAAAAAAAAAAAAAGTTAACAAATTCAAATTCAGGAGTGCTTTCTTTTTTTTTTTTTCCTGCCTCAGGTTTATTTGTACAAATAGCACAGGAGGACCCCAGCCCCATGCAGATGACAGCCCCGGGGGGGTCGCACCAGTCCTTCTGCCCTCATGTTGGCAGACAGAAATATCTACTCTGAAGCCTTTGTAGGGGCCTGGGCACCTTTAGGAGCCTGATCTGGAACTGAAGCTGGAGCTGCAGCCTGGGCCTTGGTTTGATCCTTGGCCTTGGTCTTGACCTTTGGCCGGCAGAGCCTGAGCCCCTTGGCAATGCGTGCACGAGCACGCTTCCCAAGCTTGGGGTGGGCAATGTAGGCAAGTCGATCGAGCTTGCGGCTGACACCCTTTGGGATCTTGGGCTTAACCTCCTTGGGCTTTACGAGGGCCTTGATGGCCTCAGCACGCGCACTCATGGCCTTGGCATTGTTGGCCTGCATCTTCTTTAGACCTTTCTTGTTGTGCTTCTTGGCAAAGCGAATGTTCCTCAGGAACTTGGGGTCCACCCCCTTAAGAGATTCGTATCTTTGTGATCGGGGTTTCTTGATACCATTTCTGTGCCATTTTCGGGACTGGTTGTGTGTGGTGTGGTTCTTGGACTTGGCCATGTCTGCACCTAAGCCACAGTTTCCGAAGCGCCTAGGACCGGAAGAGCAGGAGTGCTTTCTTAATACATTTCTCCTGCTATTTTACATTGTTTTCATGGTGGAAAATAGAAAATAGAATGACATCACTTGAGTTGGGCATAGGGAAATAAATTTCTTTTTTTTTTTTTCGAGATGAAGTCTTGCTGTCGCCAGGCTGGAGTGCAGTGGCCCGATCTTGGCTCACTGCAAACTTCGCCTCCTGGGTTCAAGCCATCCTCCTGTCCCAGCGTCCCGAGTAGCTGGGACTACAGGCTTGCAACACCACGTCCAGCTAATTTTTGCATTTTTAGTAGAGATGGGGTTTCACTATGTTGGCCAGGATGGTCTCAATCTCTTGACCTCATGATGCAGCCACCTCGGCCTCCCAAAGTGCTGGGATTACAGGCATGAGCCACTACGCCCAGCCGAAAAGAAATTTCAAACAGGGCATGAGTTCTAGGATTTAGAACAGCTAATGCAGGAGGAGAATAAAAGAAGACACCTCACCTAGCCTAGCCTGCTAGCTGCTTGATAGCAACCAGAGATAACAGGGGAACAGTAAGGTACTTCCGATTGTGGTCTTCTTTTTCTTCTTCCCTCCCGCATCCTACTTATAATTATTCAGATGGAATGAAAGTTTAATGCAGGCAGGTGAAAATTTTCCACATGTGTCCCTATTTCATAGCAGGATCTTGAAACATGACCAAGGGAATGGTCCTTGGAAAGATACTTTCTTAATTTTATTTATTTATTTTTCGAGACAGAGTTTCGCTCTGGCTGGAGTGCAGTGGCGCAATCTTGGCTCACTGCAACCTCCGCCTCCTGGGTTCAAGCGATTCGCTTGCCTCAGCCTCCCGAGTAGCTGGGACTACAGGGGTGTAGCACTAAGCCCAGCTGATTTTTTTTTTTTTTCTTTCAGATAGAGACAGGATTTCACAATGTTGACCAGGATGGTCTCTCTATCTCTTGACCTCATGATCCACCCACCTTGGTCTCCCAAAGTGCTGAGATTACAGGCGTGAGCCACCTGCCCGGCCCAGGTAATTTCTCAAGAGCAGCAAGAAGAGCAGTAAGGGCCTCTTCCTGGTAACATCTTGCTCTGCTCCTATTCCCGACGTGGGCCACCATTGGCGCTGCCATGTGGAGCATAATTTGTGCATTCGCCAGAGATTATACTTGCAATGCTATCAAAATACTTATGAGTGGTGGGGGGATGCACAGAGGTTCTGCCAGGACTAATGCTGGTAAGGAAGCTTTAGTTTGCTAATGGTAAGGGATACTGGACAATACAGTAAGGATACTGAGCATAGTAGCATCACAGACAGCGAAATGGCAGCTTCTACAAATAAGGCAAGTAAGTAAAGCTATCACCAAGAGAATATTCAGATAAACACTGGTAAGTCTTTTTGGAGAGGGATTCTGCCTATGGCTAGTCAAGGCCTCCTGCTCTATGGCAGGGTAAATCTTCTGAATCTACTGCTAACAGAAATCTTACCCACGTAATGATAACCCCAGCGGTTTAATCCACAGCAGCATTGCCAATATGCAGAGGACTCTTAGGAAGGGGAGACCCGGGGTGCCTTGAGGATGCTTTCCACATCTTGTGGTTGGTCTGGGCAGGGTCTTTGGGTCAGTAATCTCATGTTGGCTTGTTACATGTGAGACACTGTGCAGATTATTAAACACGTTTGAGTTTCAGTTTTCCCATTTTGTAAATGGGAAGAATAGTATCTGTATCAGAGAATGCTATAAGGAGCAAGTGAGACAATCCAAGTAAACCACACAGCCCAAAACGGGTTATAGTAAAATACACGCTATTATTATCCTGTAACTTGTAGGGTGGAATGACTTAAATGTGTTTAGAATGTATCACTATTATGGCCCATGGAACAAAGCATCCCATTTCACCAATATCTAGTAGGTCTTCAACAAACAACAGAGACCACTAGATTAATAGACTTGAAAACTGGTGTGATAATTCTGTATAATAGAGGGAAACTCATCTCTGAGTCAGAACATATCTCCTCTTTTAGAGGGGATAAAATGAGTCACGTACTCAAAATCCCTGCCGTTACGAAGTTTATGGTTTGGTCAGGAAGGCAAATGTAAATACATGATTCCATAGTTACCTTAATTACCACTGAGATAAGTTTTTTGTTTTTATTTAGTTTTTATTTTTTTAATATTTATTTATTTATTTTTGAGATGGAGTTTTGCTCTTGTTGCCTAGGCTGGAGTGCAATGACATGAACTTGCCTCCCAGGTTCAAGTGATTCTCCTGCCTCAGGCTCCTGAGTAGCTGGAATTACAGGCATGCACTACCTCAACCAGCTAATTTTTGTATTTTTAGTAAAGACAGGGTTTCCCCCATGTTGGTTAGGCTGATCTTGAACTCCCAACCTCAGGTGATCTGCCTGCCTCAGACTTCCAAAGTGCTGGGATTACAGGCATGAGTCACTGTGCCGGCCTTTTAAAAAGTTTTTTATTTTTTATTTTTTGAGACAAGGTCTCACTCTGTTGCCCAGGCTGGAGTGCCATGGTGCGATCTCGGCTCACCACAACCTCCGCCTCCCGGTTCAAGTGATTCTCCTGCCTCAGCCTCCCTAGTGCCCACCATCGTGCCCAGCTAATTGTTTTTATTTTTATTTTGAGACAGGGTCTCTCTCTGTCACCCAGGCTGGAGTACATTGGCACGATCACAGCTTACTGCAACTTTGACTTCCTAGTGATCCTCCTGCCTCAGCCTCCCAAGCAGCTGGGACTATAGGCTCATGCCAGCACACTGGGCTAAGTTTTTAAATTTTGGTAGAGACAGGGTCTCCCCATGTTACCCAGACTGAGATAAGTTTCTTTCCTTCCTTCCCTCCTTCCCTCCTTCCTTCCTTCCTTCCTTCCTTCCTCTCCCTCTCCCCTCCCTCCCTCCTCTCCCTCCCTCCCTCCCTCCTTCCCTCCTTCCCTCCTTCCTTCCTTCCTCTCTCTTTCCCTCTTTCTCTCTCTCTTTTTCTCAGGGTATCCCTCTGTTGCCCAGGCTGGAGTACAGTGGTGCGATCTTGGCTCACTGCAAACTCCACCTCCAGGGTTCAAGCGGATTCTCCCACCTCAGCCTCCTGAGTAGCTGGGATTACAGGCATGCACCGCCACACCCAGCTACATTTTGTAGTTTTAGTAGAGACAGGGTTTCACCATATTGGTCAGGCTATTCTGAAACTTTCAACTTCAGGTGATCCACCAGCCTCAGCCTCCCAAAGTGCTGGGAGCCACTGCACCCGGTCTCTTTCTTTTCTTTTCTCTTTATTTATTTATTTTAATTTTTATTTATTTTAATTTTTATTTTAAATAGAGACGGGGTTTCACCATATTGGTCAGACTGGTCTCGAACTCCTGATCTCAGGTCATCCACCCGCCTTGGCCTCCCCAAGTGCTGGGATTACAGGTGTGAGCCACCGCACCTGGCCCTTATTTATTTATTTTTGAGACGAAGTCCTGCGCTGCAGCCCAGGCTGGAATGTAGTGGTACGATCTCAGCTCACTGCAACTTCCACCTCCTGGGTCCCAGTTCAAGCAATTTTCCTACCTCAGCCTCCCAAGTAGTTGGGATTACAGGCATGAGCCACCATGCCCAGCTAATATTTATTTATTTTTAATTAATTTATTTTTTCTCACTCACCCTCCTTCCTCCTCTTTTCTTTCCTCCTTTCTTTCCTTCCTATTTCTTTTTTCTTTCCCCTCCCTCCCTCCGTCTCTCCCTCCCTTCCTCCCTTCCTTCCTTCCTTCCTCTCTCTTTCTCTCTTTCCCTCTTTCTCTCTCTCTCTTTCTAGGGTATGCCTCTGTTGCCCAGGCTGGAGTACAGTGGTGCGATCTTGGCTCACTGCAAACTCCACCTCCAGGGTTCAAGCGATTCTTCCACCTCAGCCTCCTGAGTAGCTGGGATTACAGGCATGAACCACCACACCCAGCTACATTTTGTAGCTTTAGTAGAGACGGGGTTTCACCATATTGGTCAGGCTAGTCTGAAACTTTCAACCTCAGGTGATCCACCAGCCTCAGCCTCCCAAAGTGCTGGGAGCCACTGCGCCCAGTCTCTTTCTTTCTCTTCTTTTTATTTATTTATTTATTTTTGAGACGAAGTCTTGCTCTGCAGCCCAGGCTGGAATGCAGTGGTACGATCTCAGCTCACTGCAACTTCCGCCTCCTGGGTCCCAGTTCAAGCAATTTTCCTACCTCAGCCTCCCAAGTAGTTGGGATTACAGGCATGAGCCACCATGCCCAGCTAATATTTATTTATCTATTTTTAATTAATTTATTTTTTCTCACTCATCCTCCTTCCTCCTCTCTTTCCTTCTTTCTTTCCTTCCTTTCTATTTCTTTTTTCTTTCTTTCTCCTCCCTCCCTCCCTCCCTCCCTCCCTTCCTTCCTTCCTACCTTCCTCTCTCTCTCTTTCTTTGTAAAAAACAAACAAACAACAACACCACCAAAAACAATGACTATGGTACTCCATATATGAGAGTGGCTAGTGGGATTGGGGAACAGGGTTCTAAGTCTCGGGAATTCATGGGAGGCTTTACTGAGGAGGTGCGATTTAAGCTGTTAGTAACAAGAAAATGGTGTGGGGTGAGGAGGCTGAGAGGGGCACATCCAGGCAGAGAGAGCTGGTGTTTTTAGTTTCTGAATTGAAAGTTAAGGAAGTTTATTTTTATTTTTATTTTTTTTGTTGGTTTTGGCCAAACTTTTTATTTAGTATTCTGTAGTTGTTTAACACACACTTAAATGGTCTTATTGGGGGAGGGGAAAGGGGAGGTCTTGCAGATTCCCAAGGAAATGTCAGAAAGGCAAAATGGCCAGCATTATCCATTTGCATTTTTGGGTTTACTTGGTGATTATTTCCTTACATAGGCATCTGATTTCAGGTTTTTCATACTGCGATCATGGAGGTTTTAGTTGGAAGACACCCTGAAATCTTATGAGTAGCATACCCCAACCACCCTCTAACAGCTAGTTTGTTTGTATAGGCAGAAAGAACAGCAATCAGACTGCCATGGCTGGAGCACTGTGAGTGAGGGGGAGAAGGACACGAGACTTGACTTTGAGACCAAGCTCTGGTATTTATTGGCTGTGTAATCTTACGAAGGTAATTTAAACTTTCTGAGCTTCAGTTTTCTCATCTGACAAATGGAGATATTACCATATAGAAACAACTAAAAGAATTAGGAGAGCTAATGTGAGAATTCTTTGTAAATTATGCACTAATAAGGTATTCAGTTTCTGTGCAGATCTAAGTGTAACAAATACTGAAAGCATCTGAAGGTGTGTATGAGTCATGTCTGCTTTTTAGGCCTTTAGAGTGATGGCTTCAAAAGACAGGGAAAAAAGTAAACTCAGCAGGTGTTTGTTTACTCTCAATTGCTAAAAACCAAGATAGCTTCACATGTGTTCCAGGCTTTTCTTTCACCAGCATTCAGTGGTTCCTATGGTTCTCTGGACTAGGGCAAGACTCATCTGACCCGCTGTAATAGGGTCACGGATGTGATGTGGTCAGATTTTCATATATGGGCTTTATGAGGATCCTTTCTGGCATTTTAAAATTTATTTCATTTCATTTCATTTATTTATTTATTTATTTTGAGATGGAGTCTTGCTCTGTGGCCCAGGCTGGAATGCAGTGATGTGATCTCAACTCACTGTAACCTCTGCCTCCCAGGTTCAAGCAATTTTCCTGCCTCAGCCTCCTCCGTAGCTGGGATTACAGGTGCCTGCCACCACGCCTGGCTAATTTTTTGTATTTTTGGTAGAGACTGGGTTTTGCCATGTTGCCCAGGCTGGTCTCGAACTTCTGAGCTCAAGCAATCCACCTGCCTCAACCTCCCAAAGTACTAGGATTATAGGCGTGAGCCACCGCGCCCGGCCCTCTGACTGGCCTTTTTACCTTATTTCCGTGAATTGAGTTTCTAGTCTGTTGCCTCAGATTTGTTCATTTGACTCCTAAAACATGTATCTGTAAACATCTCCTCATGTTTATAAACTTAGTTTATAAACTTATCCTTTTCTGCAATTCCAAAGTCCACAATACTCTGAAAACCAAAATTTTGTTTGTAATTCATTTTGTGGCAAAACCTGGCCTGATTGCATTCATTTTGTGGCAAATGAGATATAAAGCTATGTATAGCCTTTCTTTACTTCACCTAGAGTAAATAGCCAGAATTTAATGTGAAAATATGATTGTGCTTATTATGGGCTTTGATCTTGTGTACACACATTAAAGGATAGATTTTCAAGTATTGGGCAGTTTCTAATAGAAAAATCTGGGTGATATGTGTTTTTACTCTGAGTACTATTTGATGAGTGTACTTTGAATCAATGAATAATCATTGTAGGTACTTGAACAGAATATAATGAGAGAGAGAAATCTGTTGCAGCAAAATGAACAAACGAAACCCATATCAACCACTTACATACGTACATTATGATGCATAGGTTTTTCAGATTAGTATGAATAATTATTTATAGATATTCATACCAGTATGTACTTAATTATACATGTTTAATTAAACATAATACTTATTTTGAAATCTTCAAAAATCCAAGTATGTTATAGTTTCAGGAGTAGAAATGCTCACTAAATTTGTGTTTATGAGAACTGAACCTTTTCTGAGTTTGTGAACCTGACCTCATTACCCTGTAGATGAATGGACAAAGAAGCTTTCTATTTTCCTTTTTGTCGCTTAGGTTAATCTATTGTTTAATTCCATTGTGTTAATTCACTTATTACATAAAGGTGTACTTACAGAGAAATTATTTCTAGAGGCAACTTCACAGTGTCAATGTTATAATCTGGTTATTGGCTCTGAGCACTTCTGAGACGAGGGTAGCTCCCCACCACCTCAGGGCTTCTTGTGGGTGAGGGTGGTAAGTGCTATTGTAGGTATTCATAGTGTGGCTTTTCAATTTCACTGAAGTTTTGTGACTCTCAAACTGGGCTCACCTGTACAGACATGATAGACATAAGCTTCCTATTTCCCTTTTTTTTTTTTTGAGATGGAGTTTTGCTCTTGTTGCCCAGGCTGGAGTGCAGTGGCGCCATCTAGGCTCATTGCAACCTCTGCCTCTGGGGTTCAAACAATTCTCCTGGCTCAGCCTCCTGAGTAGCTGGGATTACAGGCATGCACCACCACACCTGGCTAATTTTGTAATTTTAGTAGAGATGAGGTTTCTCCACATTGGTCAGGCTGGTCTTGAACTCCTGACCTCAGGTGATCCACTTGCCTCGGTCTCCCAAAATGTTGGGATTATAGGCGTAAGCCACTGCGCCCGGCCCCTATTTCCTTTTATTGACACAATGAACCAAAGCTAGAAATGCCAAGAATGTACAACTGCTATGGTCTGTATCTTTGTGTTCCCCCAAAATTCATGTCTAAAATCTAATCCCCAGTGTGATGGTATTAAGTGGTGAGGACTTTTGCAAATGAGATGAGTGCCCTTATTAAAAGAGGCCCCGGGGGAGCTTGTTTGCCCCTTCCAGCATGTGAAGACACAGCAAGAAGGCAGTCTATGAGGAAGCCAGCCATCACCAGACTGAATCTGCCAGTGCCTTAATCTTGGGGCTCCCAAGATTAAGAAATATATTTCTGTTGTTCATAAGTTATCCAGTGTCAGGCATTTTGTTATAGAAGCCCAAACAGAAAAAGACAGCAACTCAACTAGAATTGTGTGTGGGGGAGCAATAGAGAGGGTTTATTAAAGAAAGATTTTCCCTTAGTCCCTTACTTCTTTCTGGCCCAGTGATTCTGAGTGTCTATACCTATCAAGATGGGAAGAAAGAAAACATACACATGGAAACTGAGGGGAAGGATCAAACAGTTTGACGAAAATATCCTATTTTAGTGATATTAAATATGACAGAGAGAGTTCAAGCCCTCATTAGAAAGTCAGAGTGAATCCCAGAGTGTAAATAACTTCACATTTGAATAATAAACTTTTGCCCTATACATTTTTCTAAACAGCAAGATCTGTCATAGGACAGAAAACTCTCCCTGAAGACAGGCTTTTCATCCTAACCCAAGAGGGCATGAACATCTTCCATTCACTCAGTGATCACCACTGCTTCAGATGAGAGAAAACAACAGCAGTCTGACCTTTGATAGAAAATGCCTTGGAGTGGGAGATGGGTGAGAGACGAGCCTCAAAACTAAGCCTCTGAATGCAGTAGAAAGAATTTGGAAATAGCGCAGTGAACTTAAGTTTAAATATTGGCTCTGTCAGGTTTATAGCTGTATGACCTCTGATTTGCTTCTTACTTTCTTTACTAGGTTCAGTATAGAACATGAATATCCACTCTGTGTAGTTAGGTGAGAATTTAATGAGATACCCCCAAAATGCACCTATTATCTAGCTGATCATCAATACGCTGAACTACTTTGGTTAATATGTTTTAGGATTCCCAGAGTGTTAAATTCTGGGCTGTATGCTCTCAGGGGTGGATGGAAGATGAGGCAGAAGGAAAAAAAGGAAGTGGAAAGAAAGTATGGGAACTAAAATGAATAAGATTTGTCATTCTCCAGTAATCTGAGTAGGAACTCCACTATCTTCATAAAAAACAGTCGAAAACTGCAAAAGGAGATGGCATTGCCAAGGCACAAATTGTACAGAAGTGAGAGAAGGATGGGACCAAGCCCAGGCAGCTTTCCAGAGGAAAGAAGTTTTGTTCTTGATGGAAGAGAAGAAAGTAGAGCGTAAGGAGGATAGAATTAGGATACTCAAGTAGTGGTTCCGGAAGGACCTTTATAAATACCCTGGAAACTATGGCCAGGAATCCTGGTGGTAACATTGGAGGATGAAAAGATGTGAAAGGGGGAAGTTGTGGCTACTGGTGGAAAAAGGTGAGTGGTTTGTATAGTGAATATAATTAGAGCCCCTGTCTGTACCCTGAAATGCTTCTGCCGCCCAAAGAAATAACAGATTTTAGCGATACTCATTCAACTGAATTAGGAAGATTTTCTTTATACCTTTATGAATCAATTAAAGAATGATTTATAGAAGAGACACTTGTAAAAAATTTGAACAAAAGTTGAACAACAAATATGACAAAAGGAAAGTATGCAGACGGGGCGCACGTAATCTCAGCACTTTGGGAGGGTTAGGCGGGTGGATCACCTGAGGTCAGGAGTTCCAAACCAACCTGACCAATGTGGTGAAACCACGTTTCTACTAAAAATAAAAAAACTAACCGGGCTTGGTAGCAGGCACCTGTAATCCCAGCTACTGGGGAGGCTGAGGCAGGAGACAGGAGAATCGCTTGAACCAGTGAGACAGAGGTTGCAGTGAGCCTAGATCGTGCCATTGCACTCCAATCTGGGTGACAAGGACAAAACTTTGTCTGAAAAAAAAAAAAAAAAAAAGCTGGGCTCTGTGGCTCATGCCTGTGATCCCAGCACTTTGGGAGGCCGAGGCAGGTGGATCATGAGGTCAGGAGTTCGAGACCAGCCTGACCAACATGGTGAAAACCAGTCTCTACTAAGAATACAAAAATTAGCTGGGAGTGGTGGCTGGCACCTGCAGTCCCAGCTACTCAGGAGGCCAAGGAGGAGAATCACTTGAACCCAGGAGGTGGAGGTTGCAGTGAGTGGAGATCAGGCCGCATTGCACTCCAGCCTGGCAACAGAGACTCTGTCTCAAAAAAATAAATAAATAAATAAAAAGAGAGAGAGAGAAGTATGCAATAATTAATGGCCCAGAGGCAATCATTTTTAACATTTTGATGCATATTTTCCCCCCCTTTTTGAGATAGAGTCTTGCTCTGTTGCCCAGGCTGGAGTGCAGTGGCACTATCTTGGCTCACTGCAACCTCCGCCTCCCGTGTTCAAGTGATTCTTCTGCCTCATCCTCCCCAGTAGCTGGGATTACAGGCGCCCACCACCACACCTAGCTAATTTTTGTATTTTTAGTAGAAACTGGTTTTCATCATGTTGTCCACGTTGGTCTTGAACTCCTGATCTCTAGTGATCCATCTGCCTCAGCCTTCTAAAGTACTGGGATTACAGATGTGAGCCACCTCGCCCAGCCTTAAGTATGTTTTTATAATTATTCCTTTAAATGGGTACATTCCAATTTACTAAAGTAATACTTGGTGATTTGGATATTGAAGTTATTCTCTTTTAAATTTAACCTTAGCAGTGTGGCAGATGAATATCACTGAGATAACTTTCAATTTCATAGACTTTTCTTTTCCAGGGGGATTCTTCCTTCCATATCTCTCAGTTCGGGTGAGACTTTCAATAACAAGTTGCCAGAATAAAAGACTCAATAAAGGTAAAGATCAGGCCAGGCGTGGTGGCTCACACCTGTAATCTCAGCACTTTGGGAGGCCAAGGCAGGCAGATCACCTGAGGTCAGGAGTTTGAGACCAATCTGGCCAACGTGATGAAACCCTGTCTCTACCAAAAATACAAAAATTAGCAGAGTGTGATGGCTGGCACCTGTAATCCCAGCTACTCGGGAGGCTGAGGCAAGAGAAGTGTTTGAACCTGGGAGGTGGAGGTTGCAGTGAGCTGAGATCACACCACTGCACTCCAGCCAAATGATGTTTATCTTTTTTTTTTTTGAGATGGAGTTTCATCTTGTAGCCCAGGCTGGAGTACAATGGCATCATCTTGGTTCACTGCAACCTCCACCTCAGCCTCTGAGTAGCTGGGATTACAAGCGTGCACCACCATGCCCAGCTAATTTTTGTATTTTCATTAGAGATAAGATTTCACCATGTTGGATAGGCTGGTTTCAGACTCCTGACCTCAGGTGATCCACCCACCTTGGCCTCGCAAAGTGCTGGGATTATAGGCATGAGCCAACCTTCCTTCCTTCCTTCCTTCCCTCCATCTTTCCTTCCTTCCTTCCTTCCTTCCTTCCTTCTTTCCTCCCTCCCTCCCTCCTCTCTCTCTCTTTCTTTCCTTTTTTTTGAGACAGAGTCTTGCTCTGTTACCCAGGCTGGAGTGCAGTGGAGTGATCTTGGTTCACTGCAACCTCTGCCTCCTGGGTTCAAGCGATTTTCTTTCTATTTAAGAGATAGGGTCTCACCTTTTTACCCAGGCTGGAGTATGGTGGCACAATCATAGTTCACTACAGTCTCAAACCCCTGGACTCAAATGATCTTCCCTCTTCAGCCTTCTGAGTATCTAGGACTTGAGGCATTCACCACTGCACCTAGATAAGGATGCTGAGACCTTGGTTGTATGCTCCTATGAGTGCACCTGCTCAGATACTCCCCTGCAGAATGGCCCTGCTGAGACTGCAAAGGATCTAGAAAGGGTGTCAATCCTCTGAGCACAGCCTTGCCAGGACCATACAGGCTGCAGAGAGAAGGCCTCCAGAGAGGCAGACAGCTGAACCAGACTGCAGGCACTGCACAGTCAGGAAACTCTTCTTCCCCACCAATCTGGGAAACGTCTCATCCTCATGATGTTAATAACTTTATTTTAATTGATACCTTTATTTACTTCTGCCCTGCTGAGTGGACAGACCACTCAGAGGAGAGGTGGCTGTCATTTTGAGTGGTTAGAAATTTGGTCCCACTGTCTTCTCCATTTTTTTCTGCTCATCTTCTAGCTCTGGGATTCTCAGCCATTCCCTAGGGAGCATTTTGAAAATCTGTGGATTTTATTTTTGTAATTATGATGAGGGAAGGGGCACTATTGGTATTTATAGGTGGGGCAGAGGTGTAAGATATTCTTCAAAGCACTACCTACATGTTGAAGAATTGTTCCTCACCTAGATTCTCAAAAGTCCCCTAGGACATTAATGTAGTGAAAACCTGTGTTTAATTATCTGAGCCTAGAACTTAATACAGTATAATTTTTAAAAAAAATATACAGTGAACTTTCTAGGAATGCAATTACAGTTCTGTGTAAATTTAGGGAAAATTAACTTTGCTACCAAGAGTTGTTCAACATTTTGTTAAATCACTTCATTGATGACAACATGTTGGAGGTAGTTGAGTCACCAACTCAGCACCTGGATCAGCCTGTGTTAGTAGCTGTTCCATCCCGTGGTTCTGTGAATAGGTGGAAGCATCTGCCTACTCTATCAAGACTTCTAGGGTAGTCTGGCCTCAGCACCCACACATTAAAATACTGTTTATGTTATTTTATTGCGAGTTACTTTTCTTTAATTTCCCCTTTACAGAAAGGGAAGCATTTTCCTTTTTTTTTAAAGTTGTATATATAGGTAGGTTATATCATCTATGACTGACTTCCTTCCTTCCTTCTTTCCTTCCTTCCTTCCTCCCCTCCCCCTTTCTTTCTTTCCTTTTTTTGAGACAGAGTTTTGCTCTGTCACCGAGGCTGGAGCGCAGTGGCATGATCTTGGTTCACTGCAACCTCTGCCTCCCAGGTTCAAGAGATTCTGGTGTCTCAACTGGGATTACAGGTGCACACCACCGCACCAAGCTAATTTTTATTTTTAGTAGAGACAGGGTTTCACCATGCCCGCCAGGCCAGGCTAGTCACTAACCCCTGAGCTCCAGTGATCGGCCTGCCTCGGTCTTCCAAAGTGCTGGGATTACCGAGTGAGCCTCATCTATGAATTTCAATTTAGGACAGTAAAAGTGTCATTACAACGTATTTATCCTAAAAAAGAGTTGAAGGTTGAGAGTCTAAATTCTAGTCAGTCTCTCAGTGTTTGGTTTCTTCCTACCGTTTTCTCCCCCAGGGCCAGCCAGAAAGAAGCTTTTTTTTTTGTCCTCCCAAGAGGGGAGCTCACTGTTTCCTCTCCCAGCCCAAACTCAGGCACATGAACAACAACACACCACACACACACACACACACACACACACACACACACACACACACACACACACACACACAACCTCCTCCACTTCAAGGTATAGCCAAGAGCTTTTGGAGCCCTCAAAAAGGCCGCCTGGACCTGCTGTCTTTAGCGCTTCCAGTTTGCCCTTGGTCAAGAAACACTGCTTGCTAGGCCCTGCTGGAGTACAGAAGATAGTACTGGCTCCTAACTACCTAGAGGTTCTTTATTCTCTTCTCCTTTCACTCCCTTCGTACCTCAATCTCTCTCCTTGATGCCCCCTCCCTTTTTTTTTTTTTTTTTTTTGCCTTCAATCCGTTCTGCGTGTTCCCTGCAGAGCAGGCGAGCAGCAATGCTGCTGGACCATGGAGCTGCTCTAGTCTCCCAGAAATCTCTTCTAAACCCAACCCTTCTCGCTCTTAGGTGGCCCTCAGTATCCCCTTCCCCACCTCGCCCACTCCCCTTCTGACCCAGGCTGCTTCTTTCCAGTCCTCGGGTCTCAGCTCTTTTGGGCCTCTGCCTCTCTCCTCTCACCCGGATCCAGGGCTGCCTTCTCTTTGTGGAGCCGTCCTTCTCCACCTCCATCCCAGACTCCCTGTCTCAGCGCCAGCTCCTCTGCCTTTAACTCAGGTTCCTTCACCCCCACCCCAGCTTTCAGTTGTCTTGCCCAGAGGTCCCTCGGCAGTGACCGGTGCCCGCCGGTGAGTGCGTGTGCATCAGTGCGCCTCCCTCTCTCCCACTTCTCCGCCCCGCTCCCCTCCACAGCCCGCCCCACAGCGCTGTGGGCGGTCCAAGGCGGGGCTGGGGATCCGGGGCGGCTCCCGGGGCTCGGGTTGTGGGAGGCGCCCTCTCCCCGGTCTTCCCCTCTCTCCCCCCGCCCTGCCTTCTTCCCCTGCACCCTCCTTCTTCCCTCCGCCCGGGAGCTCTCCCCGGTCCCCGGCGCCGCCTCCTTCCCTCCCGGCTCCCCGCTCCCGTGGCTGCCGCCGCCCCGGAGAAGGAGAGACAGGGGTGGGGTTTGGGGGAAGCGAGAGAGGAGGGGGAGAGACCCTGGCCGGGCTGGAGCCTGGATTCGAGGGGAGGAGGGACGGGAGGAGGAGGAAGGTGGAGGAGAAAGGAGGGGGAGCGGGGGAGGAGAGGCCGGGCCTGGGGCCTTGAGGCCCGGGGGAGAGCTGGGGAGCCGGGCCGGTGCGCCGAGGTAAGAGCCAGGGCCCCGGGTTAGCAGGGCTTGGAGAAGGGGCGCGCGGCGTTGTGGGAGGGGGGGCATCGGGCACAGGGCCCAGCTGGGGTAAGCGGGTCTGGGGGGAGAGGAGGAACCGTGGGGGATGGAATCGGGGGAGCGCTGAGGCGACCGATCCCGGGAGCGTGGGTAAGCCAGGCTCCTGCGAGCTGCGGGGGCCGGGGGAGAGGAGGTGGTGAGAGGTGGAGTCCCCGGGAGGGTTGGGGGCCGAGGGAGGCAGGAGGAGGGTGGGAACAGGCTTTCTCTCCTCCTTCCCCCACCCCGCGCGGGGCTCCGCCCCGCCTCCTCCGCGGGGCGCTCATCTGGTCCCCAGGCTGAGCCCGGTCGGAGCCTGCGAGGCAACGGGCTTGAGGCCGGGTAGTCTCCGGGTACGGGCCGCGCCGGCGGGGCTCGGTCCGTCCTCATGGCCGCCTCTTACTTAGATGCTGCTGCTGCTGCTGCTACTGGCGCCACTCTTCCTCCGCACCCCCGGCGCGGGCGGAGCGCAGACCCCCAACGCCACCTCAGAAGGTGCATCCTTCTTCGACGACCTCGGGCCCTCCTTCGCCCCACTTCCCTTTCCCTGCATCTCCTCATTTCTGGTCCTCATCATGATCCCTTCAGTCCCACATAGCTTCCCGGTCTGGCAACCCTTTCTGCTCGGCCTCACTTTACTACTGCTGACCTCCTTCTGTCACCCCACGTTACTACCCAGCACCCCTTTCCTCTGCTCACATTACTACACTCTACCACCTTTCTGTGCATCATTTTCTCAGCCTCAATCCTCTTTCCCGGCCCCACATTACTACCTCAATTCCTCCCTTTCTTGGTCTCATTTTATTGTCCAGATGGTCTTACAAGGCCCCCTTATCCTCTCATCCTAATTCAACTCAAATATCCTCATTTAGCTTTTCTTTTTTTTAAGAAAGCTCCACCCACATATACCCTTCATAATTTCTTAATTACTTTTCTTCCTTACCTCCACCCAGCACTTTTTCCTCCCCACTTGTGGGTTCTCTCATCAGCTTTAACCCTGGACCTTTACTCTCTGTCCTTTAACCCCTGTCCCACTCCCACCCTTGTACCTGTCCCACTCCCACCCTCTAGTGCCCCATCCCTCTTCCTCTGTCCCCAGCCTGCCCACAGACCACGCCCTACTCTCCCCTGCCTCCCACTGGGGAGCCTGCGTTTTCTTCTTTCCCACCATTGCTCTCTAAATGCCTCCGCCACTCACCCCTTAGGTTGCCAGATCATACACCCGCCCTGGGAAGGGGGCATCAGGTATCGGGGCCTGACTCGGGACCAGGTGAAGGCTATCAA
Organism: Ateles fusciceps; assembly: GCA_036589455.1. Classification (NCBI taxonomy): domain Eukaryota; kingdom Metazoa; phylum Chordata; class Mammalia; order Primates; family Atelidae; genus Ateles; species Ateles fusciceps. The sequence goes on from JAZHEH010001295.1 coordinate 749,301, forward strand.
CTTCCTGCCGGTGGACTATGAGATTGAGTATGTGTGCCGGGGGGAGCGCGAGGTGGTGGGGCCCAAGGTCCGCAAGTGCCTGGCCAACGGCTCCTGGACAGATATGGACACACCCAGCCGCTGTGGTGAGTAGTCTCAGAAGCCCCTTCCCTCTTCAAGACCATTCCTTTTCCTGCCTCAAAGTTAGCATTACTGCTTGCAAGTCAGCACTTTAAATCCAGTATACCAAAATTCACAAATACATTTATTGAATAACTACTACATCAGAGCAATTTTGCTGTGTGCTGTTGGAGGTAGTATAGCTGGCAGCCTGCACAGTTCATTTCATCCTCCCTTCATTAGGCCACTGATCATTGGCCTATAACATTGATAATTCATCTTGTGAGTTATTCTTGGTGAGGATCATTAGTGGCAGATGATGACAAAAAATTCTAAAATGATTTCATCACATTTTTGAATACCTCTGTCACCAACCCAGCTACCATATGCCCAAGAAACAAAAACCAGTTTAATATTAATAGAAGCCAACTATAATAAGAAAAGCAAATCTGATTGTGCATCCAAAGTTATATACATCTACATATTTCAAAGCCAGAGAACCACCCACTGTAGCTGACTTTGAAGAGATCCCATTTTGTGTGCTTATAGCCCCATCTTGGGTTCCTACCATGGTAATTTTTTTTTCTTTCGGGAATGTGTGGATGCTAGCAGAGGTAAGGGAGGATTGGAAGATAGGTAGGCAAATCCTTTCCACGTGTGATTTTCTTTAGCACAGTATGCTTGTGGACCCAAACCCACACCTCAGTCCCCTGCTCTTTAAAGGGAAAGAGCCTCCTCCAACTTGCCTCTCTTCTTATTTTCCTGTCTCTCCACAGTCCGAATCTGCTCCAAGTCTTATTTGACCCTGGAAAATGGGAAGGTTTTCCTGACGGGTGGGGATCTCCCAGCTCTGGACGGAGCCCGGGTGGATTTCCGGTGTGACCCCGACTTCCATCTGGTGGGCAGCTCCCGGAGCATCTGTAGTCAGGGCCAGTGGAGCACCCCCAAGCCCCACTGCCAGGGTGAGGGGAACAGCTGCCTGCATGCAGCTGATGAGGACGCTTGTGTGAGGATGGGAGTGGGGTGGGAATGAATGATGGGAAAGAATGGGGAGCTATAAAAAATGTGGGGGGGAGGGCATTGGAAAGGGGGAGATGAAAGTCCTCTTTCCTGCATCACCTGCCTCAAACTTCCTCTTGCAGTCCCTAGTATCCTCTGTATGTTGGGGGCTTCCTTCCTTTACCTTTAAAAAAGTAATCTTCCTGCTCCCAATTCTTAGGCCTCACGTTTTCTCTTCGTTTATGAATCTCACCTCTCTCACCTTCTTAAGGTTTAAATATTCCAATTTTTCCCGTCTCTAAACTTAGAACTTTCCATGCATCACCTTCTTCTAGAGGGTGATCTCTCCTTCTAGAATTGATCCCTCACTATTCATTAAATAATTGATTTATTGTAAAGACTCAGAAATAAATCAAACATAGTACTTAGAAAAGTTGAGAAGGGGGAGCTCTGGGAGCGGAAACATATTAGGGTAAAAGACTTAAAGTTGGAGGCAGCATTATCAGAAGATACAGAGCAACTCAGGGATTGGATGGGAAGAAGACAGTCCTTTTCTATACTTCCCAGACAACCTCCATTCTTCCCTAAGGGAATCAGTGTTGTGTTTGTCTACCTCTTTTTTTTTTTTTTTTTTTTGCCTTGTATTTCTACAAACTCTCCCTTTTCTAGGCACCCGACCTCTGCTGTCTTCTCTCCTGGGATGCAGTCATCCCATTACTATGCCTCATACTTCCTCTACCCTGGTAGATTCTTTCAAGATCTTTGGGCCTTACTTTCCTCACATAAGTCAGTTATTCTGCTTCTAGTTTACCATTTCATTCTGGAAATTGAGAGTCCCATCCAGGGGTGGACTTATGACACTACTGAAACTTAGGCTTCAAGGTTCCTCACCTACAGGGCCCTCTTCCTGTGCTCTTATAGAGGGCTCGATGGATACGTGTTCATATGGTAATAGGCTTTTGTAAAAATTGCAGAAATAAGATTTTAATAGCAATTGCTTAAAGCCAATTGTATGTGTATTCTTTTCTTAAAGACTCCCAATTTTGTAATATTCAGGCGCCACAGAACCAAGATCTGCCCCAAACTTAGCTGTTGGCATTCCTGTCTCAAATTCTGTTGTCCTATGAAAAATCAAAGAAGAAAATCAATAAGTCCTGACCCCCAGTCCCACCTTGCTCTTATCCCCCAGGCACCCTTCCCTCAGAAACGCGGGCTTCTGCTCTCCCGGTCTTCAGCATGGACAGGTGTGGGAGGGGGCTGGGGCTCAGGCCAGGGAAGCTGGGCGCCAGTGGTAACTCTTCTCTGATCCCCGTCTTTCCTGCTGCCAGTGAATCGAACGCCACACTCAGGTGAGATGAGAAACCCTTACCGCGTGCACTGCAATGCCCTTCCCTTCACTATGCACCCTCCACCCCGTGAAATTCTGCCCTTAGGCTACGGCGGGGGGGTCGTCCTTTTCTCACCTTCCCCAATCCACCCCAGTTTGCGGCCACCCCCTTCTCTCCCTACCTGTTTCCTGCCTCCAGTCCCGGTTTTCCGCGGGCTGTGGTCCCTCCCGTCCCTGCTTGGCTACACTTCCCTGGGCGCCACCTCCTCCCAGACTCTGCCTCCTCGGCGTCAGGCAGAGCCCAGCAGAGGGCGGCAGGGTGCCGGGAGACCCTGAGCTTCACCGCGTTTTCCCCTGTGGGGTTCCTTGCGACCTTCTCTGGAACCTTTTCCAGCCTGCTGCCTACTAGGATTTCGCCTAATGGACTTCCTCAGCCCGTCCCACCCATCCCAACCCTCACCAGACCTCTCGCGCTCTTCCCCACGTCCTCTCCGTCCATGTACCCCTTCCCTTGTCTTTTCTCAATTCCATTCCCCATCTCCCTTTCTCAGGCTTCGGTCTCCCCAGCCCCAGGCTCCCTTCCACGACCCCACCGCTCCCTCTACACCAGTCTTCCTTACATACCCAACTCTGTTCCCTCCAAAACCGGTTCCTCAACCCCCACACCCTCAGTGCCTCACGGCATCGACTCCTACCCTCACTTCAGACCTCAGGCGCCAGCCCCGTTTCTCTCCCGTCCCACTCGCATTCTTCTCTTTCTACCCCTGGCTCCTCCGGGTTTCAGCCTCCCACGGCTCCCTCCGCCCAGCCCGCCCTCCCGGCACGCCCCGTCCCTTTTCTCCTCCCCTCGGGTCCCCTTGAGTGAGACCCCTCCCTTCCTCGTTCGTTTCTTTCCTCTTGGAGGTTGTCTTCTCTCTCCCCCTCCCCGCCCCCTCCCTCCGACTGTAGCTCCCACCTCGGCTCTCGATTCCCTCCCCGCCCCCTTCCTGCCTCCCCAGCTCCAGCCCGCCCCCCCACCCCCCGCTGCCGCGCGCCGCCCGTGACGTCAGAGCCCCCTCCCAGCCCCACATCTCCCTCCTCCTCCTCCCCTCCGTCGGTCAGTCAGTCCGCGAGGAGAGTCCGCGGTGGCGGCGGCGGTGGCGGGAGCGAGAGCCGCGGGGGCCGTAGGAAGCCAATCTTCCCTGCTTTCCGGGGCCCTCGCCCCCTCCTCCCCACAAAACCAGGGATGGAGGCGCCTCCCCGGCACCCCCTCAGCAGCCCTCCCCGGGAAAAGTGTCCCCCCCTGAGCTCTTTCCGCTCCCCCAACAGCTACCCCCTGCCCCCCCCACGCCATGGGGCCGGGTCCCTTTTGCCCGGGTTGGGTGGCCGCTGCCTCTTCTGGTTGTGATGGCGGCAGGGGTGGCTCCGGTGTGGGCCTCCCACTCCCCCCATCTCCCGCGGCCTCACCCGAGGGTCCCCCCGCACCCCTCCTCAGAACGGCGCGCAGTGTACATCGGGGCGCTGTTTCCCATGAGCGGGGGCTGGCCAGGGGGCCAGGCCTGCCAGCCCGCGGTGGAGATGGCGCTGGAGGACGTGAATAGCCGCAGGGACATCCTGCCGGACTATGAGCTCAAGCTCATCCACCATGACAGCAAGGTAGCCCTGGACATGGGGTGGGTGGGGAGGTGGGGCCTCCGGGGCAGGGGGCCAGCCCGCTGTGCGCGCCTCCATCTGTCTGAGTCGCCTCTGGGATTGGGAGGCAGACCCCTCCCTTGTGTGACTGGCAGGAGATGGGCTGGGGGCGCTGGAGCTTGGGGAGAGTCGCAGGGGCTGGAGGTCCAAGATGAGGGTCTAGGGTTTCAAGATGGTTAAGCATGCTGCAAGGCAGACCCTTCTGCCTCGCTACGGGAGTCTCGCGGAAGCGTCGGGGTTTGGGGAAACTGACGGTGGATTTAGGATATTAGCAGACCCTGATCCTCTGAGGGAGTGAACTAACCCTGGAATGGGTTGGGGGTGGAGGGAATGTCAGAGGTGGGGGAGCTGGATTGGGGTTTACATTTACCATGGTAACAAGGTAAAATCTTGGCGTAGGTTGGAGCTGGAAGGAATAGGGACAGAATGAGGAAAATTTTGAGAGACTTGAGAGCTCTAGTTTATTTATCATAACAAACAGCAAGGTAGCCATGAGCCCTACCTGACTCCTTCTGAGCCCCTCTCTTCCCAACCCTGTTGAGCATTCCTGGACTGTGGGGATAGATGGCATATGGTGATTGGGGAAGGCTAATGATCAAGAGGTGGGCAGAGGTATTGGGAAAATGAATTGGATTGGGGGTCCACATGGGAGCCCCCACAATAGCATGGGGATGGAGAAGAGTCAGGATAAGGCAGAAGAAAGAGAACAGAAAAGAATGGCAGTGGGGGAGAGGAACCAGAAGGAAGAGTGGGGATAGTGGGAGATCCTGGGGTATCCTATGGAACTTGGGTCATGAACTTATCTTCCCTTATAGCATTGTGGCCTCTAGGATGTGAGAAGGGAAATGGGATGTAGAGATTAGGGAGGTGAGTTGAGAGAGAGAGAAAAGGTAAGAAAATTTGGGTCCAGGGGTATTAGGAGATAGCTTACAATGAGGTTCCTTTCCCACGCCTCTCTCCTATGTGAATAATTGGGGTACAGGGAAGGATGTGACACAAGGAAGGAGATTTAAGACCTCAAATTTATCTTCACTGACATGTGGCCCCAGAGACTTAAGGAATTGGGTTAGGGTGAAATAAAGTACAGAAGGTGAGAATTTGGTGATCTTACCAAGATCAACCTTGGGGTGGCCCAAGGATTTATATTCATTCTTTAGAACATCACTATACACCTAGAAATAGGTGTGGGGTTTTGTGTGTGTGTGTGTGTGTGTGTGTGTGTGTGTGTGTGTGATAGGTGTGTGAGGGGGCGGAAGTGAGGTTGAAGTTAGGGTACTTGAGAAGAGAGCACAAGGATTGTCAGGACCTTGGAGAGAGAACTTCAAATCTTCTTTGACTGTTACTTTCTCAGTGTTTGTTAAAAATACAGATTCCTTGGTCAGGGATGATCCCAAGTATTTATCTGTATTATCAATAGACATCCTGTCTTGGATGCTTAAGCTGTAAGCTAACCCCAGAATACCTATGGGAAGAGCAGCAGAGTACAGGAAAATAATCAGGTATTAGGGTTACGGGAGGCAGGAAGAGAAGTAGAGGATCATATCTGGTGGAGGGGTCAGACTCTGGCCAGTAAGAGAGATCACCGGCTACGGGGGAGTGGAGTTTGAAGAAAATGACAGGGCGAGATGGGTGCAGGTTTTATGATACAGATCACAGGAGCTAGGGGAGGCCGGGCTGTGATCTCAGACTCATCCACCATGATAGGTGATTCCCTGGAGGTGGTGGGGGAGCAAACTCGGGACCTGGGAGAAGGGAGCTGGAGGAGAACACAGCCGAGGCAGCAAGCGGGGGTGGGATGGGAAGGCAGAGGAACCGGAATATGTCAACTGGAATGAGTCGGTTTCCTGCCTGCAAATCCAGATCCTTACAAGAGCAAAGGGAGGAGAACTAAGGAAGTCTATTGGGGGAGGGGGGAGAGAATCACGTGGTGGAGAGAATCTGCAGTGATGAATAGGGTGTGGAAGAGGGAAAGGGATGCAAGAAAAGGTAGATAAGAAATGAGAAAAAAAAAGAAATGAGGAAACAAAATGGGGGGCATGCATTGCCCTGTTGATATGTGTCTTACATGTTCTCGTATGTCCTCACTGTTCCCATTAACCCTGTCTTTAAAGGAGAAGTGGGAGGGGCACCGAGGGGCTGTGGGAGAATCTGGGAGCAGGATCTGGAGTAATAGATGTGGGGAGAGTGCAGGAAGGTGGGTCCTGAGAATAGTAAAGATTTACAAAGATGCCTTATGGGAGGCATACAGAGAAAACTTTCCATTGTTGATGAGCACTGCCCTTGGCCAGGGAGAGGGTAGGGTGGGCAGCAGAGAGTTCCCAGTGAGTGCGGTTCTTCAGATTCCAACAGCTTCCCTTGGCTCCCCCTTCTCCAACTTCCCACCGGGTCCCAAATGTCAGGCCTCAGTGGGAGGTAAGCAGGCTCCAGAGTGCTTTCTTTATTTCCTTTTCTACTTGTCCTCCCCCTCCCTGCAACATTTCACCCTCCTCAGTCCCCCTGAGCCCCCTGTCTGTGTCCCCCTCTGCCCTGGCTCCCCCACTGACTGCCATTTCATCTTCATCTGTATTGGGGTTCCAGCGGCTTCTGAAATGTCATATATCAGCGGGAGTGGAACAGGCCGTGGGAAACCCGAGGCTGGCTCTTCCTCCCACATTTCCCCCTCCTCCCAGGCTTCCTTTCTTCTCTAGCTTTCTGCTTGTTTACTTTCCCCAGCTCCAAGCCTCTCTTTAAGGCACCTCTCAAATTGTCTGGTTTCTCTGAGAGTTCCATTCTATTCAATCTCTCTGTTCTTTCCTCATCCTGCATTCTTTCCCACTTCCACCCCCCCAGTGTCTTTTTTCTAATGGACCTGTCAAATGTCAGCACCCAGCAGGAGGGATGGATCACTGAGCGGGACCCCCTACTGGTCTTGTTCCTGTTCTCTCTTTACTTATCACTAGCTCTGAAAAGAGAAGAGGGAGGAAACTAATGGAAGGTGGGGAGAAGGGGTTTGCTGAGTTGAGGAAGGAATTTTCATAATAGGACTTTGAGCAAGCTGTCTGGGGACATGGAGAGAGTTTACCATATTCCTGCTGACTCTCTTCTACCCACTGATGTTTGGAGCATAGAAACATGGGGTAAAGGGCCTGGTGACAGAGGGAAGGGGGATGTCTGAGGGTGAGCTGAAAGGAGGTAAGGTCGTATGCTCATTAACACCAAAGGAGGGGTATGCGGGAGAGGTGTTGGATAAGGCTCCAGATGGAAGACAGAGAAGGAAGTTTAATGAAAGAGGAGAAAAAAGACACTTGACAGGAAGAGATGACGGAAAGGAGAAGAAAATGGTAATTAATGATGAAAGTGAGTAATTGAGAAAGGAACTAATTGGTTCGAGAAAGATAAGAGTCGGAGTTGCAGACAGGGCAGGGGCCCCAGGAGAGCTTGCCCTCATCTCCTCTCTCTTTCCCAGTGTGATCCAGGCCAAGCCACCAAATACCTATATGAGCTGCTCTACAATGACCCCATCAAGATCATCCTCATGCCCGGCTGCAGCTCTGTCTCTACGCTGGTGGCTGAGGCTGCTCGGATGTGGAACCTCATTGTGGTAAGCAGGGCTGTGGGGGTCAGAAGATAGGGTCATTCTCTTTTGAGCTCTACTAAAGGGATGGTGGCGATTGCCAGTTTGCATTGAAAAGGATTGTGGAGGACCTGCTTCTAAGATTCAGAGTCCTCTGCAGACCTGAGCTAGGCAGCCTCCTAGCAACAGTGGCCTGACAGTGCTGCAGCTGACCTCGTTCTTCAGAAGGAATTGAAATTAGATCAGTGAAAGAGCATCCTGATTGTGAGGGGTGCGTGGGCCTTTGAGAATCACGTTTCCTTAGGCAGACCAGAGATGGGGAGGATTGGAGAGAGGAAGGTGGAGAAACCCAAAGGCAGGAAGAGGGTTAAAGGAACTCTTAGCCACTCTTGATGTCCTCAGTGAACAGACCCTGTCGCACTCTTCCTGCCCCACAGCTTTCCTATGGCTCCAGCTCACCAGCCCTGTCAAACCGGCAGCGTTTCCCCCACTTTCTTCCGAACGCATCCGTCAGCCACACTCCACAACCCCACCCGCGTGAAACTCTTTGAAAAGTGGGGCTGGAAGAAGATTGCTACCATCCAGCAGACCACTGAGGTCTTCACTTCGGTGAGGAGGGGTTGGGCAAGGGGTAAAGGGACATAAGCTCAAATTCCAGCGTAGGGAGATGTGACGTGAGATTCACTTTTAGGAGCAAGAGCTTGATTCTTCATTAAAATAATGCATTCCACGTGGGTTAAGTACATGTTCTTTGTCTAGCCAGGGGGAAGGAATGAGTTGAGTTTTTGGGATCCTCTCTCTTTTTGATTTTATGATATTTCCCCCTCTGTTTGATGCTCTGTTCTCCAGACAGACAGACGCAGAATGACTCAGTTCTGTTAAAGTAGGTTCAATCCAAAGTAGAGGCAAGAGAAGGGAGGGAACATGAGATAGGAATCCAGGAAGGCAGCAGATTCCAGAGGCTTTCAAGGGGGGTAGTGGGTGGGTGTGAATGGGAACAGAGGGGATAGAGCCAGGGGATTACAGGGGAGCGAGGGAGAGGAGGGAGAGAAAGAGAAAGAGAGAGGGGGAATGAGGGAGAGGCGAGAGAGGGGCAGACAGAAAGCTGCATGGGTCTGGTAGTTGGCAGTAAGAGAGAGAAGCTGACAGACAAGGAGATACTGAGGGGGGAGAGGGAGATTTGGGGAGGTAGAGAGGAAATACAGGCTCTACATCTGAAGAAGGCAGTCTGCTCCCTCCCTTTTATTCTATTCTTTGGGTCCTCTATCCACTGTGCTCAGTGGCCCTTTAATCCTCCCCCCACTTTTGCTCTGATTCAGACCATTCTTCTCTGATCCTTTGCCTGTCTGCCCACTTGCCTCCTGAGGTTGACATCATGCTGTCTCTCCCAGTCCTTGCCTTGTCTTTTCCTGATTCCTCTATGTTTCTTCCTCCCATCTTTGCTGTCAGTGGTAGCAGTGGCTGAATGGAGTGGCTTCCTGGACACAGAGCCTTAGCAGGGGCTTACCATACACCTTCCCACTTGGAAGCCACATCCTAAGACCAGACGCCTTCCCAAACCCCTCACCTCAGTGACAGAAGCTGTTGAAGGAGAGTTCAGAATGGCTGCTCCTTTGCTGTGTCTGCTTATTGCTCTGAAATCCCCCAGTTAACCTCTCTGGTCTTTATCCCCCTCATGCACCCTGCGTTTTCCAACTCATTTTTCATTCCCGCCCAAGACTCTGGATGACCTGGAGGAACGAGTGAAGGAGGCTGGAATCGAGATTACTTTCCGCCAGAGTTTTTTCTCAGATCCAGCTGTGCCTGTCAAAAACCTGAAGGTAGTTGGCCGGGGAGTGGTGGGGTCTGTTTGCAGAGGGACCAAGCTGGGGGACAGTGGCTGGTTGGACAGGAAAGCCAGGCGGGGGCAGGTTTTGATTCCCTGGGGCAATAACATCTCCTGGGGAAGTTTAGTTAGAAACGTCCATCTTCCAGTTGAGGTTTATCCACTATGTGTTGAGCATTACCCTGCACTGAGCACTTAGGGATGGGAAATCAAAGCTGTGAAGGCGCCTGGCTTAGCCCCTCAGGCATTCCCCAGCGTCCCTGAGGAGCTGTTTCTCTCTCTGTTCTGTAGCGCCAGGATGCCCGAATCATCGTGGGGACTCTTCTATGAGACTGAAGCCCGGAAAGTTTTCTGTGAGGTAGAGTTGGATCTGAAGAGGGAGGGGCACTGGGTGGGAGCTCCCCCTCGGTTTTCTCCTGGGGCCTCCTCTCGGCATCTGTGCCTGAGTTGATAGCATATGATCTGAGGTGACGATTCATAGGATGTCTCTGTCTGTTGGCTCTGACTGCATTCGTTGTCTGCACACACATGATAGTTTCTTCAGATCTCATTTTTCTACTGCTTTGTGTTTCCTGAGAAGCCCGTGAATTCCATCTGTCCTGACTGGCTGGAAAAGGCCACTCAGATATACAGGGTCTGGGGGAGAAACTTAGACAGAAGAATTGTCAGCCTTTCCTACCATCCCCCCAGAATTATGGATTTCTCTTTTTAGTTCTACTGCTCTTTCCTGATTCCCAAGAGGCTAAATAGTGTCAAGTGAGAAAAGAAAACAAACGAATGAACAAACAAAAGCCCAGCCATCCTCCTCTGTATTCAGGTGTACAAGGAGCGTCTCTTTGGGAAGAAGTATGTCTGGTTCCTCATTGGGTGGTATGCTGACAATTGGTTCAAGATCTACGACCCTTCTATCAACTGCACAGTGGATGAGATGACTGAGGCGGTGGAAGGCCACATCACCACTGAGATTGTTATGCTGAATCCTGCCAACACCCGCAGCATTTCTAACATGGTGAGAGTGTGGGGACTTGCAGGCTGGCACCTGGGAGGGTGGAGGGGACTGAGGGAGCCTTGCAGGAGAGAGGGGGCCAGGGAGAGGTGTGGAATTTGGATATAAAGGGGAAGAGGGGGCTGTACCCACCCTGAACTTATCTGCATTATGTTTCCTGTGGATCGTACCTTTGCTGTGACTTCCCTGGGCAGGAGAGAGAGAAAAAAAAACACGATAGAGTTGTGTATTCAGTAGGTTCCTGATTAGTGGAAGGGCTGTTACCATGGAGACAAGGAGCAGTTGGTGAGAAGTCAGAGGAGGAACAGGTGTTAGTGATAATATGGACGCCTGTATACACAAGCACACCTTTACAGGAGCACTGTGTCTGGGCAGAATTGCATTTTATTTTCTTGGTGACTTACGTTAGTACTTCAGAGTTGCTTAATATTCACTCATGATTGATATGCAATTAGCTTGGATCCTGATGCTTTTTTTAATGATTCTTTTTTTAGAATTTTATATGGAGAAGGGGCTTTTGAAATCATTTAGCCCCAGACAGCTGGTTAATGACAGACTTGGAGTGAGGAGGCGCATTCTCTGATTTGGGAGGGCTGGGGCAGCCCTGCAGCTGAGGGGCACAAGTGAGTGTGGGTGTGGGCATAGGGGAGGAGGCTTCTTTGTTGCTCAGCATGACATCATATAGGGCACAGGGATTTGGGGTAAGCTTGATATGACCAATTATGTGTCTGCTTATAATACTAAGTGTTGCTTATAATACTGAATGTGTACCTGCTTTGGAGAGTATGCTAGGGTTGAGTTAATGGTTGTAAAGCCTTCAAACAGCTTATTTAAAAAAGTTTTAGTAACAGTGGCTTTTATGTGGAGCTTAGATTCATGATTTCAGGGATCCTAACAGCAATACTCCGATGTGGACTTATCATTTACATTTTGTAGACCAGGAAATTGAGACTCAGAGTGGTTTAATGACTTGTCCCAGGTCACGCAGCTACTCAGCAGTCCAGCTGGAATTGGATCCTGGTTAAATCTGACTCCAAACTACTGTGCCTCATCACTTCCCGTGGAAAACCATGAAGGCTGACTCAGAAGTTTGTACTTCTATCTGCTAACACCGCTTAGCCACTGGCAGTTGCTGAGCAAAGGAGAAATAAGATTTAGATAGTTGACTCTGGTGATGTGTTGTGATGAAAGGTCTGTTGCTACATGGACTCTGATTATATATACTGTTCTCGGACATTCTAAGTGGACTTTATGTTTAAGGTATGTTTGCTGAAAAATACAATGAAAAAATTTTGGAAGGTCGCTTCCCTGTAGAGTACCTGAGAGGTGAGTCATCCGTAAAACCTGGGAAAGTAGTGGAGCTGGCTACCAAAGCCAGAAAAGAAAGGCTTGTTGGTGCTCTGAGCCCAGGACCTGCCAGTTATTGCTTCTGTCCTATAGCCGGGAGCTAGAGGAGGCTGACAGAAAACAGGGATTTTGCTGGGCCTAGTAAAATCCCTCACACCTGTAATCCCAGCACCTGAGGAGGCCAAGGCAGAAGGATCACTGGAGCCCAGGAGTTCAAGACCAGCCTGGGCAGTATAGTGAGATCCCTAGCTCTAAACAAAGAGAGAGAGAGAACAGAGTTGGTTAGGGACACAGAGGAACACCTGAGCATTGGAGCAGGAAGACTTGGAAGGTCCCTTTCTGACGCTTGGTCTCTAGAGAAAGATGGTGCCTGCTTTTGAGGCCTTAGGGCTTCTATTAGCACCAGCCTAAAATGTCAGTGGCGAAGCCAATATTTCCCAAAGAGGATAGAAGCAGTCTTAACAACAGGTTAGGGGAGGGAGAGATTACAGATGAATCAGCAGCACCGAAAGAAGTGGATCAAAGCAAGGGTCGGACCTAGGCGGCCAGAGCCATGGAGACTTAGAAAAGAAGCAGAGTTGCCTTTATTCCCTAAGGATGGCCTTACGTTTAGATCAGTAGTTCTCAAAGTTTACTGTCCGTCAGAACCACCTGGAAATTTTGATTCAGTAGATCTGGGCTAGGGCCTGAGGACTGACATTTCTAGCAAGTTCCTGGGGATGTGGATGCTGTTGGTCTGGGGAATCACCCCTCGAGAACTGTTAGTTAGGGTAGTGATTTTTTGAGATGGAGTCTTGTTCTGTCGCCAGGCTGGAGTGCAGTGGCGCGATCTCGGCTCACTACAAACTCTGCCTCCCACGTTAAAGCGATTCTCCTACCTCAGCCTCCCGAGTAGCTGGGACTACAGGCTAGTGCCACCACACCCAGCTAATTTTTGTATTTTTAGTACAGATGGGTTTTCACCACGTAGGCCAGGATGCTCTTGATCTCTTGACCTCATGATCCACCGGCCTTGGCCTCCCGAAGTGCTGGGATTACAGGTGTGAGCCATGGCACCTGGCCAGAGTAGTGGTTTTCAACCAGAGGCTACACTATCTAGAGGCACTTTTGGTTGTTACAGTTGGGGGGTAGGGGATGGGGAGGGATGCATGCTCCTGATATCTAACGTGTAGAAACCAAAGATGATTCTGAATATCCTACAAAGCAGAGCCCCTGACAAGAAAGAATTATCTTGCTCAAAACGTCAATAGTGCAGAGACTGAGAACCCCTGGTTTAGAGAAAACATCTTTAGGGGCCGTATGTAGAAATGGAGAGTGGGCTAGAGTGATTTAGAGAAATGTAGTTGTGGGCTAGAGTGGAATGTGGGAGGTGGCAGCCTGGAGATAAGATTGTGAGTAAATCCTGATTGGGATAGAGATCCCGTCAGATCTAGGACCAGTACAAACTAAAAAGCTACCTCAGCACATACATTTTAACTCACTATCAAGCATCCATTCTTGAGAGCCAGACAGAACCTGTTAAAAAATTAAGTATAAATTGAACTTGGTTGATTAATTGTTAACGGGTTGAGGGGTCTTTATTGTTCAGATTTCCTTGAGCTACATAGTAAAGTTTCTCTTTGACAATCTGTAACTATCTTTGCTGACTCAAGAGGGAAGCATTGTTTTTTTTGTTTTGTTTTTTTTGTTTTGTTTTTTGAGACAGAGTCTTACTCTGTCGCCAGGCTGGAGTGCAGTGGCGCAATCTCGGCTCACTGCAACCTCCGCCTCCTGGTTTCAAGCGATTCTCCGCCTCAGCCTCCCGAGTAGCTGGGACCACGGGCACGTGCCACCACGCCCGGCTAATTTTTGTATTTTTAGTAGAGGCGGGGTTTCACCATGTTGGCCAGGATGGTCTCCATCTCTTGACCTCGCGATCCACCCACCTCGGCCTCCCAAAGTGCTGGGATTATAGGCGTGAGCCACTGCGCCCGGCCTTGGTTTTTCATAATTCTACTCATGGGGTGGCAGGAGCAGTGGTGCCCCCAGTGGTTAGGCGTGTTAGTGGTAGTGACCTGGCTTAAGCAGAGAGTATGACGATCTGGGCAGCGGACAACATCATGCTGAGCAGATTAATCCCTTTCCATCTGGGTGATTTTTTGATGCAGTATTTACCTTGAACTGAAGATTGGATAGACCAGTCTTTCAATTTGAAGCCAAAGGACTACTCAGAAAATATTAGCCTAGCTGCTGTTTGTGCAGGTGCTCTTGGGAGAGAGGCAGTCTCATGTACAGGGACTGTGTAGGGCGGCTGGTAAGAGTGTGGGTTAGCTCTGCTACTCACTAGCAGTATAACTTTTTTAGGCAAGTTATATAACTTTTCTGTGCCTCAGTTTTCTTATCTCTAAAATTGGGATAATAACACCTCATTGGATTGTTTGAGGATTAAATAAGGTGATACAGGTTCCTGAGGAAAATGCTTGATACATACTAAGGACTGCATAAATGTTAGCCGTCACCATCATCATCATCATCATCATCCTCGTTCTGTGTAAGGAAGGATCGATGTCAATGAAACGTTTCAACAAAAGAGTTAAGAGGACTCAGTGATTTGAGAGTTTAATGCGATTCCAAGGCTTCAATCTCATTTACTGGGAACTGTTTGGGAGTAAGGAAAATTTGAGTTTTGTCTTGGATATTTTGATTTTGAGATTATTCATCATGAATTTATAAATACCTCAGGGTCAGTTAGAAATATGGACTTGAAATATTGGGCTGAAAGTATAGATCTCAGTATCAATAGCAAAGATGAGGTTGAAAGTCAAGGAAATTCACATAGAGAAAATGTAACTTACTTTATACCCAGCATTTTTATACACGTTCTTATTTCATTCTTGTTTTTTTTTTTTTTTTTAAATGCAGTCTTGCTCTGTCAGTCAGGCTGGAGTGCAGTGGCATGATCTTGGGTCAGTGCAACCTCCGCCTCCTGGGTTCAAGCGATTCTTCTGCCTCAGCCTCCCAAGTAGCTGGGACTACAGGTGTGCACCACCATGCCTGGCTAATTTTTGTAATTTTAGTAGAGACGGGGTTTCACCATATTGGCCAGGCTGGTCTCAAACTCCTGACCTCGTGATCTGCCCGCCTTGGCCTTCCAAAGTGCTGAGATTATAGGCTTGAGCCACTGCGCCCGGCCCTATTTCATTCTTATACTAACTCTTTTAGATAGTAGTATTCTCATTTTAAAGCTGAATAACCAATTAGTGAGGTTTAATAACTTGTTTGAGATTTTATAGCAAGTAGAATAATTAAAATGTGAATTCATCCATTTATCTACCCAACAGACTTTTTCTCCCCCCCCAGGACAAAGTATCCCTCTGTTGCCTGGGCAGGAGTGCAGTGGTGCAATCACTGTAGCCTCGACCTCCTGGGCTCAAGCCATCCACCCATCTCAGCCCCTCCCGAATAGGCTGGGATCACAGGCATATGCCACCAAGTCTGGCTAATTTTTTTTGTTTTTCTCTTTAGATGGAGTCTTGCTCTGTCACCCAGGGTGCAATGGTGCTATCTCAGCTCACTGCAACCTCCGCCTCCTGGGTTCAAGTGATTTTCCTGCCTCAGTCTCCCCAGTAGCAGGGATGACAGGTGTGCATCACCATACCTGGCTAATTTTTTGTATTTTTAGTAGAGACAGGGTTTCACCATTTGGCCAGGCTGATCTTGAACTCCTGGCCTCGTGATCTGCACACTTCAGCTTCCCAAAGTGCTGGGATTACAGGCGTGAGCCACCACGCCTGGCCAAGTCTGGCTAATTTAAAAAAAAATTTTTGTAGAGTTGGGTCCTCTCTGTATTGCCTAGTCTAGTCTTAAACTCTGGGGCTCAAGCAATTCTCCTGCCTTGGCCTCTGAAAGTGTTCGGATTACAGGCATGAGACCCCCGCGCCTGCTGATTTTTTTTTTTTTTTTTTTTTTTTTTTTTTTTTGAGAGGGAGTCTTGCTCTTGTCACCAGGCTGTAGTGCAGTGGCGTGATCTCGGCTCACTGCAACCTCTGCCTCCCAGGTTCAAATGATTCTCCTGCCTCAGCCTCCTGAGTAGCTGGGACTATAGGCACGTGCCACCGTGCCTGGCTAATTTTTATATTTTTAGTAGAGACAAAGTTTCACCATGTTGGTCAGGATGGTCTTGATCTCTTTACCTCATGATCTGCCTGCCTTAGCCTCCCAAAGTGCTGGGATTACATGCGTGAGCCACTGCACACAGCCCTTTTTTTTTTTTTAAGACAGAGTCTCACTCTATTGCACAGGCTGGAGTGCAGTGGTGTGATCTCGACTCACTGCAACATCCATCTCCCGAGTTCAGTCGATTCTCCTGCCTCAGCCTCCCGAGTAACTGGGATTATGGGAGCCACCACCACACCCAGCTAATTTTTGTATTTTTAGTAGAGATGGGGTTTTACCAGGTTGGCCAGGCTGTTCTGGAACCCCTGACCTCAGGTGATCCGCCCACTGCGGCCTCCCAAAGTGTTGGGATTACAAATGTGAGCCACTGTGCCATGTCTGGCCTGACTTGCTTTTTATAAAGCCTTTTTTTTTTTTTTTTTTTTGAGACGGATCTTGCTCTGTTGCCCAGGCTGGAGTGCAGTGGTGCCATCTCAGCTCACTGTAACTTTCGCCTCCTGGATTGAAGCAATTCTCTTGCCTCAGCCCTCAGCCTCCTGAGTAGTTGGGACTGTAAGTGCACACCACCATGCCTGGCTAATATTTTGTATTTTAGTAGAGATGGAGTTTCACCATCTTGCCCAGCTGGTCTTGAACTCCTGAGCTCAGGCAGTCTGCCCACGTCAGCCTCCCAAAGTGCTAAGATTACAAACATGAACCGCTATGCCTGGCCTTTTTTTTGAGCAGTTTTAATTTCACAGCAGAATTGAGATGAAGATACAGATACTTCCCATATACTCCCCCACATGCGTAGCCTTCCACATTATCAACGTCCTCCACCAGAGTGGTGCATTTGTTACAACTGATGAACCTGCATTGATACATCATAATCACCCAAAGTCCATAGTTTACATTAGAGTTTACCCTTGGTGTTATATATTCTATGGGTTTGGACAAATGTATAATGACACATGGCTATTGTTAAATACTTTACAGAGTATTTTCACCGGCCTAATCCAATGGACACTTATTGTTCCTTCATTATGGTTGGGCACAGTGCTAGATGCTGATGATTAAGAGAGGGCATGGGGTTTGGTTTTGTCCTCAAGGGTAGAGCCCATGCCCATTGCATCTTCAAAGCCCAGGCTGCTTCAAAGCCCAGCGTAGTAGCCACTGCACTACACTGCCTGTGCTCTTTGCATATCTCACTTCTCCATCTCTCTAGGAAGTTGGAGAGAAAAGTGGGTAAGGCTTGAGGAACAAAGTTACTTATTTATTCTTCATTCTTCTATTTATTCTTTTATTAGAATGTGTGTTAATACATTCCAAACCCAAACAATTATTTGTATGTCTCCTGTGTATTACTTATGCTTTCCCAAGAAGTAGTTGCTAAGCCTTTTCTTGTATGGTTTCTGGGAGGTAAGGAAGGAATGGTATGATTTTCTCCAGTATGTAGAACGCAGTTCCAACAGGTTAAATAATTTACCTACAGTTGTTTAGCCAAACAAGATTACTGCGAGATATACGAAGTCGGGTCTCTTGACCCAATTCATGAGAGAGTTAAAGGAACTATCATTCCTTTTAGCTTCCTTGGAAATAGAAGGTTGAGTGTTGGGAGGGGTGTGGGTAGGATTGAGTAATGGACTTAAAAAATGTGAAGGATATTTCTGTAGTCTTCAGTCTTCTGAAAACCCTCTAAGAGGCAGTGAACTGAAAGCGCACAAGAATGGCAAGAAGTTACCACACTGAAGAAAAATCCTCCTGGTTGGCAAGCAGAGTGAGAAGACTGTGCTGTCATCTTTTCTAGGATCTTTCAGAATTGTAGGAGCTGTGAGATCCTGGGTTAACTCTGTTAAGAAAGTCAGAAGGATCAGTGAACATCAGTCACAGCTCTTCATTGGAATATCCATATCTCCCCCTTTACTCTAGCTCTACCTTCCATCCTTTGCCACTCATTATCCAAAGTGTTTATTTGTCAAACTTCTCTGTTTGCAATTCTGAGCTAGCAGTTACACACACTAAGACCATCGGACACAGCTAATCCCTGCTCTAGTCAGTAGCTTCTGATCTAAGACAGACACATGGATATAGTTAAAGATTTTGAATGCACATATGCTCGATCTGACAACGGGAACACAAACCATCCATTCAAGTAGAAGTGTTTGAGCCAGAATTGGATTGCACCCCTTCCCTGCACCCACGCACATTTCAGTTCTTTCCTCATGATTTTTTCCTCCCAAGACATCCCAGGAATTTGTGGAAAACTAACCAAGCGACTGAAAAGACACCCTGAGGAGACAGGAGGCTTCCAGGAGGCACCGCTGGCCTACGATGCCATCTGGGCCTTGGCATTGGCCCTGAACAAGACATCTGGAGGAGGCGGCCGTTCCGGCGTGCGCCTGGAGGACTTCAACTACAACAACCAGACCATTACCGACCAAATCTACCGGGCAATGAACTCCTCGTCCTTTGAGGGTGTCTCTGTGAGTTACAACAACTTCCTTGATACTCGCCTGTCTTCCCAATCTCTAGACAGACTCCCCAAGAGGCACCTTCTACAAAGATGCATTCTTGGTTTTTCCTCAGTTACTTCTTTTCAATGATCAGTCTCCGGCCAGAGAAGTAGGGATCTTCAAATTAGAAAAACCCATCAAAGACTAGAGGGGGGAAAAAATGATGTATTCCATTTTTTTAAAACTCCTTCCCTTTTTTCTTTTCAAACTAGTCCAAGTATTCATGAGTCAGATAATTGCAGGATTTTGAAAGACAAAACAGTCTGAAAGATCATCTCCTTATTCATTTTAAAATGAAAAGATTAGTTTCCAGAGAGATTTGTTGACTTGCTTAGGCCACACAACCAGAAACCTGCTGGTGTTCTGTCTGGGGACTTTTTCCCATTCAAATCTCATCAGTGAAGCTCCTTGTCCAAAGAATAATGTTTCTAAAATCTAGGGTATGGGCATCTGGGGTATGTCCTATATGCAGGCAAATGCCATAAATAGCATTCATTCAGAGGCTCAATTACATCAAAAACAGAAGGATTTAAAGAGTCTCTGATGTTCTCTTTCACTTCTGCTTTTGTCCCCTTTGCCTTCCTCCACATGTTCCTTCCGTCAGGGCCATGTGGTGTTTGATGCCAGCGGCTCTCGGATGGCATGGACGCTTATCGAGCAGCTGCAGGGTGAGTGCAGGGGCAGGAGGGGGACCGGACATGGAGGCCAGGCAGGGGCTGGGCTGGGATGCCACCTGGGGAAGAATGCCAGAGACATCACAGGATTGCCCTGGCACTTCTCCACTTCTGCCCTTCTCTTTTAACTCTGTTCATCAAGCTTGTAAATAATAATTAAAAGCTTCGCTACAAGAAAATTGATGTCTTTGAATTGCACTGGTTTTGCTCTTGAAAAGAGGTGTGCAGGCCGGGTGCAGTGGCTCACACCTGTAATCCCAGCACTTTGGGAGGCCAAGGCAGGCGGATCACAAGGTCAGGAGTTTGAGACCAACCTGGTCAGCATAGTGAAACCCTGTTTCTGCTAAAAATTGCAAAAAATTTAGCTGGGCATGGTGGCAGGTGCCTGTAGTCCCACCTACTTGGGAGGATGGGGCAGGAGAATCACTTGAACCTGGAAGGCGGAGGTTGCAGTGAGCCAAGATCATGCCACTGCACTGCAGCCTGGGTGTCAGAGTGAGATTCTATCTCAAAAAAAAAAAAAAAAAGTGAAAAAGAAAAGAGGCATGCAAATTAAAAACAGCTACTCTCTCTTGCAGTGGCTTTCATTTTAATTTCAGGAATTTCCCCTGGTGTGGCTTGGGTTGAGAGGTTGATTACCTGTCAGTAATACTCAAGAAAGCTGAATCCAGGAGAATCGCTATTTTTTTTTAAGGGAATCCATCAAGTTTCCTTGCTATACAAATTATCATTTCTAATTTATCTTCAGTGTGTATAACTTGGCTTTTGTAGATTGTATTTTCTTGTAACTTAGCACACATAAATTTGCAGAACTTCTAGGAGTTAATTTTTCTACTCCACTCCACTCTCAGTCTTTTACAGCATGGCCAAGAGAGCTATTTCTTGGCCTCCTGTGAAAAGTTTCTTCTTCCTTTCTCCCCACCTCCACATCCTCTCAGCTCCTCTTTGTATCCAGGACAAGAGGAAATGGACTTCAGCCACAATGAAAGGAGTGTGAGTTGGCTTTTGAAGGAAAAGTTACGGTAACAGAAACAGTTCTAGAACAGAAATCTTAGAAGTGACCAAATTTTACTTAATGGCTCTTTAAGAGGCAGGTATAACTTATCCAAGGAATTAAAACCCAAGCCAATGGAAGAGAATGTTCTAAAATTAAAATGAAAGCCACTTGGAAAATAGAGCCTGCCCATCATGAGAGGGAGAATAAGCAGAAATATGTGTAAAGCTTTAGAAGCCAAAATCAAAGTGAGAGACATCTCGCCGAGAGGTGTGAGGAATGGAATAGGTGGCAGACATGTTGGGGAGCCTCCTTACTGAAGACTTTTAAACATAGATAGTCTTATTTACTTGAGTTGCCTTGGGAACCACCTTATAGTATTGCTTTTAAGTCATGTTGCTGATTCAAGCGACCTGTAGGTCCTTCCAAGCATCCTTTAGGGGCTCAGGTGAAAATAAAATCAGATGCAGCCATGGAAAGCTCTAGGGAAGTTGGAAGCTGAAAATGCCTGGGGTCAGCTCTTTGGCTTCCTGTGGTCACTTGTTTGATTGTCATCTGCCCAGGTGGCAGCTACAAGAAGATTGGCTATTATGACAGCACCAAGGATGATCTTTCCTGGTCCAAAACAGATAAGTGGATTGGTGAGTGGATCTTGTTTGTATTTTCCTTCAGCCCCTCTGGACAATCAAGGAAAATAGTCATGTATTTGAGGATGGGATGGTGGAGACCATTAGGTTGGAATGTGGCTGGCAGCCAGAAAGGGTTAAGTAAGAGTGAATACAAACCCTAAGGCGTGGGTAGGGGAGACTGGTGTATTTGGAGAGGGAATAGGCGGTGGTTAGTACTATTTTTAGTAGCACATTGCTGGGGTAACTGGGGATTAGAGGTAGGGGGTGGACAGAGGGCGGGAAATGGAAACTCCATTTGGGTTTCCCAGATGTCCTGGTGTCTTGATATATTTGAACCAGCTACTTCAAGCCCAGAGCTGTCTCTTTGTCTGTCTCTGTCAGGAAAACGGTTGCTTAAACCATGGAGGAGGAGGGGAAAACCTCATGCATTTGTCATCTGCTAAAATGTGCTTTTTATTTTTATATGTATTTTTATGTAATTTGGAGGTACACGTGCAGTTGTGTTACATGAATATATTGCACAGTGGTAAATCCACCCTTTTAGTACGCCTGTCACTGGAATAGTTACAATGCACCTGATAGGTAGTATTTCATCCCTCAAAATAATACTTTTTAAAGAGGGAAAGTAAGCAGTTATTCTTTGTGTACTTGGTGGCCTATATGATAGGACATAGGAGAGAAACTGAAGGTTGACAGAAGGAAGGAGCTACAGAGAAAAGAAAGGCCCCTTGACAATGAAGTGGAGGCCCAGCCATTGATGACAGCAGCCATCTGCCCTGCCCAGCGGAAATGTAGTTATTCCCAGCACTGCTGGAGTTTTGCACTTTTTTTTTTTTTAATAATTTGAATTTAGGACAGTGTTCTGGATTGCTATAAATGCTGCATGGCCTAAATTATTCTTAAAAAAAAAACCTAAGCAAATTGAAATTAATTTTTTTTGGTGAACTCTGACAAATTTGAACTTCCCGTTAATAATTGGAAAACACCTTTGGGAATATCACTCTGTCAGGATTAAAATCTCAGATTAGTTTTTTTTTTTCCTTAAGATTAGGTGTCCACACTAGATACTTCAAGGCCCCTTTAGCTTTATGATTCCATAATTGTCATTTGTAACTTTGATTTGAGTTATAAGAGACCTTATAACATTTTTTAGTTCTCCCCTTCTTTCTCTTCCCATTTTTCTTTGCTATAAGAAAGACAGAAAAACTTAAAGAACAAACAAAAACAAAGACTACAACTTTGGTGACATGCCTCAGCATCTCCCAAGCTATGGAGAGACCATTGATTCACATCTTCTCATCTCATTTCTGTTTGCTTCCTGAGGACCCCAGTGGCACTGAGCATTCCGCCTGCAGTCACCTCTGTCCAGTGCGGTTAGGGCCTCGTAGCCCCAGGCAAAGACTGAATGTCTGTCAGCAATCTAGTTCTTTGCCCTTTTCTCCTATCCCGGTCTTCATTCCTTTGTCCTCCTTCCTTTCTTTTTTCCCTTCCCCCTCTTCTTCCCTGTGCCATGCAGGAGGGTCCCCCCCCCCCCCAGCTGACCAGACCCTGGTCATCAAGACATTCCGCTTCCTGTCACAGAAACTCTTTATCTCCGTCTCAGTTCTCTCCAGCCTGGGCATTGTCCTAGCTGTTGTCTGTCTGTCCTTTAACATCTACAACTCACATGTCCGGTAAGTTTCTCTTCTGACATTTTCCTTGTCTGCCTCTCCGAGATACTGACCATGTTCCTGGACAGGATGAGAATGAAAACTGTGTAACTCCCATGGCCATGTATCATGAGTTTTTCATTCTGACTTATTGAGAATGAAAATGGGGGAAACCAGATACAACCCCCACACCTATTCCAAAGTAGCTAAATGGAAGAAAAAAAGAAAAGAAGAGAAAAAACAACTTTGGGGCCAGGTCTCATGGTCTTGGACTCTACATAAATAGACTGTATGCTAGTGGGGGCCCTGCTCCGGAAGCCGTCTGTAACCCCACCTCCAGCCCCATGACTGCATTGCTTTGCCTCTCAAGGCTCCACTGTCTTCAATCCTGTCTTCCTTTAGCCCCTGGCCTTGAAATTGGGGTCATGCTGTTGCATGGCATTTGGAGAGCTAAGCCTCCCTGAAGAAGAAGGGTAATTCTCTCTCTCTATCACCCTCTCCACCTCTGCCCTAGTTATATCCAGAACTCACAGCCCAACCTGAACAACCTGACTGCTGTGGGCTGCTCACTGGCATTAGCTGCTGTCTTCCCTCTTGGGCTGGATGGTTACCACATTGGGAGGAACCAGTTCCCTTTCGTCTGCCAGGTGAGGAGGTGGTGGGCAAATTCCTCACAGAATATGGCTCTCCTACCCATCTCAGGAGCGCCTCCAGTGATTTACGTTTCTCTGCCTTTCCTCCTCAGCTTTCCCTGACTCTTGTCCCTGTTCTTTCCTTGTAGCATCACTCCTCTGGTCTCTGTTTGGCTCTGTCCCTTCTTTCTGTGCCTCCAGGCCATTTTCATTCTGTAGCTTACTTGTCAGTTCCAAGGTTGCCATGGTAGGCCCTTGCAGAGAAGAGGAGGGAGACATTGAAGACAAAGGAAGGGGTCTGCCCAAAGGTCTCCTAACAATGGTGGCTTGTCTATGGTGTGCTGGCTGAGACTCAGAATTGCGGACTTCCCAGGGAGCCTCTGTTGGGTTTGGAAGGGTGGAGGCAGACGTTGAAACAGCAGAGAGAGTTGAGGGGAAAGGACCACTGCAACACAGGGAGGAGAGGCTCTGGGACTCTGTGCATGGAAGGTTGTAGTGCTATGGGGAGAGGCCAGCTTCAACAGTGATAATTGAGTGGTTTTCTGTTCCACTGGTGGAACCGTCTACTCTTTCTCCTGATCTGCCTGTCCTTGCTCTCTCTCTTTCCTCTGCTCTGTGCTGTCCTGATCATACATCTGTACACATGGCATTTGCACGCACATGCACAAGCAGTTCATCAGGAATCCTCTGTTCCCAGTGAGGCCAGAGTGCAGCTGGAGAGGCAGACGATTAGCTGCAGTGTAGTAGGAGAGGTTCCAGAGTAGGGATCTGCACAAAGTACTTTGGGGGCAAAGAAGGGAACAGAGCTAATGGTTGGCGTGATTGGGTGGACCTCACTATAGAGGTGGCCTTTGAATACTGAAGGACAAATAGGATTTTATCAGCTGGAGAAATAGAGGAAGGCTACTCCGGGGGCATAGGGAGCATCATGTGGCTAGAAAATACATGAAAAGAGAGTAGATCAAGAGAAAGTGAGTAGTTCAGCATGGCTAGAGTGTGGGGTAGATGCGGGGCTGGGAGATGAGCCTGGCCAGGTGGGTAGGAGGGAGCATGTTGTGAAGGGCCTGTGTCACATCCAGAGGTGTTCAGGCTATAACTTATAAATACTCGGGAGTGGTAGGGGGTTTTTGTCCAGTAAAGCCAGGATGTTAGCAAGATCACCCTGGTAGTGTGGAAGTAGAGGGTGGGTGAGAGGAATTGTTCAAGGTGGGGAGGCTGCCCTCCCCCTGCTGCTCCCCATCCTATTCACATTTCCCCATCCTCCCTGTGTCATCACGTGCTCCCTACCCACACTCCCTTAGGGTTCTGCCCATCCTTACTTCAGTCCCAGCTACTACCCTACCCTATTCTGCCTGTGCCCGTTCTTGTTTTTAGGCCCGCCTCTGGCTCCTGGGCCTCGGCTTTAGTCTGGGCTACGGCTCGATGTTCACCAAGATTTGGTGGGTCCACACTGTCTTCACAAAGAAAGAAGAAAAGAAGGAGTGGAGGAAGGTGAGCTGCTGCCCAATCCTCAGTCCCCAAATCCTTGACTCCTGGGGCATGAGCATTTCCCCCCCGATGTGCTTGTGCTCCCCCACATATTTATCCAGACTCTGGAGCCCTGGAAACTGTATGCCACCGTGGGCCTGCTGGTGGGCATGGACGTCCTCACTCTCGCCATCTGGCAGATCGTGGACCCTTTGCACCGGACCATTGAGGTACCGCTGGAGAGAAGGTGCTGCGGTCAGGAGAATGAGCAGGGCTTACTGGCCATTAGGGTCCCAGGGCTGTGTGTGGTCTTGAGGGATGAAGCTACTTGGTGAGAGTGCCTTCCTCATATTGGAATCTCTTCCTCTCCTTCCTGGAAGGAGCCCCTTGTAGGCCTCCAGATTCAACTGAAAAAAGAAAGGGGTGGGGATCTGGGAAGGGTGTGTAGAATTTTCAGGCATCAGGGAAAGTGGGGAACAAGTACCTCCAAGGGTTCAGGAAAACATTCCCAGGCCTAGAGTGAGATTTGACGTCAGTATTGAGGATCTCAAAGGAAAACAGTTGGAAACCAGAGACTGAGAAGCGTTGAGGAGAGGAAGGGAGGCTGGCAACCATCTTTGCTGTGACCCTCTTTGTATCCTAGACATTTGCCAAGGAGGAACCAAAGGAAGATATCGACGTCTCTATTCTGCCCCAGCTGGAGCACTGCAGCTCCAGGAAGATGAATACATGGCTTGGTGTGTGGGCTGTGGGCAAAGGAGGGCAGGGACGCACAAAGGCAGGAGGGGAGGGCAGGGGCAGAGGGCTCGGAGGGTGAGGGTCTTTGGAAGAGGAGGTAGAGAGCTTGTCAACCCAGTTTGAACACCTCACTCTTTGTTATTGCGCTAATCTTTTCTAAGAATACGGGAGAGTTGCTCTTTTGCTATGAGGAGGTTAGGGCCCAAAGCAGAGGTGAAGAGCTTGTGTTCAGCAGAGGGACAAGTTGGGGTAACCTCGCCTCCAGACTTGACGTTATCTTTTAGATCCCTCTTGGCCTTATGAACATTGCTCTGATTCACGGTCACAAATGGCAAATCTACCCTTTTGCCTGGAAAGCCACCTTCCCACCTGGAGGGTAACAGTGAGGCATGTATGGCCCAGACTGGCCTATTTTTAGATATTCAGCAAGCTCTTGCCTGACTGACAGCAGCTCACCACCATTGCCTTCCTGTGTGAATCCCAGGAGGAAGTGATGCGGTCTGGGCAAGTTAGGAGAACATAGCGGGTAGAGGACACAGGGTGAGGTTTGCTAGGTGAAAGGGGCTGGATTGGAGAGGGGGAGCCCCCTTTCCATTGTGGAGTAGGTGAAGGGCAGAGACAGGACGGGGATGGAGTGAGGAGCATTGTGATCCTTGTTGCTCAAGTGACTCTCTCCTGCCATCCTAGGCATTTTCTATGGTTACAAGGGGCTGTTGCTGCTGCTGGGAATCTTTCTTGCTTATGAGACTAAGAGTGTGTCCACTGAGAAGATCAACGATCACCGGGCCGTGGGCATGGCTATCTACAATGTGGCGGTGAGCACTGACCCCATGGCATTGACCCCCGGGGGCTGACTACTGCAGCCCAGATGTGGTAGACTAGGAAGAATCAGTGCTAGATCTGAGATTGGTTGCTTAGAAGTCTTAAAAAGTTTGTTTAATCTGCTGGTTTACAAAGCCCACTACAGACATTGTCTCATTAATCTTCTTGCAACTACCCAGTGAAGTAGGTATTCAGTATCCCCTGCTTTATAGGTGAGGAACAGAAACACAGAGAAGTTTCGCTTGTCTGTGGTGTATAGGATGGACTCTGTTGACAGTTCCTGCCAGGGATCCTCAGGGACTGACTCTGAGGACCCAGAATGTGTGCATAGAGATCCTGGGAGTTCCTGCCTTGAGCGGGGTGTAGTGTTAACCAAGAGTGGAGACTGGTTTGGGACAGCTTGGGATTTTTCTCAATCTGTATTTGAGGAGGATCCTGAATTTGGATGCTTTTCAAAGGAAAAGTTCACTAGGGAACTGTCTGCATAGGTTTCCTCCCATGGGAAGTAAACTCTGGATCTTGTCTGAGCTTGCAGACCTGAGACTCCCTCACTGTGTCTTTCCCTCTAGGTCCTGTGCCTCATCACCGCCCCTGTCACCATGATTCTGTCCAGCCAGCAGGATGCAGCCTTTGCCTTTGCCTCTCTTGCCATAGTTTTCTCCTCCTATATTACTCTTGTTGTGCTCTTTGTTCCCAAGGTGAGGTTCTGGCTTTTCTTCCATCCTCTCTAGTCCCATGTTCCCTCCATCCCTCCTTCCCATAGTACTTAGTTCCTCTGCCCTTCCGTTCACTCCCTTCCTCTCACTCCTCCCCTTGTGTTGGGCCCAACTTTCTTATCAGCATTCCTTCCACCTCCCAACTTTCCCTGGTGGGCCACCCCATGCCCAAACATTTGCCCCCAGATGCGCAGGCTGATCACCCGAGGGGAATGGCAGTC
Organism: Ateles fusciceps; assembly: GCA_036589455.1. Taxonomy (NCBI): domain Eukaryota; kingdom Metazoa; phylum Chordata; class Mammalia; order Primates; family Atelidae; genus Ateles; species Ateles fusciceps. The sequence continues at coordinate 776,317 of JAZHEH010001295.1, forward strand.
AGAGGCGCAGGACACCATGAAGACAGGGTCATCGACCAACAACAACGAGGAGGAGAAGTCCCGGCTGTTGGAGAAGGAGAACCGTGAACTGGAAAAGATCATTGCTGAGGTGCGGGGGGAGGGGGGATGGCAGGATGGGATGGCGGGGTCCAGGAGGCTTGTGTCTTAGGTAGGGTTGTCTGAAGCCAAGCCTGAGATACAGGGTCACATGTTCTTGCTTCATGGAGGGAGGGTCCTAGGAGACAACCTGTAAGGAGTGAGTGGGGCAGGGATAGGGGAGGGGAAAGGGCTGAGCAAGATTCTATCTCAGGTAAAATCCAGTGTTGTCCTGGCAGGTGGAGGGGCTCTGGAGTGGGAGCTATGTGGTTGACTCGGCCCCCTTAAGGCAGGAGGATTGTTGTTGGCTGTGGGTGGCAACTGGGGAGAGGCAGCTGTGAGCCTCTGGCAGTCAACACTCACAGCAGCTGGGTGTCGTATGCAGCCCCAGCATAAAGGACCTGGGCAGGCGTTCACTATGCCCCAGGCTGTCATTAGGGGCTGGTGCAATGCCAAAGAGAGGGATGTTCCAGCTGGGTTGACACAAATCTCTGTGATTTATTGGAAGCTGTGTGCACTGACTTTCTCTCCTTCCCCACTTTTTCCTTTTGTTTTTAAATTCTCTTTTTATTTGCCTAATCTCTTTTTTTCTATTGGTATCCCCATTATGTTCTCTGGCCTTTCTTGTTCTGTTTTGATTTCTCCTTTTAATTTCTTCTGTCTACTTACCCTATGCCCTCCCCCTGACATTTTTCTGTGCCCTTCCTCTCTTTCCCTCCTCCCCACCCCTTCGTGACCTCCTCTTCCACTCTCCCAATTGTGCTTCTTCCTCCAGAAAGAGGAGCGTGTCTCTGAACTGCGCCATCAACTCCAGTCTCGGCAGCAGCTCCGCTCGCGGCGCCACCCACCGACACCCCCGGACCCCTCTGGGGGCTTGCCCAGAGGACCCCCTGAGCCCCCCGACCGGCTTAGCTGTGATGGTAGTCGAGTGCATTTGCTTTATAAGTGAGGGCAGGGTGAGGGAGGACAGGCCAGTAGCGGGAGGGGAAGGGGAGAGGGGGAAGGGCAGGGGACTCAGGAAGCAGGGGGTCCCCATCCCCAGCTAGGAAGAACATGCTATCCAATCTCATGTCTTGTAAATACATGTCCCTCTGTGAGTCCTGGGCTGATTTGGGTCTCTCATACCTCTGGGAAACAGATCTTTTTGTCTCTTACTGCTTCATGTAATTTTGTATCACCTCTTCACCATTAAGTTTGTACCTGGCTTGAAGCTGCTCACACGCTGCCTCCTCAGCAGCCTCACTGTATCTTTCTCTTCACATGCAACACCCTCTTCTAGTTACCACGGCAACCCCTGCAGCTCCTCTGCCTTTGTGCTCTGTTCTTGTCCAGCAGGGGTCTCCCCACAAGTGCTCTTTCCACCCCAAAGGGGCCTCTCCTTTCTCCACTGTCATAATCTCTTTTCATTTTACTTGCCATCCCACACTTTCCCATGTTTGGCTCCCCCGTGAATTTTGCTTCCTTTGGGGGCTCATTCTTTTCGCCAAGGCTCCCATGCTCCTTGCCTCTGCTCTTTGTGCACTCAACGCTCAGCACACATGCATCCTCCCCTCTCCTGTGTGTGCCCACTGAACATGCTCATGTGAACGCGTGCTTTTCCCATGTGCTTTCTTCACGTTCAGTCACATGTGCTCTCTTGGGAACCCTGCATTCACAGCTACGTGTGCCGCTCTCATGGTCATGGGTCTGCCTTTGAGTGTGTTTGGGTAGGCATGTGCAATTTGTCTAGCATGCTGAGTCATGTCTTTCCTATTTGCACACATTTCCCTGTGTACGTGTACCTTGTGTACCTTCTTCCCTTAAATCATGGTATTCTTCCAACAGAGCCATATGCACCCTACCCTGCACATTGTTACGTACTTTCTCCCAATTCATGTTTGGTGGGGGATGTCCATACCCTCTCCTCATTGCAGTCTCTCCGTTTCTGCTCCGACTTCCCCCATCTCCATTGTATTCATGTACTACCCTCAGTCCACACTCACAATCAGCTTCTCCCAAGACTGCTCCCTTTTGTTTTGTGGTTTTTTTTTTTTTGAGGGGAATTAAGGAAAAAGAAATGGGGGCAGGTTTGGAGAGCTGCTTCCAGTGGATAGATGAGAATCCTGACCAAAGGAAGGCATCCTTGACTGTTGGGATAGACAGATGGACCTATGGGTCAGGAGGTGGCATCCCTTTCACACTGTGGTGTCTCTTGGGGAAGGATCTCCCCAAATCTCAATAAACCAGTGAACAGTGTGACTCGGCACCTCGCACTCTTCCTGTGAACAGAATGGGCTTCAGTCCAAGTGGGGGAGGCTCAGAGGACTTCAAGTTCGTGAAAGGCATTAAAGCGGACAGTGAAAAGAGGTGTTTTATTGATCCATTGAAGGCTTAGCAGAATGAAGCAGGATGTGATTAAGTCTGAGATTAGTGAGTGAGGACACTGATGGTTAAAAGTGTGGGTTCTGGAGTCAGGCTGCCAGGGCATCATATCCCAACCACGTGCAAAAAAGTTTCTTAGTCTCTATGCTCCAAGTCCTCATTTATGAAAATGAGAATGGATTACACCTGTAATCCCAGCACTTTGGGAGTCCAAGGCAGCTGGATCATAGGGTCAGAAGTTCAAGACCAGCCTGACCAATATGGCGAAACCCCCGTCTCCACTAAAAATACAAAAATTAGCTGGGTGTGTGCCTGTAGTCCCAGCTACTCGGGAGGCTGAGGCAGAAGAATTGCTCAGGAGGCAGAGGTTGCACTGAGCCAAGATCGCGACACTGCACTCCAACGCGGGCAACAGAGCAACATTCTGTCTCCAAAAAAAAAAAAAAAAAAAAATGAGAATAACAATAATAATACATTCCTCCATAGGGCGGGTACAAAGACTAGATAAACTGTGCATTCAGGTGCATAGGGTGGCCCTTGGGCCATGGTATATGTTGTGTGAATGTTAGCCTCTGTCCCTGCTGTTTAATGAGTTCCTTGACAGTAGTGGGCCTGTATTGGGAGTCTGGAGCAAGTACCTGAGCAGATGTGAGGACGCTCCTCCCCAGGAACTAAGAACAATAAAAGAATGATGACTGCTAGACAGTAATGGATGAGATGGCTACTGAGTGCTTCCACCCTTAAACAGCTTTGTTTAGGAACTCTGAGCATCTTGGAAAGAATTTGCTATCAAAATGAAGAAAAATTTTTGAATGGACAAGGGCAAAAACACTTGCCTGAGACTTTAAAATTTTTTTGTGTCCTCTAGGAGAAGTGCTTTTCTGAAGCTCAGCTTTTCTCTTTTACTTTGGCACTGATTTTTAAAGTGATTCTCAGATTTTTGTAAAAGAGCTGAGGGTTGGATGGGCCCTGTCATTCATTGACTATTAAGAACCAATCTCTGAACTTCCACTAGAGCAAGGGCTGGTTGAATCTTAGACCAATACTTGAAAAACATTCCACTGTGATTATCCACCTTGGACCAGTTGAACTTAATTTGAGTCTCTCTCTTCCCACAGTGGAGAATTCTCTAAGAAAAGAGAAGACGCCTATGGAGTAGATAAGCCTGCAGTGTGGAAAATGAATAGTTGGCATCAGAAACAGCAGCAGGAGGCCAGGCATGGTGGCTCACGCCTGTAATCTCAGCACTTTGGGAGGCCGAGGTGGGCGGATTACTTGAGGTCAGGAGTTCGAGACTAGCCTGGCTAACAGCAAAACCCTGTTTTTTACTAAAAATACAAAAATGAGCTGGGCATGATGGTGGGTGCCTGTAATCCCAGCTACTCAGGAGGCTGAAGCAGTGAGAATCGCTTGAACCTGGAGGTGGAGGTTGCAATGAGCCGACATTGGACCATGAAACTCCAGCCTGGGCGACAGAGCAACACTGTCTCTCTGGGTGTGGTGGTGGGCGCCTGTCATCTCAGTTACTCAGGAGGCTGAGGCAGAGAATTGCTTGAACTCGGGAGATGGAGGTTGTAGTGAACTGAGATTGCGCCACTGCACTCCAGACTGGGTGACAGCGAGAATCCATCTCAAAAAAAAAAAAAAAAACAAAAACAAAAAAACAGTAGCAGAAGCTATAGGGCAGCCCTGGGTAGAACCTAAAAGACCCAAATTATCATCTCAAACTTGTATTACACTTAGGTGGGCTATAAATCATAAACAAAGGGTGAAAAGTTCTACAATGGCCAAGGATGAGCCAGTTACTCTGTTAGCAGGAGTCAAGCCAAACAGTGCAACTAGCAGAGTGCCCAGGGCAAAGGGGTGGGAAGGAGTGAGATTGAGGATATTATAAAGGAACTTAGAAGAGAACTTGTAAGATTTTTACTGACCAAATTTAAAGCATGACTGAGCACTATTTTTCATACAGGCCTACTAATAAGAAAAACAATTTTGAGATAACTACTTGTTTGAGTTCACAGTTAATGTTCCTTCTGATTAAGATCAGTTGCAGCTGGGCACATTGGCTCACACCTGTAATCTCAGCACTCTGGGAGACCAAGACCGGCGGATCACCTGAGGTCAGGAGTTGAGACCAGCTTGACCAACATGGAGAAACCCTGTCTCTACTTAAAATATAAATTAGCTGGGTGTGGTTGGTACATGCCTGTAATCCCAGCTACTGGGGAGGCTGAGGTAGGAGAATCGCTTGAACCTGGGAGGCAGAGGTTGTGGTGAGCCGAGATTGCACCATTGCACCCAGCCTGGGCAACAAGAGTGAAACTCTGTCTCAGGAAAAAAAAAAAACAGTTGCAAATGTTTATCGGTCAATGCTTATCTACAATGAGACTTCATGTATTTCATTTCTGAAAGTGTCTTTTCAGGCAGAAAGGTGGTATTGATTAGTGCTAATGCTAATTAATAGTGTATTATATATAATTACAATTGTATATTATATAATATATAATTATAAATTATAATTATATAATTAATACATAATTGTACCCCAAGGGGTGCAAAGGGATATGTTGCCAGGTTAAGAGGCCACCACTTGACAGTTCTGGGAGGACTTGCTTCCTGGGAACTGTGAGGCAGGCTTTGCATTTCCAGCCCTTCCTTAGAGTAGGGTTCAGATCACTTTCTAACTTTGGAATGTTCTGAAATGTAGACTGCCTGCAGGCTTCCGTATCCCCTGCTGTTCCCTGACTTAGCCTGTTGCCTCCCTGCCCTCCTGTTGGTTGTCTACCAATAGAGAGCCATTTTGTGCGCACTTGGCTGCTGCATTAGTTTTGTTATCTTCAATCCAACAAGTGTTGATGGTGAGTTGCTGTGGCAGGTGCTTTGCTTGGCACTGGGGCAAAGTGGTGAGTAAGATAACTTTTAAGCGTTGTACATTCTCGACATGGGAAGATGACCAGTGAGCAGAAAAACAAATGAGATCACTTAAAAGAGCAACCAGCAGTGTTGGGCATCTCACAGCCATTAGCTCTGGTGCACAGGACAACTCTAAAGGTGAGGGGGTTGTGTGCTCATCTTCTGGGGTCACACAGCTACTGAGGAGCAAAGCCAGCATTCAAACTGCATATGTTATCTATTGCCGCAAAACCTGTTACCCTAAAAGGCTTCAGACAACAATAATTATTATCTATCATGCTTTGTAAGTTAGAAATTCAGACAGAGCACAGTGGGAGGGTTCACCCTGCTCCACAGCATCTGGAAGATCTGAAGTCTGGGAACTGGTGTCCAAAGGATCCTTCACTCAGGGTCTAAAGGGGGTGTTGGATGTCAGCAGAGACCTCAGCAAGGGTATCAGCTGAAACCTCTACACATGGCCTCTCCATGTGGCCTGGGATTCCTTATGAGCTAGTGATAGTTTCAAAGGCAAGTGGAGGCAGTTGTAGAGAGCCAGCCAGGTTTAAACTATATATATATATATATATATATATATATATATATATATATATAGTTTTTTTCTGACAAAGCCTTGAAAGCCACATAGCATCACTTCTGAGATATTCCACTGATCCAGGCAGTCACAAGGCCATGCCTAGATTCAGGAGAGCAAACACTCTGCCTCTTGGTGGAATGAGCATAAGTCACACTAAAAGAGAACATGTGGAATGGGACAAATGCCTGTTGCAGGCTGCTTTGATAAAAACAATCTGCTGCATCTGGTCTGCCTGCTGCAAAGCCAGTGTTCACTTTACCTCACCACGTTCTTGTTCTGCCCTCTGAGCTGAGCACCCTAGTCTTGTATATTTGCTGTCATGCAGGCTCTTAACCAGGCCCTGGATTCCTCTGGATGCTTTGGGGCCAGCTGTGATCTCACCCCAGCAGCAAATGGGAAGTGTTGAAAATGGTCTTGCCAATTGCTCCTCCCATAGTCCTCAGTAATTTTAGGATGCCCTAGATAGGCAACATTTTGTTTAAACTCAGGGTTTTGAAGCCTGTGATCTTGCCCTATCACTTGACATGAAGCTACCATAAGGTAGACTTCATGCTAAGGGAGGCTGTCACTTGAAGGCAGGTGGAAAGGTGCTATTAGCCACCTTATGGTGGTTTCATGTCAAGTGACAGCTTCCTTTAAATGGGATGCTACTCAAAATACTTAACAACCAATATGGCATCCACTTACACGGCTCCTTGGAACGTGGAAGGACATGCTGGAGACTCTTCTGGAAGGTGAGTTCAGCACAGCGGCAGCTGTGGTAGGGACATGTACTGAGGCCTGTGTGAGCTGGACACCGGGACTGTGATGCAGTAACGCTAGGGAGACAGACGCAGAAGCAACATTATGTGGCTTTCCTCAGGTGTGTGTAGGGAGTGTAGGAAAGAAAATCCTTTTCCTCTGCTATCTTAGGTTCTCCAGCTGTGGCTGTGTAAATTAGAGTGGCATACAACAGATTAATGAGAGAAAAACAAATAGAAGTTTATTAGCAATTGCTTTATGCATGTTCACATGGAAATACTCAGTGGTGAACAATGCAAAGGGGTAGTTAGAATTTGGGCTCATGGCTAAGCATGGCGGCTCACGCCTATAATCCCAGCACTTTGGGAGGCTGAAGTGGGTGGATCACCTGAGGTCAGGAGTTTGACACCAGCCTGGGCAACATGGTGAAACCCTATCTCCTAAAAATACAAAAATTAGCTGTCCATGGTGGCGGGTGCCTGTAATCCCAGCCTTAGGAGGCTGAGGCAGGAGAATCGCTTGAACCCAGGAGGCAGAGGTTGTAGTGAGCCAAGATCTCACCTCTACACTGCTGTCTGAATGGCAGAGGAGACTCCATCTAAAAATAATAATAATAAAAACAATTTGGAGCTTATACAGTTGCCTCTAGAACAACTTGGGGCTTAGGGTTGCTGACCTCACACACAAACGAAAATCTGTACATAACTTTTGATTCTCCCCAAACTTAGCTATTAATAGCTTACCATTGACTGAAAGCCTTACCAGTAACATAAACAGTTGATCAACACCTATTTTGTATGCTATACTTGTTATATATGCATTCTTACAGTAAAGTAAGCTAGAGAAAAGTAAATGTTACCAAGAAAATCATAAAGAAAATACATATAGGTTACTATACTGTATTTATTGATACTTTAAGTTTACATCATTTACGAGATGAATTGTCTGTCTGAAATGGCAGCAACCCCAGCAACAGACCTCCATCTATGGTGTATATCAAGCAATTCAACTTTTTATAGAGTCATGACTTTTACCTGCTTCTTGGGAGAATTTTCGGCATTACTAGTGGCACTTCATGTGGGTCCCATGGTGTTATTTTAGGTTTGCAGTATTGCTCTAGACATGATGAAATATATGCAAGGATCTTGAGAGATCACTTTTTACTGCTATACACAATTTACTGGAGAGATGAACTGCTCATGCAGAGATAATTAGTGTCACATGGCATTTTAGGCAGATACTTGCAACAATTGAGCTCATTGCAATAGTAAGAGGAAGTGCCTATGAAATTATTACAGTAGTATGGCATGTGCTACAGTTAATTTTATGCCATTATGATTTATTTCTGCATCATTTGTTAAGCTTTCTCTTGATTTTGAATGGCACCACGTGTGGTCTGTAAGTGTGTGCATAAATTTTGGTAAATTTTATTTTATTTTTTTATTTTTTATTTTATTTTTTTTAGAGATGGGGTTTCACCATGTTGGCCAGGCTGGTCTTGAACTTCCGACCTCAGGTGATCCGCCTGGACCTCCCAAAGTACTGGGATTACAAGCGTGAGCCTCCATGCCCTGTGATAAATTTTATTTATTTATTTTTTGAGACAAGGTCTCACTCTGTTGTCCAGGCTCGAATGCCGTGATCTTGGCTCACTTCAGCCTGAACCTCCCAGGCTTAGGTGATCCTCCTACTTCAGCCTCATGGGTAGCTAGGACTGCAGGTGTGTGCCACCATGCCTGGCTAATGTTTTGTATTTCTAGTAGAGATGGGGTTTTGCCATGTTGTTCGGGTTGGTTTTAAACTCCTGGCTTCAAGCAATCTACCTACCTCAGCCTCCCAAAATGCTGGGATTACATACATGAGCCACCGTACGTGACCAAATTTTTGTTGTGTTTTTATAAATTTGTGTAGATTTTTTGGTAGTTATCTAGATATATTTTATTCATTTATGTTTTGATGAAAAAAGCCAAATATGTAAAATATTTGAAGACGTTTATTCTGAGCCATTTATGAGTGACTGTGGCCTGTGACAGCTCAAGGGGTCCTCAGAACATGTGCCCAAGGTGTCTGGGTACAGCTGGTTTCGCACACTTTAGGGAGACAGCCGTTACCAACAAAGACATAAATCAATACATGTAAGGTATACATTGGTTCAGCTCAGGAAGGTGGGACATCTCTAAACAAGGGAGCTCATAGGTCATAGGGGGATTCAGACATTCTGATTAGCAATTGGTTGAAAAGTTAAGCCGTGCCTAAGGAGTTGAAGTCAGCAGAAAGAAATGCTTGAGTTAAGGGGGTGCAGGGATGGGATTGGGGGGTATATTTGTTGAAGCAAAGATTCTTGTTATGTAGATGAAGCTTACAGTCTTCTGAAAGAATAGATGGTAAATGTTTCTTGTCTCACTTAAAAGATGTCATGTCAGACTTGTTAGCAAAATCTCTCCTGGATCAGAAAAAGACCTGGAAGGGGAAGGAGGTTCTTTACAAAATGCAAATACCCCCACCACAAGAGATAACTCCATTAGTAAAAGATGACTTTGCAGGGCCATTTCAAAATGTGTCAAAGAAGTATATTTTGGGATAAAATACTTTGATTTCCTTCAGGGCCTGCTATCTGTGATGTGATGCTATACCAGAGTCAGTTTGGAGTTGACTATCTTGCCACAGAGAATCGTTTGTCAGTTGTATGATCTCTATTTTAATGTTAATGCTGGTCAGCTGTCCCTAAACTCTAAAGGGAGGAGGGTATCACTGACATGTCTTACCTCTCTTCTTATCAGTTGGGGAGCTTAGAGCTTTATATTTGGTTTACACATGACATATTTTTAATTTTTTTTTTTAATTGAGGCTGGAATGCAGTGGTTCGATCACAGCTCACTGCACCCTCAGCCTCCTGGGCTCAAGAGATCCTCCCAGATCAGCCTCCCTAGTAGCTGAGACTACAGGCACATGTCACCATACCCAGCTAATGTGTGTGTGTGTGTGTGTGTGTGGGGGGTGCATGTGTGCATGTGTGTGTGTTTTCGTTTTTAGAGGTGGGGTTTCACCATGTTACCAGGCTGGTCTCCAACTCCTGAGCTCAAGCAATCCATCCATCTTGGCCTCTGAAAGTTCTGGGATTACAGGGGTATGCCACAGCACCTGGCTCATTAATTTTTCCAATTAGCTATGTGGTTTGTTTGTGAGTTTTTTCAAATTGTCAAAAATCTCCAAAAAAAATTTCAATACACTTACGAAAAAAAATCATGTGTGAGTAAACCCATGCAGTTCAAACTAGTATTTCTAGCCACTGTATACCATCTTGGGGCTTCTGGGTGAATGATAGATGGGGAGGCAAAGTATGGGAAAGTGACCAGGAAAATATGGAACAAAGTGGTTTAGTAAGATTTGTTATGCAGATTTAAACTGATGTCTTCTCCATTAGTAAGAGTTGTACCTTTACAGATGTAAATTTATTTACAAAAGGATAACTTGTATTGTTTTAGAGCATTCCCTAGTCTGATGGTTTTCAATTGTTAGCTCAAAATAATTCACATGCTAAAGATAGTTTAAGGTGGTACCCTTCATGGATGAGCGATTAATTCTGCGTAGGAAAAGCCAGAAGGTTTCCCCTTCCCTGGGAGATGAGGGATAAGACAGAAAATCAAACACTGCATGTTCTCACTCATAGGTGGGTGTTGAACAATGAGAACACATGGACACAGGGAGGGCAGCATCACACACTGGGGTCTGTGGGGGGAAAATACGGGAGGGGATAGCGGGGGGTGGGGGAGTGGGGGAGGGATATCATGGGGAGAAGTGCCAGATATAGGTGATGGGGAGGAAGGCAGCAAACCACACTGCCATGTGTGTACCTATGCAACAATCTTACGTGTTCTTCACATGTACCCCAAAACCTAAAATGCAAAAAAAAAAAAATGTTTAAAAAAAAAAAGACAGGGCTGGGCCCTACACATAAGTACCTATTCATGATTCAGTGAGCCCTTCAGAAGTGAACTTTGAGGTTCTTCTTCTTCTTTTTTTTTTTTTTGTTGAGAGGGAGTCTCATTCTGTTGCCTAGGCTGGAGTGCAGTGGCCTGATCTTGGTTCACTACAACCTCAACCTCCTGAGTTCAAGTGATTCTCCTGCCTCAGCATCTGAAGTAAGGAGATTACAGGCACCTGCCACCATGCCTGGTTATTATTATTTGTATTATTATTATTATTTTTAAAGACGGGGTTTTACCATGTTGGTCAGACTGGTCTCGAACTCCTGACCTCATGATCAGCCCACCTTGGCCTCCAAAAGTGCTGGGATTACAAGTGTGAGCCACCGCTCCTAGCCATATTATTTGTATTTTTAACAGAAACTTTCTTTATTTTTAGTAGAAGCTTTGCATTTTTAGTAGAGACAAGGTTCTTTTTAAGGCTTCCAACTCACATGTCGTGTTAGGATGAATAGGTAAGTGCCTACCCTCAGGAGACCTAAACCATGTAGGTTTGAAACATCTGTAAGGGATCCCCCTTTTTTCTGATTGTATTCAATTCAGTAGCTTCTGTATCTTTCTGAAATAATCTATACCTTCCTCCTTAATCATTTTGCTCCCTGGTGTAACTGCTTTCCTCACATCTCCCTATCTTAATGCACAGCATGCTTATTTCTGTCTTTAGCCTTTTCTGTTGTAGAACCAAACTGGAGTCTGCTTACCTGGTGCAATAAAACCAGATACCTACACCAAGGATTGCAGCAATAGAAAGGCATTGGCTGGGTGTGGTGGCTCACGCCTGTAATCTCAGCACTTTGGGAGGCTGAGGCAGACAGATCACCTGAGGTTGGGAGTTCGAGACCAGCCTGACCAACATGGAGAAACCCCATCTCTACTAAAAATACAAAAGTAGCCAGGCGTGGTGATACATGTCTGTAATCCCAGCTACTTGGGAGGCTGAGGCAAGAGAATCACTTGAACCTGGGAGGTGGAGGTTGTGGGTTCACACCATTGCTCTCCATCCTGGGCAACAAGAGTGAAACTCCATCTCAAAGAAAAAAAAAAAAGAAGAAAGGCATTGATTGCAGGGCATCATGCGAGAAGGACCAGACAGCTAAATGCTCAAATCCTGGTCTCCCTGATATCTTGCAGGCAAGGGTGTTAGCAGCAGAATGTATCAGAGTTACATGGCATAAAAATATGTTAGCAGCTGCAACGCTGTATGGGTTTGCAGCAACCTCAATTTTTGCCTCCTCGGAAGAAAGAATCTGACTGAGGGGCATAAAGCAGAGTAAGAGACTGAGGCAAATTTTAGAGCAGGAGTAAAAGTTTATTAAAAAGCTTTAAAGCAGAAATTAAAGAAAGTCAAGTCCACTCGGAAGGGAGCCAAGAGGGCAACTTGAGAGATCAAGTGCACAGTTTGACCTTTGACTTAGGGTTTTGTGTGTTGGTATCCTTCCCGGGTCTTGTGTCCCTTCACCCCTGATTCTTCCCTTGGGGTGGGCTGTCTGCATGCACAGTGGCCTGCTAGTGCTGGGTAGGGGCCACATGCACAGCGTGTTTACTGGTGTACGCATGCTCCCTTAAGCCATTCTTCCCTTACCAGTGAGTGTTCCTACAAGGTTATAAACCAGTTAAACTCTGCCATTTTCCCTCTTAGTGCCTATGCATGAGCCCACTTGCCCAATTCCTGAGATCTGATTAGTTTCAACTTTTTCTATTTATTGGGAGACTGTTTTCCCCAGCATGGGCTGCGACCAATTATTATTTTAGAGAGACAGCTTAACAACTGCCTATCACCTGATGGTTGCCTGACATTCCTGGTGGAGGGGGGGCCCTTTCCTGCCCTGCTCATGTCTATCTACTATAACATAGGTTTTTAAAGGCAGGGGTAAGGCAGCGTGCAGTAGCTCACACCTGTAATCCCAGCACTTTGGGAAGCCGAGGCAGGAGGATCATTTGAGCCCAGGAGTTCAAGAACAGCCTGAACAACAAAGTGGGACCCCAACTCTACAAGAAATAAGAACATTAGCCAAATATGGTTGGCACACACCTATACTCCCAGCCACCCCAGAAGGCTGAGGTGGTAGGATCCCTTGAGCCTAGGAGGCTGAGGCTGCAGTGAGCCATGATTGTGCCACTACACTCCAGTCTGGACAACACAGCAAGACCCTATCTCAAAAACCAAACCAAAACAAAACACAAAAGTCAAGGTTAAATTTCACAAAAGCAGAAGCTACAAGGAACATTGTAAATCAGTGCATACAGGTTTCACATTGGTTTTGATCTAAAAGGGTGGGAATCCTGAATCAGGGGCTTACAGGTTATAGATAGATTCAAAGATTTTCCTGGCCAGGTGTGGTGGGTCATGCCTGAAATCCCAGCACTTTGGGAGGCCAAGGTCAGAGGAATCCTTAAGGTCAAGCGTTTGAGAAACCTAACAAAGAACATAACAAGAGCCTGTATATACATAAAAAAAATTATTTTTTAAACTGGAGGTTAAGGCAGCCTCTAATTAGAGGATTGCTTGAGCCCAGGAGGTTAAGCTGCAGTGAGCTATGATTGCAACTGCCTTCTGGCCTAGGTAACTGAACAAAACCCTGTCTCAATTTAAAAAAAAAAAGAATCTGATTTGCAATTGGTTAAGGAAGAGAAGCTTTCTTCAAAAATTTGGGGGTCCAATAGAAAAATATTAACTGGCTAGGGGTGTGACTTTCTCCAAACCCCTAAGGAAGAAGTTTAGAACAAAGGATGATAGTTAAAGTTAAGTCGTCACTTTCCTGTTCTCTGAGTTGTATGCCAGCAGATCCATTTGGTGGGCGTCCGAGTTTCTGAGAGACAACTCAGAGACATATGTTAAGATGTTATCCTTAGTTTCTATGAGGAAAGCAAACCTATCCGGACGCTAACTGCCTTGGTTGGCTGTTGTCTTAGGCTGCTATTGCCTTCTTGCTTATCAAGTTGCTTATTTATTTCTCAGAGCTAGCCAGGTACCTAGAATTTTCCTTGAAGAAACTCAAGATTTTGCTTTATTTCCATGCTTGGGAGTCCACAGGCCCCTGAAAAGGGATTCTTCGCATCATCTCATTTCCACACAGTAAGGCAGCAAATATTTCTTTTCTTTTTTTCTTTTTATTTTTTGAGATGGAGTTTCGCTCTTGTCTCCCAGGCTGGAGTGCAATGGCGCGATCTTGGCTCACTGCAACCACTGCCTCTTGGGTTCAAGCCAGTCTCCTGCCTCAGCCTCCTGAGGAACTGAGATTACAGGTGCCTGCCACCATGTCCAGCTAATTTTTACATTTTTAGTAGAGATGGGGTTTCACCATGTTGGCCAGGCTGGTCTCGAACTCCTGACCTCAGGTGATCCACCCACCTCAGCCTCCCAAAGCGCTGGTATTACAGCCGTGAGCCACCGTGCCCGGCCAGCAGCAAATATTTCTTATTAATTTTGTTTACTCTTCTGTGGTTCAAATCTCTAAGAAGATTTCTGTGATCACCCCCACTCCAAGTACTCAAACACTTTATTCTTTTATTCTGTATTCCTGTGGATTCTTATTTGCTCTAATTCAGTTGTGTAACTCTCATGTATGCTGGAACTATGTCTCTGACCATCCCTATCTTCCTTGGACATTGTGAGGATTGTGATTGGGCACCTTATATTGGATTTTCTCCCAGAGTATCCAAGAGATGATTGTCACATAAAAATTGAATGAATTTGGGGTAAGTGATGTTAGTCCTAAGACCTATGTTAAACCATTTAATCAGCAAAGCAGATTCTTTTAGACTGCTTTATTTAATTTTCTGTTGCAGTTCCCCTAGAGTCTGTCTAGAAATGATTTTATTATACACAAACAATACAGCCTCTGGCTGTAGGGGAGCTGATAAATAGGAGAAAAGTGTAGACATTTCTAGGTGCCAGTAAGAGAAAGAGGATGAGGGGGATCATGAGAAAAGGGTTATACTACAGTAATTCGAAAAGTGGAATTAAGGTTAGCATTACCTATAGGGCTGAGATTAGGATTATTATTCTTAATATTATTATTTTCAGATAGAGTCTCACTCTGTCACCCAGGCTGGAGTGCAGTGGTGTGACCTCAGCTCACTGCAACCTCTGTCTCCTGGGTTCAAGTGATTCTCCTGCCCCAGCCTCCTGACTGGCTGGAATTACAGGCATGCGCCACCATGCCTGGCTATTTTTTTTTTTTTTTTTTTTAGTAAAGACTGGATTTTACCCTGTTGGTCAGGCTGGTCTCAAATTCCTGACCTCAGGATCTGCCCGCCTTGGCCTCCCACAGTGCTGGGATTACAGGCATGAGCCACTGTGACTGGACGATTGGGATTATTAAATATAAAATAGGGGCTCTACATTAAGATTAGGATATGCTCTAATAATGAGGTCAAGGAGACAATAAGATTAGCACAAGGATAGCTAGGATAAAGATTAGGATTATAATAGAATTCATGTTGCTGTTCTGTGCTGATGCCAGGGTAAATGTTGAATCAAAATCATTTTACATTGGAACTAGAACTAAAACTAAAATTTTATCTTCTTCTTATTTTATCAGCATGTACTCAAAGGGAATTTAGTATTGCTGACCTTGCCAGGGAAAACCTGGGAGACAGTGTCTGTGTGATTGGAACACCATAACCTTTTATATATTCTTTTTGGAGAGTAAGATTCATTCATTTATTCATTTATACATTTATGAAACTGGTTGCCAATTTATGCAAAATTCTGGTCCTTGCCTTTTGGGAGCTTGAAATCTAGTAGGTGAACTAATCCAGAAACACACACACAATGAACTGTAACAAAATCTAAAAGTTTTATTGTTCTATTGTTTCTTATTTTCATGAAATGCTTGGAAGTATTTTAAAAACTCGTATTTTAAGGAAGCAAAACCCCTTCGACTGGGGGGATCAAGTTAGATGTAGTTCTAGATTGAAAGGATTTCCTCAAAGTTTGCTGAGAAGTTGAAGCTTCTTACCTGGGCTCAGGGGGCGTTATTTGTGCCACAAGACAGGGCTTAGAGCATGGAGTCTGGAGCCAGTTTTCCTGGGTTAAAATCCTGGATTGCACAATCTCAAGCTGCAACATAAATTCTGTGTTTTAGTTTTTGCCTCAGAAAGGATAATATTATCTGCTTCATAGTGTCATTACAAGGATTAAATGACTCAATTTGTGTAAATTGCAAGTGGTTCCTGACTTTGACCATTGTTTGACTTTATGATGATGCAAAAGAGATGTATTCAGTAGAAATTGTACTTTGAGTACCAATATAACCATTTGGTTTTTCACTTTCAGTACAGTATTCAACAAAACATGAGATATTCAAAACTTTATTATAAAATAGACTTTGTGTTGAGGATTTTGCTGAACCGTAGGCTCATGTAAGTGTTCTGAGCATGTTTAAGGTAAGCTAGGCTAAGCTCTGATGTTTGGTAGGTTAGGTGTATGAAATGCATATTCAACTTACAATATTTTCAGTATATGATAGGTTTATCGGGATGTAACCTCACCATAAGTCAAGGAGAATCTGTACTTTAAATGTTACTTGGGTTATCATAACAATTACATAAATGCTTTATAGTTTTGTAACAATATCTTTCTCTTTGAGCAAAGTACAGTTTGGACAACCCTGGAGAAGTCTGGGATGTCACATGCAATATCATATTTGGCCAGTAGATGACACCAAAGTCCACAATGTCGAAATTGTGCCAGCCTAAACAAAGATATTTTTGTGTCTTTCTGGCCGCTCCTTTATCTGCAATTTGTGGGCATTGTAAGAGAAGAAATGAGACTGAAGAGGCTAAGCTTTCTTTGTAAGCTCAAGCCTAAAATACTGGGATATTTGATTACGGTGTGAAAGCAACAGTGTGTTTTTGAGAGTTGCCTTATTGAAAATTATGGGGCCTGGATTTTAGTTCTGATGCTGTGGACACTGTGTGTTCCTGGGTGAGTTTCTGAACTTATCTGGGCTTCAGCTTCTCCTTTGCTATTATTTGGGGAATGAACTAGAATGAGAATGCAAAACAGGCATATAACCAAGTGGGAAAAGCGTGAGGGAGAAGCAAAGAAGATATGGTAGGAATGAGAATTGGAAGTGAAGGAATAGGGGGATATGGCAAGGGGGAGGGGAATTAGAAATGGAAATGATAAAGGTAGGAACATGAATATGGAGGCAAAGACTTAAAATAGAAAAAAGATAAAATATTCTTGATTTCTATAAATTTTCACATAAGGATACCTCCTTTTACTACATTTCAGACTCTCTTGCACGTGCACACACACACATGCACATGCACAACCGCGTACATGCACAGACATGTGACTTTCATCCGTTGTCACAATGTGATGGGTGTGAGGAAGGCAGAGGAGCAGGGAACTCAAACTTTCTGATAAAAGCACACAGAATCTCTTCTCTTTAAAGCACAGTAAGCAGCTCTCCCTCAGCTTTGTGTGAGCTCCATTTCCTTCCCTAGCAATCTCCTCAATGCCCTGGTTACCTCCTTGTTCCTCAGGGTGTATATGAGGGGGTTAAGTGAAGGAGTGCCCACTGCATAGAAGAGACCAAAGAACTTGCCCTTCTCTTGGGCATAGGGATTTTTGGGCTGGAGGTAGACAGCAATGACTGAGCTGTAGAAGAGGGTGACCACAGTGAGATGGGAAGAGCAGGTCCCGAAAGCTTTCCTCCGCCCTTTTGCAGAGTTAATCCTCAGCACTGCCCGAGCAATGGCTCCGTAAGAGACAAGGATGAGGCTGAGAGGCACAACCAAGATGAAGACACTGGCAACAGCCATCTGGATCTCGTTGTAGGAGGTGTCTCCACAGGAGAGTCGAATCAGAGCTGGGACCTCACAGACAAAATCGTCCA
This sequence comes from Ateles fusciceps, assembly GCA_036589455.1. Classification (NCBI taxonomy): domain Eukaryota; kingdom Metazoa; phylum Chordata; class Mammalia; order Primates; family Atelidae; genus Ateles; species Ateles fusciceps. The sequence goes on from JAZHEH010001295.1 coordinate 793,839, forward strand.
CCTGCCGATGGGGGCAGAAGGGCAGACGCAGGGTGGATGGTGTCTGGACCAGTGACTCCACCAGCCCAATGACCCACGCCACAGATGCCAGCTGCCAGCACAGGCGGGGGTGGATGATGGTGGCATAGTGGAGGGGCTGGCAGACAGCCACATAGCGATCAAGGGCCATCACTGTAAGGAGGATGCACTCCGTGGTCCCCAGGGACAGGAAGATGAAGAGCTGGACAGAGCAGCCCAGGAAGCTGATGGTCTTCTTTGGGCCCCAGAGGTTGACCAGCATCTGGGGGACACAGCTCGTGGTGAAGCAGAGATCCAAGAAGGACAGGTTGGAGAGGAAAAAGTACATTGGAGAGTGGAGCCTGGGGTCCAGCACAGACAGCAGGATGATGAGTGTGTTGCCCACCAGGGTCAAAAGGTAGAAAGTCAAGACAACCACAGAGAGAATCCTTTCCAGTGCTGGGTGTTCATAGAAGCCCAGAAGGATGAAGCCCATAGGAGAGCTTTGGTTAATCATGGCCTCTTTCTGTTTGTACCTGGAGAGATGAGGCTGTCACCCCAGTGTGATTCAACCTGTCTTATTACTCAGCCTGGGTGTTTGTGAGGTTACAGCAGATGTGAGTTTCTCTTCTGTCTCTGCTCTCCCAGCCTCCCTTTTCCAGGGTGATCACCATCCAGCAGCTCCTTCTCATTCTCTGTTCTTCCTGGTTAAATATTGTCCAGTGAGAGTGAGGAAACCATAAATGTACTGGACAGCAGATAGAGCCTCACAGTGGTGCCTCTGACTTCCTGGGGGAGGGCAAAGGAGGCAGATTTAAAATACGGATTAATTAATTAATTAATTCAGCAGAAAATTACCGAGTGCCATTATGTTCTGAGTGCTGTTCTAGAGTTGTCTCTTGCTTATTTATTGGATGATCTGGTAATGTATATTGAATAAATTTTCTGATGCTAAATTGTTTCTGTAGGCTCAATTACTGCTCTGTTGGTTGAATGAGTTTTATAGAACTCTGTACATTTGATTTATTTTGTATTTTTTCATTTCCAAGTGAGCTTATCAGAGACTGTTTTATCTACGAGAGAGATTTTGTTTTGTTCTAAGACATCCTGAGATCAGGTGGGTTGGCCTGGTTTTCTTTAGCAACCCAAGTTGTCAAACCAGCTGACCAGCAGGGAGGGGGTGGATATTGGTCCACATGCTTCGTCTTTGCCATGAGTAGCTTACAGGTAGGAGGTGAGAGTGGCCCCAAGCATGTTAACATCACCAGGAGTTCACAGGAACATTATTGAAGTACTCCAAGGTAATGACTCCAAGAGTCACTCTCTTTAAATCCTATAGTCTTTCAGACACCACCAAAAACAAGAATTCAAAATTTAAAGGCAACACCAACATTCTGGGTGAATGAGAGTAAAGGGTCTGTAGGGTGACTGACCAATTTGATCATATATATCAGGGAAAGCTTCCTAGAGCAGGTGACTGGATTTTTTCCTTAAAATAGAGACGTATTGGGACATAGGAGGTCAGCTGAGAGCTGGGGGTGGGAGACTGAAGCCACTCTGGCAGGTCAGAGACAAGGACTCAGGGCCTTACAGGACCTTAGGAAGGCCGTGATAGGAGCAGATGAGATATTGGGCCACCCGGCAAAGGTGCCATGGAGCTCATAGGATGGCAGGAGTGTCTTCCTCTTACAGGGTCCCCATCTTCTATTAAGTTCTATCACATCTCCCTTTTTGCCAGGACTTTCTGCCATTGTCTCTGTCTTCCTCCTTTTTCTCCCATTATTCTTTTCCCCTTTAAAATATATTTTTAAAATGTTGTTAAATATTTAAACATAAGTATGAGTAGGGCAAATTCAGTTTAAACAATAAAAATGTCAACCCCTGGTATGCCCATCAACCAGGTTAAGAAACTCAGCAAAAGTTCCAAATACCTGAGAAGCTCCTGTGTGCCCCCTCCCTGACCTCTCACTTTCTCACCCTTCAAGATATCACCAGTGTTCTAAATTTTTAATTATTCCTTTTCGTTCATTTTTTGAGATGTATTCCACCCACCATAAAATTCACCCTTTTCAAGTGTGTAATTTAGTGGTTTAAAGTATATTCACAAGTTGTGCAACCAACACCATTTACTTACAGAACATTTCATCACCCCAAAAGAAACCTCAGGCTCATTAGCTGCCACCTCCTCCTTTGTTTTCTTTGTAATATAAAATTATTTGCATGTACCGTTAAACAATAGCCAACTGTTTCTTATTCATCCATCACATAGCATCCCAATTGATTTTCTGCATTTCTAACTTTGTCATACTCTTGGCATTTCACTCCCTTTCTTTCTCTGCTATACTGCTGAATCTCTTTAGATTACACCTTTCTTAGTGACTCTTTGTTTCCCTTTCCCAGTTTGATCTCGGTCTTTTCCACTCTCATTATTTTTCTCCTGGTTCTTTTCCTTCTGACATATTCATTCATTGGTTTATGCATTTATTCATTTCTTGAGCCCCAAAGCACCAGCATTGTGCTAGGAGCTGGGGCAGGGATTGGGAGGTCCCCTGAAAGGGGTTTATGATAGTCTAGTGACCATGACCTACCCTTGCTGTTAGTAGCTAACATCTGTTGAGTGCTTCCTATGCAGCAAGCATGGTGTTAAGCAGCTCCTTGAACATCTGATTCTCACAGTAACCCTACGAAGAGATATAATTAACCCAATTTTACGAAAAAGTGAACAGTCACAGATGGGATAAGTAACTTGTATAAAGTTACCTAGCCAATAAGTGTTAGCACTAGGATTTTGGACGCTTAACTCCAAATCTGGTGCTCCAGTGTTGAAAACAGGTGGAAACTGTTATCTCACGGCTAAAGAGCAAAGGTTCTACTTACCTTCAATCAAATAAAAATCTCTTCTTCTACCAGCAATCCCCCATGACAGAGCTCTTAATTGGTGCCCGCCCTCCACTTGTACATCAGGAAGAAACAAAAAAAATAAAAAGGAATAAGCATCCTTGAATGGGCAGTTGGATCTCTGGTCACAGTAGGGATCGCTAGTGCTGAGCATCTCGCACTTTTCTAAGCACACGCGTGTGTGATGAGCTGGAGCTGGCTCAGACTATCTCTCGATGAATACATTTTTAGAAATTTTGTGAGACAATTATTAAACCATCAGTGGCTTGAGACAGCGATGGCAGGAATATTTACACTATGAAAACTGGCAAACACTACAAATTAGGGCTTTCTCCCTCTGCCACCAACCAAGCTGTTTATTAAACATTTACCTTTACATTGCTGATTGTCCTTCACAACTCTACATATTATTATCTTCATTCCAATAGGCAGAAGTTCATACAAAGAAATATAAATAACTTTCCCAAGGCAATATAGTTAGTAAGCACCAGAGCTGATGTTTGAACCCAAATCTGCTGACTGTAGAGACTGTGCACCAACCAAAGCCCACGAAATCCCTAGAGGGAGGATGAGGCCAAGGTCAGAGATACCCCTTTGCTGTTGAATTCTTTGCCAACAACTTTCCCCCTCAGTCTAGGGAGAAGTGTGCCTTTGTTTCAGTGGCACTGGAGGTAGAAATGTTGACGAGGTATGGTGGTAGAGAGGGATCCCACAGAGGGAAAGAGCTCATTAATTCTGAGACCCTAGGGTCCATAGCCCACAGACAATTAATTAGCCACTAATTATGGTAAATGGGGCAGGGGAATAGCTAGAGGAAATATGCCAACAATAGTCATCACTGTAGTAGGTAAAGGAGGTCACTCATTGTTTCTTTCTGTCATTAGGAAGAAAAAGGACAGTGTCTTTATGTAGCACCTCCAGTGAGTCCCAGGCATCCTGATATTCCTCTCAAGCCTATGATTCATGCATTCAGTACCCCAGTTTTTAAAGTTCTCAACTTCTTCCTTTTCTATTTAATTATTCTCTCTGAGATGGACCATACTGTAGTAACAGAGAATTATAAAACTCTGGGGTTGGAGAGTACTTAGGACATTTAGCCAATCTTCATATAATGTAACTGAATCATTATGCTTCTCTTCCATTAGAATGGGAGCCTATGGGGTCAGCTAATAAATGGCATGTGCTACGTCCATGGATCTACCCAGTACTCATTTCTGTAGTCTCCAAATCTGTAACTGGAATGCACATGCTTGACAGTTGGCAGAATCCTCTCATAGTTCTTTAGTCTGTGGAGTAAGAGCTACAGATTCAAGTGGAAGCCCTGAATCTACACCTGTTACCACAAAGACAGTGAATCAAGAACAATATCACAATTCAAGGGAAATGGCTGATTGATGCCACCTTTAAAGGATGCAGAGGTTTGTCCCTATCATATTTCACATTTAATTCACCAGTCTGGTCACTACAAACTCAACCCGGAAATAGTTGTAATTGCAGCTGTTGTGCCTGATTAACACGGTTTCAGGTCCATGTTATATAACTATTAATCTGACGAATGTGTTCTCTTCAAATACTATCAGGAAGGAAGACCAAAGCCAGTTTGAATTTACAGAGTATGGATGTAAGTGTGCATTTATAATTTTGCTTCAGTACCATGTTAAAACTCTCCCATCATAATAGGGTCCCATGGACGTGAATAGTGATGTGCTGCAACTCCAGGCAAAAAAGCCTTGATTTACATCATTTGCTGATTTCTGTAGTGTAAATATTCACACCATGGCCAATTTTAAACTGTCAATGTGAGATTACTAAAAATGCAGAGTAGTAGAGAGATGTACAGTAACACACCATTACACAGAATAATTTATTATACAGAAGGTTTTTTTTTTAGGAATAAACAAACAGTCTCTATTAGGCTCAGACCAGGAGTCCATGGGTCTTGAGGAGACCTGTGTGTATTTGTCAATTTTCTTTTTCTTTCTTTCTTTCTTTCTCTTTCTTTCTTTCTTCTTTCTTTCTTTCTCTTTCTTTCTTCTTTCTTTCTCTTTCTTTCCTTCTTTCTTTCTTTCCTTTCTTCTTTTCTTTTCTTTTTTTTTTTTTTTTGAGACAGAGTCTTGCTCCGCGCCCAGGCTAGAGTGCAGTGGCTAATCTCGGCTCACTGCAACCTCCGTCTCCACAGTTCAAGCGATTCTCCTGCCTCAGCCTTCTGAGTAGCTGGGACTACAGGCACCCACCACCACGCCTGGCTAATTTTTTGTATTTTTAATAGACATGGGGTTTCACCGTGTTAGCCAGGATGGTCTTGATCTCCTGACCTCGTGATCCGCCCAACTCGGCCTCTCAAAGTGCTGGGATAACAGGCGTGAGCCACCGTGCCGGCCTGTCAATTTTCTTTTCCATATTCTTTTCCGCCCCTTTCTGTAGCCTCATGAGCTGTTTCTTCTTCTGGTAGTGGATCTTGGCCTTCACCTTCCTCTCCTCCGGGGTGGCTGTCATCACTGCCTGGTACTTTCAGCCAACTTCATGAGCCGGGTACCCCAGGCAGACAAATTTTCTCGTAGGCTTCAGACGCACAACCTTGAGGGCAGCAGGAACCACCATGGCTTTTTCTTGCCACAGGGCAGTGCAGTACCATCAAACACCTTGAGGTGGTTCAGAGCGGCCTGACCTCGCTGGGTCTTGTGGGGCAGCAGGCCTTGCACCATCCACCAGAAGATGCGGCTGGGGCTGGGAAATGGGAGGGCCTCGAGAAGGGTTGGTGTTCATCCGCTTGCGGAAAAAGTCCAGGTACTTCAACTTGTTTCTGTAGAAACTGCAAGAAATGTTGATGCTTTTGCAGTGCACAACCACCATACTCCAGCCTAGAGGGAGGGAAAGGGTTAGGAAGTGCTGAGGGTGCCACCTGAAGGCTCTACCTCTACCTGTGACTGCACACAGACACTGATGGGCAGAGTGGAGTTCATGTTTAAATTAAAAGATAGACTAACGGAAAATTACTTCTGAGCCAGGAGGTCTGCACCCCAGGAACGGGAGTGGCTGCAGGTCTCCGAGCAGTACATGGGCTGGTCTCATGGCCGAGACTCATATGAAAGATGGTGATTGTTGCTCATCACTGATCCAGAATATTTTTATTATACAGACAACATTATTTAGTATTTTTATTATAGAGACATAATATAAATAGCAAGAAGAGTATAGAAAATATAGTAAGATAGTTAAATACCTAGAAATGAAGACTTTAGGAATGTGTTACCTATGTCTTAATATAACTTATTTTAAAATAATAGTTATATTTAACAATTGGTTTGCAAAATTTCTGAAAATTTAACATTTGGCTCCATGATGCAGTATGAGCCAACTGCGGCACACCACTGAGGGCAGACGTTCTGGACATTACACCAAACATCACACTGTTCCACTCTATCAACAGTAACTTACTAATCAAACAGAATGAGTCATGAGGGCAAGCATATTGGCGGCACTGGCAAGACAAATGCACTCCAGGGAGTGGGAGATGTATCCTGTGAAGATTCAGCATCCTCTGCATCTTTGAAGTTTTTAGACTTCACGTTAGGACACCCCTAAGTAAGAACACATTATTGCATTTCACACTTAACACCACTACTAATGCAGAGTTGGAAAGAGATGTACAATAATACACCATTACACAGAAGAGTTTATAATACAGAGGTGGTTTTTGTTTGTTTGTTTGTTAGTCTTTATCGGGCTCAGGCCAGGGGTCCATGGGTCTTGAGGAGACCTGTGTGTATTTTTCAATTTTCTTCTCCACGTTCTTTTCTGCCTGTTTCTGTAGCCTCACGAGCTGTTTCGTCTTTCAGTAGTGAATCTTGGCCTTCTCCTTTCCTCTTCTTCGGGGTAGAGGCTGCTTGGTTGTCTTAAGATTCTAGGGGAAGCATATTCCACACTCATGGGAATACCACATGGAACAGTTTACTAGTGACTGACTCAAGCCCAGAGCAGAAATGGGCTCTGCAGCTGTTCTAGGCTGTCGTACCAGCCATCTGGCACTGCTTTGGCCATATGACTTAATAGACACTGGGGCACTAAAGATATCGGTGGTGGGAAAAGATACAGTGTGGCATTTTGGACAAGTGTCCAGAGGAGAATCACAACGTAGACCTCTGGGGTTCTCGATCAAAGTTGTGCTGTCTGCTGCAGAAAAGTAAACCCCACTAGGAAACAAGTCCTAGCCTGCTCTTGGGCTTTATTAGAGATAGAGCTCCTGATCATGAGACATCAAATGGCCATGAGGCTAGAACTGTCCATTATGAGCTGGATCCTGTCAAATCAATCAAGCAATGAGGTCTGGTGGTTGTAACATCATCAATTGTAAGATAAATAGTATATCCTGGATCATTCGTGGGCAAAACTGGAGGGCAAATGCAAGGTGCTGAAGTGGGGGACCCAGGTCCCCACCACAATGTGGACTTGGTACCTCCCCCACTTGCTCATACTGGTGGCTCATGTGGGTGTTCTAGCTATCTATTGCTGCATAACAAAATCTCCCCAAATTTAACGCCTTAAATGAATGCAAACTTCATTGCATCTCACATGTTGTGGGCCAAGAATTTGGGAAGAGATTGGCTGGGTTTTCTTATATTCCATGTTGCATCAGCTGGGATCCCTTGGAAATATTCAGCTGGCAGATGGACTACTCTGGAGGGTCCGAGACAACTTCACTCACAGGCCTGGCACCTTGGTGGTTTCACTGTAAGTTTGGGCTCATCTTGACTCTTCTCTATCTTCATGCTATCTCAGGGCCTTTCTACATGGTCTGCCCAGCATGATAGTCAAACTTTTTACTTGGAAACTCAGGACTCCAATAAGGAGAAACAACCAATTCTCTCCCAGTCTAGCCCCAGAGCTGGCGTGGTGTCACTTCTGCCACACTATTTTTGTCCAAACAATTATGGACCAGCACAGATTCAAGGGGAGGAAAAATAGATAGCCCTCCTGAAGGGATGATTGTCAGATGGTTTGTGGCAATCTTTAATCTGTCATGGGGGAGGGGTACTTTATAATTGGCTGACGGAAGAAAAATAAGATGAGCTTGGTTCATGGATGTATCTGCTCAACACGTTGGTGTGAGCTGAAAATGGACGTCTGCTGCATTACAACCACACTCGAGAGTAATTCTGGAAGACAGTAGAAGTTGTAAATCTTCCCAATGGGCAAATCTTTGGGTAGTTCACCTAATTAACTGTTTGGTGTGGAAAGAGTAAGGGCCTACTGGAAGAATATTTGTGAACACATGGGCAATGGTAAATGGCTTGGTTGGTTGGTCGGTCAAGGGTTTGGAAGGAGGAGATTTAGAGATTTAGAAGATGAAGAACAATGAAATTTGAGGAGGAGGCATGTAAATGGATTTATGAAAATGGAAATCTTTTTTATTTATGAAAATGGGAAAATTGTGAATATCTTTGTGTTGCATGCTAATGCCCATTAGAGAGCATTCACAATAGAAAAGGCTCTAAACAACCAAGTAAACAGTGACTATAGGTCAGTTCATACAAAGCAGCCTTCTTCACAGGCCACCCTAATGCTGGCACTATGGGCTTATGGAGGCAGTAGTGATGGTGGCAGGATGCAGGTCTGTATGTGTTCAACAGCATGGCTTCCACTTGCCAAAACTGATCTAACTCCTGCTGCTGCTGAATGTCCAACCTGCCAGCAACATGCAAATGCTGCCCTTGATATGGCATCATATTCTGGGCATGAGTTTGCAGGTCCAGGATTCAAATCCAAGGCCATCTGATGCTGCACAATGGGAAAGGGCTCCGTGTATTTGGAGAAAACCCCAAACTGACCATTTTCTCCTACTATATTCTCAACACTCAACACTTCTAGTCACCAAAACATATTGGTTTTTCTCACACACTGAGCATTAATTTCTTCGTGGACACCAACTGGGTGTCCTATAATTCAATTCAATTCTAACGTTATTCACCTGGGGTTAGAGTCAGATCCCACAGGTTAAAGGATTGCATAAGACTGCTCCCCACTTGAGATGCCAATCAGAAGTCCAAGCCTCTGGAACTTCTGACCTACTGGGAACCCTGTTGGGGGTCTGACAGTCCCCTCCTTGGGTTGATAATTTATTAGAGCACTTCACAGAATACGTGAAGCTTCTTTACTTCAATTTATCTGTTTATTATAAAGGATATTCCAAAGAATACAGATGAACAGCCAAATAGGAGATGTACAGGACAAGGTGTATGGGAAGGGGCAGAGAGCTTCTGGGGCATGCCACCCTGTCAGTACTTCTGTGTGCACCAACCTGGAAGTTCTCTGAACTCCATAGTTCAGGGATTTTTGTGGAGGCTTCATCGAATAGGCATAACTGATTATTAACTCAATGTCTAGCCCCTCTCGATTTTCTGGAAGATGAGGGTGGAGCTGAAAGTTTCAAACTCCTAATCATGGCTTGGTACTTCCAATAAGAGTCACCCTTCTGGTGTCCACCAAGGGTCACTTCATTAGAACAAAAGATGCTCCTATTACCCAGGAAATTTCAAGGGGATTAGAGCTCAACGTTAGGAACTGACATATTTGGTCAAATATTAGGACAAATACTCTCCTAGCACCCCTATTGCTCAGGACATTACAAGGGCTTTAGGAACTTTGTGCCAGGAAGTGGGATCAGTGGACAAATGTATATCACAATATCACAGCCTCTTGGCCACCACATTATTCTGCAGCCCATAACTACATTAGCTTTTTGGACTATATTCAGATGCTTTTCACATGTGACTGTAGACTCAAGTACCAAACTCAGTGATGATCTCAGAATTACATGACATTTTACTCTGATTCTCTCCCAAGTTTCGCTTTTTGAAAATATTTTTTGTTTCATATTATATTATGGGATATATTAGTAATCTCTGATAGTTTTGTGGCATATAAAATATTCATGGTTGAAGCAGCTTTAAGAGTAGATAGTGGGTAGAGTGTTTATAACTAACCTAATTTAAATTTTATTCTAGTTACTACATTACTGTGGCTATTTTGCCTGGCAATTAATGAAGAGCACTGGAACAGATTCCTACTGGGGCATAAACTTGTAGCCACTTCTGTCTTGAGCCTATTAGCTGCTTAAAATTTACACAGGTGAATACATAAACACACAATTTATTTTGAATATGTAAAGCATTCACAGCTCTAATATTTAAAAGACAGGCAAAAATATAAAGTGAAAAGCAGATTTCTCTTCCATGTCTGTTCTTCAACCTACCAATTTCCTCTTCTCAGGGTTAACACTTGCAACCAGTTTGTTATGTATCCTTCTAGCGATATTGTATTATATTTTATTGATGTAGGTTCAATCAGGAGACAGAAACCACACAGTGATTCAAACAGGAGAAGTTTAGTATAAAGCATCATTAAGTTATAATAAACAACTATAAGATGTAAAAATAGTTCTATAGGATCCTCTTGGGCTGAGGAACAGTACACAGGAAGGATGAAGATAGGCCTCTTCTTCTAGGCTGAGATTCAAACTTTACTGGAGAATGGCTGGTTGCAGCCTACTGGCTAGCAGGGAAATCAGTGGCTTGCTTAGTCCAGAGCTAATCCACAATTGCTGAGCAAGCAGGAAGCACCTCTTCAGGACACAGAAAAGCTGCATCTTGTGAGAGATATGGGGGCATGCTGAGGGAGTATGGGTGTCACTAAAGGTGGGATGATTTTCAGGCAAGTGTGTGAATGGGGAGATCTATAGAAGCCAAACTTTTGTTAGGGAGGTGATCAGATCAGAGGGTGTTGAGTGTCAGTGTGGGTGGGGAGATCAGGAGGGTGGAGTGTCCACGTTGGGAGGGTTGTGGGAAGGTGATGGCCAGGTTGGGTTGGGGCTATGAGGTTGCCAAGACACCATGTATTCCAGATGTGTGGCTGGGAAGAGCACCACTGCACGTGGACTGATAATGCAAACACTGGACCAAGCAGGAGAAGCCCCTTTCTCTGGTGATGTTTCTCTAGAGCCCTCTACTGAGAAAGCTTAGGCTTACTCATTGCAAAGGAGAAATCCTTAAAGGAATTCTTGCCATTAATGCAGAGCAATGATTGGAGTTGAATTTGGAGCTGAGAGCCAACACATTGACAATTGGCACACAGATACAAATATAAATAATTATAAATATGTGATATCTTTACTTTTAAATAAAATACTAGCATATTACCCCATTTCGTTCATTTGCTAAGAGATAGTTTCATATGAGCATGTAGAAAGTTGTCTCTTTTAAAGGCTACATATTATTCCATTTTATCTACTTTCACTTATTTCACCAGTCTTTTATTGATGAATTTAAATGTATTTCCAATCATTTTCTGTTAAAAGTAATACTGCACTGAGTATCTTTGTACATATACTATTGACATGAGTATATTGACATACAGTTCTACAAGTGGAATTTCTGGGTCAAAGATAGGTACACGAGTATTTTTTAAAATTATATTTTTAACAAAATTTTATACACAAAAAAGAATATATGTCATACAAATGTAAGTTATAATACTGTTGACCCAGAAAACACTTGTTAACCCACCACTGAACCCAAAAATTAGAACATTATCACTAATACACATCTTCTGTGTTCTCTTCTCTGTCTCACCCAAATGGCTTCCCATTGGAATCTCAAGGATTATAATTTTTTAAGCCCCAAATCTCAGCTTTATAATTTTCCTCCTTTTAAGTTTTGTTTGTATAGATATCTAAAAAAATAATTTTTTCTACCCTTTATAATCTTTGTTTTACAAATAAATAACAGTATGCTTTATTTTATCATTACTAAGTTATAAAGTAATGGCATTTGTGGTAATCAAGTAATAAATAATGAAATTCATTAGTTTCATTCAATAAGTTTCTTTGGTCCTTATCATGGAATTCTAGGTTTTGAATATGACTCAATGATATAATATTATAAAGGCCCTTGGGGCCTTATTTCCTGTTGAAAAAATCTCCTTCAAGTGACTATCCCAGGATTGTGTTGGGCTTTACCTCTGATCTACAGGCTTCTTCTATATTATACAGCAAACATACCCTGAATTTGAAGGTCATTTGTGTATTTATCTATCTCTTTATTTGTATTTTTAAAATTGATTGATTGATTGATTGATTGAGACAGGGTCTCACTCTGTCACCTGGGCTGGAATGCAGTGGCACCATCTTGCCTCACTGCAACCTCCACCTCCCAGGTTCAAGTAATTCTCCTACTTCAGCCTCCCGAGTAGCTGGGATTACAGGTGCATGCCACCACGCCTGGATAACTTTTGTATTTTTAGTAGAGACGAGGTTTCACCATGTTGGCCAGGCTGGTCTTGAACTCCTGACCTCAGGTGATCCACCCACCTCGGCCTCCTAAAGTGCTGGGATTACAGGCGTGAGCCACTGCACCTGGTTCTCTATCTATTTATGAAGTGTTTGCTATTTTTGCAATTTGTTAAGAGAGTATTATACTTTAAGTAGTGGTATGGTTTGAATGTGTCATCCCAAAAGCATGTATTGGAAACATAACCCTCAATGCCACAGTGTTGAGAGGTGGGGCCTAATAAAGGTGATTAGGCCATGAGTGGGTTCCTTATAAAAGGAAACCTTTTGTCGGTCTGTCTGTCTCTTTCTCTCTTTCTGTCTCTCATCCTCTTGTCTTCTACCATGGGATGATGCAGCAAGAAGGCTCTTGCCAGATACTGGCTCCTCAAACTTGGAGTTCCAGCTTTCAGAACTGTAAGTAATAAGTTTCTTTTCTTTATAAATTACCCAGTCTCTGGCATTCTGTTATAGCAGCAGAACACAAGCTAAGACGAATAGTCATCAGGGACTTGATTGTTCTTTTACACTCAATATTATGTTCCTATGATTCATCTATATCATAGTTTACAGCTATAATTAATCATTTTTATGGCTGCATGATAATCTATAATTTGAAAAATGTATTTTTTATTGAAGATATTTGTGTTGATTCACTTTGATGTATTTATTTATTTTTATTTATTTATTTATTTTTTTCTTGCTCTATTGCCCAGGCTAGAATGCAGTCTAGAAATGGATATTAAAAAGCTCTTTTATACTAATAATTGTGTTATACAATGGGAGAGAGGAAGGAATAAGGGAGGAAAATAACAAACAAACAGCCAACCAATATTCCATTTAAACCTATTAAATGCTATGCAATTGCTGGGGATTGATTTACTCTCAACCATGTGGTCACTTTTAGAATAAATGTGATGTGTTACTGAAAAAAAATGTATGTTTTGTGGATTTGGAGTAGAGAGTTCTGTAAATGTCTAAGTTCAAGTCCCGGGTATCCTTGTTAACTTTCTGTCTCATTAATCTGTCCAATATTGACAATGTAGTGTTAAAGACTCCCACTATTATTGTGTGGGAGTCCAAATCTCTTTGTAAGTCACCAAGAAGTTGCCCTATGTATCTGGGTGCTCCTATATTGGGTGCACATAGACTTAGGATCATTAGCTCTTCCCGTTACATTGATCCCTCTACCATTATACAATGTCCTTCTTATCTCTTTTGGTTTCTATTACTTTAAAGTCTATTTTATCAGAGATGAGAATTGCAACTCCTGCTTTTTATTTTCTCTCCATTTGGTTGACAAATCTTCCTCCATCCCTTTGTTTTAAGTCTCTGTATATCCTTGCATGTGAGATGGGTCTGGATGCAGCTTAGCGATGGGTTTTTTGGAAGGGCTGATACTGGTTGTTCCTTTCTGCATATAGTGCCTCTTTCAGAAGCTCTTGTAAAGCAGGCCTGGTGGTAATTAAATCTCTGAATACTTGCTTGTTTGTAAAAAATTTTATTTTTCCTTCACTTATGAAACTTAGTTTGGCTGGATATGAAATTCTGGGTTGAAAGTTCTTTTCTTTAAGGGTGTTGAATATTGGCCCCCACTCTCTTCTGGCTTGTAGGGTTTCTGCTGAGAGATCTGCTGTGAGTTTGATAGGCTTCCCCTCGTGGGTAATCTGACCTTTCTCTCTGGCTGCCCATAATATTTTCTCCTTTGTTTCAACCCTGGTGAATCTAATGATTATGTGCCTTGGGGTTGCTCTTTTTGAGGAATATCTTTGTGGTGTTCTCTGTATTACCTGGAGTTGGGTATTGTCTTGCCTTGCTAGGTTAGGAAAGTTTTCCTGGATAATATCCTGAAAAATATTTTCCAGCTTGGATTCATTCTCTTCGTTACATTCAGGTACACCTATCAAACGTAGATTAGGTCTTTTCACATAGTCCTACACTTCTTGGAGACTTTGCTCATTCCTTTTTACCCTTTTTTCTCTAATCTTGTCTTCTCGTTTTATTTCGTTAAGTTGGTCTTCAACCTCTGAAGTCCTTTCTTCTGCTTGATCAATTCGACTGTTAAAACTTGTGCATACTTTGCGAAGTTCTCATATTGTGTTTTTCAGCTCCATTAATTCACTTATATTCTTCTCTAAATTGTCCATTCTCGTTAACATTTCACCAAACCTTTTTTCAAAGTTCTTAGTTTCCTTGCATTGGGCTAGAACATGTTCTTTTAGCTCACAGAAGTTTCTCATTATCCAACTTCTGAAGACTGATTCTATTGATTCCTCACATTCATTCTCAATCAGGCCTTGTTCAATTGGTGATGAGGCACTGCAATCCTCTGTAGGAGGAAAGGCATTCTGATTTCAGGTGTTTTCAGCCTTTTTGCGCTGGTTTCTTCCCATCTTTGTGGATTTATCCACCTGTCGTCTGTGTAATTGCTGACTTTCAGATTAGGTCTCTAGAGTGGACGCCCCAGCTTGTTGGTGATAAAATTTTTTCTATTTCTTAATTTTCCTTCGGCGGACGCCCCCTCCCCCACAGAGCTGGACCTTCCCGGGTTCAGCTGTACTTGCTGTGAAACTCTCAATCCTCAAAAAAAAAAAGCAGTTCCAACTGCTGTTTTTTGTTTTTTTTTTTGTGGAGGGGGGGACCAGCCTTCCCCTGCGGTGACCCACTACGCCGGCTGAAACAGTGGTGTTAAGATTCGTGGCACTTTTCTGCCCGGGGGAGATCTCCTGGTCTGGTTCCCCCACTTCAGTCAACTTTTCAATCAGCTGAATGGGAGATTCTGCCTTCCCGGAGCTTCAAACGCCAACCAAAAGGGCACTCAGTCCTGTATACTCCGGACTGAGAACCGCCGCGCCGGGGCACCTGCAAAACGGCTGCGCCTGCGAAAAGAGTCGCGCTGGCGACCCCTGGGGCTCCTCCGCCAAGAATCTCTTGGTCCATGAGCAATGAAAATGCGTCTGAAAATGTGGTGTCCACTCACTCTCTGTGCTTTCAGTGGGAGCTACAATCCTGAGCTGCTGCTAATTGGCCATCTTGGATCTCTATTTATTTTTAATTTTGATGAAATAATACAATATATACTCCTTTCAGTCAGAGTTCTTTCACCAGGAGTAATTCTTTTTCAATTTATTCATGTGGCTTCATGTAAAGCTCATTTCTGTTTTTAAAATCAACTTTGGGCTTGGCATGGTGGCTTATATCTGTAATCTCTGCACTTTGGGAGGCCAAGAGGAGGGGGATCGCTTAAGCCCAGGTGTTTGAGACCAATCTGGGCAATATAGCAAGACCCTGTTTCTACAAAAAGTACAAATGTATTTTCTCCCATAATTTCTCCTTACTTTTGGTCACACCCCACCTATATCAAAGAGTCATTTATATATATAGTTATGTATTACATAATGAAATTTGGCTCGACAACAGACCATATATATAATGGTGGTCCCATAAGGTTATAGTATTATATTTTTATTGTACCTTTTTCTAGTTTACATACGTTTAGATAAACACATACCATTGTATTACAATTTCCCACAGTATTCAGTGTAGTAACATGCTATGTAGGTTTGTAGCTAGCCTAGGAGTGACAGGGTACCATGTAGCCCAGGTATGTAGTAGGCTATAACATCTAGGTTTATGTAAATACACTCCATGATGTTCTTACAACAAAGTCACCTATGACACATTTCAGAATGTATACCTGTCATTAATCTAGGTATGACTGTACATGATTTTTATACAATTTGTATGTGTTATTGGTGGGAGAGTTAGTTCAATGTTGGCTACCCTCTTTAGTTGTTGTAAATTCTCAAATTCTACATTTTTCTCTGTATTGGACCACAGTGTGGGACTACAGTGTAGGAACAGAGAATCATAGAAAGCTAACATTGGAAGAGCCCTTAGAACATTTTGTCTAATCTTCATTTAATACATCAAAATCCCCTTATAACTCACCATCTTTTGAATCATCTCAGGCCGTTTTTTTCCTATTCAAATTTTTGGTACAGATTACATTTTAAAAATTATTCTGTGTTAAAATTAGCACTCATTTTTTTTTTTTTTACATTAAAATGCTTTGTTGGAATGCTTTACACTTTCCACAGAACAGAAACTAAAATAACCTCTTATACAATTATTCACAAATACAGTCCTCAAGTTTTTTGCCCATACACATGAGTATTTGTCTAAATCATGTCTTCTTTGTAGCAGCTCGGCCATGCCACCACTGTGCTTGACTGAGTTCGCAAATCTGTTGTAACCTGTAGCTTCCCTGTCACTTCTCTGGCTCTCCTCTCCTGCTAACCTTTGTTTACTAATTAAAATCTTCTGCCACTGCCATAGCTACTGCTGCTACTGGAACCGCCACAGCCACCTTGGTTTCATGGTTTGGCAAAGTATTGGCCACTAACACTATAGGGGCCAGAGCTTCTGCCTCCAAAGTTTCCTCCCTTCATGAGTCCAAAATTTGAAGACTGATTGTTGTAACTGCCAAAATCATTATAGCTTCCACCACCTCCAAAATTGCCTCCATCATTACCAAATCCATTATACCCATCCCCACTGCCACCATATCCACCACCACCATGGCTGCCACCAAAGCCACCACGACCACTGAAGTTTCCTCCGTGACCAAAATTGTCATTCCCACTGAAACCACCTCCATGACCACCACCAAAGTTTCCAGAACCATTTCGACCTCTTTGGCTGGATGAAGTGCTAGCCATCTCTTGCTTTGACAGGGCTTTCCTAACTTCACAGCTGTGGCCATTCACAGTATGGATTTCTGAATGACAGTCTTATCCACGGAGTCATGATCATCAAAGGTTACAAAGGCAAAGACCCTTTTCTTGCCACTGCCTCTGTCAGTCATGATTTTAATCACTTCAATTTTTCCATACTGTTCAAAATAATCTCTTAGGTGATGTTTTTCAGTGTCTTCTTTAATGCCACCAACGAATATTTTTTTCACAGTTAAGTGGGCACCTGGTCTTTGAGAATCTTCTCTTGAGACAGCTCTCTTTGGTTCCACAAGTCTTCCATCCACTTTGTGTGGCCTTGCATTCATGGCTGCACCCACCTCCTCCACAGTTGCATACATGATGAACTCAAAGCCCCTGGAGCACTTGGTGTTTGGATCTCTCATTACCACACAGTCTGTGAGTATTCTCCATTGCTCAGAATGGCTCCTCAGGCTCTCATCGGTTGTTTCAAAACTCAACCCTCCAATGAAGAGCTTCCTTAGCTGTTCCGGCTCTTTAGGAGACTCTAACTTAGACATGATCACAGGGAGAAGAGAGACTTTAACGATGGTTCTTTGGCGGTGTCCACGGGCAGAAAGGAGCAAACTGATGAACGTATCTCAAAATTAGCCTCATTGGAGGAGGATCCAAGATGGCCAATTAGGAGCAGCTCAGGATTGTAGCTCCCAGTGAAAGCGTGGAGGGTGAGTGGACGCCACATTCCCAGATGGACTTTTATTGCCCACAGGCCAGGAGATTCCCAGGGGGAGGAGCCCCACGGGTTGCCAGCACAGCTGGTTTGGCTGGCGCTGCTGTTTTCACTGGCGCTGCTGTTTTGGCCTGCGCCCCAGCACAGCGGTTCCCCATGAAAAATACATGGGTCCGGGTGCCATTTTAGCTGGCAATTGGAGCTCCGGGAAGGCAGAGTCACCCATTCATCTGATTAAAAAAGGGGACTGAAACAGGCAGCCAGGCCAGGAGATTTCCTCGGCAAAAAAAGTGCCACGAATCTCAGTGCCCACTGTTTCAGCTAGCGCAGTGGGTCGCCGCATGGGAAATCACACAGATTGCAGCACCTTTTCAACAGGCGACTGGAACACCTGGGAGAGAGTCGACCATTCAACTAAAAAAAAAAGGCTCTGAGGCAGGGAGCCAGGTGATCAGGCTTGGCTGGTCCCACCCCCCACAAAAAAACAGCAATCGGAAACGCTCTGGATTAAGAGTTTCATAGCAAGCACAGCTGAACCCAGGACAGTCCAGCTCTGTGGGGGGAGAGGGCGTCCACCATTACTGAGGCAGTCTGTGACTACGGAGGTAGTTTGCCATTGCAGAGGTGGCCCGCCATTGCTGAGGCAGTTTTAACTACACCAGTATAAACAGGACTGCAGGGAAGTTCACACGGCAGCTGGGCAGAGACCACAGCAGCTCAGCAAAGCCTCTGCAGGCAGACAGTGATTAGGCTGCCTCATCACTGGGCAAGGCAGCCCTGAGAAAAAGGCAGCAGCACAAGGGAAACTCATAAATAAAGCCCTAACTCCCTGGGCCAGAGCACCTGGTAAAAAAAAAGGAGTTTATGAGTTCTGCTGCAGCAGACTTAAACGTACCTGCCCAGCAACTCTGAGTGAACAACGGAGCTCACAGCTCAGCACTTGAGCTCCTATAAAGGACAGACTGTCTCCTCAAGCAGCTCCCTGACCCCCGTATATCCAACGAGTCACCTCATAAAGAGAGCTCAGACTGACATCTGGTGGGTATCCTTCTGGGGCAAAGATAGCAGAAGAAACTGGCAGCAACCCTTACTGTTCTGCAGCTGCTGCAGGTGATCCCCCAGGCAAGCAGGGCCTGGAGTGGACCTCAGCCGTCCTACAGCAGAGGGGCCAGACTGTTAGAAGGAAAACTAAGAAACAGAAAGAAATAACTTTATCATCAACAAACTGGACGTCCACTGAGAGACCCCATCTGAAAATCACCAACCACAAAGACCACACATAGATAAATCCACAAAGATGGGAAGAAACCAGTGCAAAAAGGAGGAAAACACCCGAAACCAGAATGCCTCTCCTCCTACAAGGAATCACAACTCCTTACCAGCAAGGGAACAAGGCTGGATGGACAATGAGTGTGACGAAATGACAGAATCAGGCTTCAGAAGGTGGGTAATAAGAAACTTCTGTGAGCTAAAAGAACATGTTCTAACCCAACGCAAAGAAACTGAGAACATTGAAAAGAGATTTGATGAAATGCTAACAAGAATAACCAACTTAGAGAGGAATATAAGTGAATTGATGGAGCTGAAAAACACAACACAAGAACTTTGCGAAGCATACACAGGTTTCAACAGCCGAATCGACGAAGCAGAAGAAAGGCTATCAGAGGTCGAAGATCAACTCAGTGATATAAAATGAGAATGCAAGAGTAGAGAAAAAAGGGTACAAAGGAATGAACAAAGTCTCCAAGAAATATGGGACTATGTGAAAAGACCTAATCTACGTTTGATAGGTGTACCTGAATGTGATGGAGAGAATGAATTCAAGCTAGAAAATACTCTTCAGGATATTATCCAGGAGAACTTCCCCAACCTAGCAAGGCAGGCCAATATTCAAGTTCAGGAAATACAGAGAACACCACAAAGATATTCCTCAAGAAGAGCAACCCCCAAGGCACATAATCTTCAGATTCACCAGGGTTGAAATGAAGGAGAAAATGCTAAGGGCGGCCAGAGAGAAAGGTTGGGTTACCCACAAAGGGAAGCCCATCAGACTCACAGCAGATCTCTCAGCAGAAACCCTACAAGCCAGAAGAGAGTGGGGGCCAATATTCAACACCCTTAAAGAAAAGAACTTTCAACCCAGAATTTCATATCCAGCCAAACTAAGCTTCATAAGTGAAGGAAAAATAAAATCCTTTGCCAGCAAGCAAGTACTCAGAGATTTCATCACCACCAGGCCTGCTTTACAAGAGCTCCTGAAAGAGGCACAAAACATAGAAAGGAACAACCAGTATCCAAAAACATACCAAAATGCAAAGAGCATTAACACAATGAAGAAACTGCATCAACTAACCAGCAAAACAGCCAGCTAGCATCAAAATGGCAAGATCAAATTCACACATAACAATATTAAACCTAAATGTAAATGGGCTAAATGCCCCAATCAAAAGACATAGACTGGCAAACTGGATAAAAAGCCAAAACCCATCGGTGTGCTGTATCCAGGAAACCCATCTCACATGCAAAGATACACAAAGGCTCAAAATAAAGAGATGGAGGAAGATTTGCCAAGCAAATGGAGAGCAAAAAAAAAGAGGAGTTGCAATTCTCATCTCTGATAAAATAGACTTTAAACCAACAAAGATCAAAAGAGACAAAGAAGGACATTACATAATGGTAAAAGGATCAATGCAACAAGAAGAGCTAACGATCCTAAATATATATGCACCCAATACAGGAGCACCCAGATACATAAGGCAAGTTCTTAATGACTTACAAAGAGACTTAGACTCCCACACAATAATAGTGGGAGACTTGAACACCCCATTGTCAACATTAGACAGATCAACGACACAGAAAATTAACAAGGATATCCAGGACTTGAACTCAGACCTGGATCAAGCAAACCTAATAGACATTTACAGAACTCTCCACCCCAAATCCACAGAATATACATTCTTCTCAGCACCACATCGCACCTACTCTAAAATTGACCACATAATTGGAAGTAAATCACTCCTCAGCAAATGCAAAAGAACAGAAATCATAACAAACAGTCTCTCAGACCACGGTGCAATCAAGCTAGAACTCAGAATTCAGAAACAAACTCAGAACCGCACAGCTTCATGGAAACTGAACAACTGGCTCTTGAATATTGACTGGATAAACAATGAAATGAAGGCAGAAATAAAGATGTTCTTTGAAACCAACGAGAACGAAGACACAACATGCCAGAATCTCTGGGACACATTTAAAGCAGTCTCTAGAGGAAAATATATAGCAATAAATGCCCACATGAGAAGCAAGGAGATCTAAAATTGACACCCCTATCATCAAAATTGAAAGAGCTAGAGGAGCAAGATAAAAAAAAAACTCAAAACCTAGCAGAAGACAAGAAATAACTAAGATTAGAGCAGAACTGAAGGAGATAAAGACGCAAAAAACCCTTCAAAAAATCAATAAATCCAGGAGCTGGTTTTTCAAAAGGTCAACAAAATAGACAGACCACTAGCCAGATTAATAAAAAAGAAAAGAGACAATAATCAAATATATGCAATAAAAAATGATAAAGAGGATATCACCACAGATTCCACAGAAATTCAAACCATCATCAGAGATTATTACAAACAACTCTATGCACATAAACTAGTAAACCTGGAAGAAATGGATAAATTCCTGGACACTTGCATCCTCCCAAGCCTAAACCAGGAAGAAGTCGAAACCCTGAATAGACCAATAACAAGGTCTGAAGTTGAGGCAGCAATTAAGAGACTACCACCCAAAAAAGCCCAGGTCCAGATGGGTTCACAGCTGAATTCTACCAGACATACAAAGAGGAGCTGGTACCATTCCTTCTGAAAGTATTCCAAACAATCCAAAAGAGGGGAATCCTTCCTAAATCATTTTATGAGACCAACATCATCCTGATACCAAAACCCGGCAGAGACTCAGGAAGAAAAGAAAACTTCAGGCCAATATCCATGATGAACATAGATGCAAAAATCTTCAATAAAATACTGGCAAACCGATTGCAACAGCACATCAAAAAGCTTATCCACCATGATCAAGTAGGCTTCATCCCGGGGATGCAAGGCTGGTTCAACATACGCAAATCTATAAACATAATTCAACACATAAACAGAACCAAAGACAAAAGTCACATGATAATCTCAATTGATGCAGAGAAGGCCTTTGACAAAATGTGACAGCCCTTTATGCTAAAAACCCTCAATAAACTAGGTATTGACAGAACGTATCTCAAAATGATAAAAGCTATTTATGACAAACCAACAGCCAATATCATACTGAATGGGCAAAAACTAGAAGCATTCCCTTTGAAATCTGGCACTAGACAAGGATGTCCTCTCTCACCACTCCTATTCAGTATAGTACTGGAAGTTCTAGTCAGAGCAATCAGGCAAGAAAAAGAAATAAAGGGTATTCAAATAGGAAAGGAGGAAGTCAAATTGTCTCTATTTGCAGACGACATGATTGTATATCTAGAAGACCCCATCATCTCAGCCCAAAATCTCCTGAAACTGATAAGCAACTTCAGCAAAGTCTCAGGATACAAATTCAATGTGCAAAAATCACAAGCATTCCTATACACCAATAACAGACTTAAAGAGAGCCAAATAAAGAATGAAGTGCCATTCACAATTGCTACAAAGAGAATAAAATACCTAGGAATTCAACTAACAAGGAACGCAAAGGACCTCTTCAAGGAGAAGTACAAACCACTGCTCAACGAAATAAGAGAGGACACAAATAGATGGAGAAACATTCCATGTTCATGGCTAGGAAGAATCAATATCGTGAAAATGGCCATACTGCCCAAAGTAATTCACAGATTCAACGCTATCCCTATCAAGCTACCAATGACCTTCTTCACAGAACTGGAAAAAACCACCTTAAACTTCATATGGAACCAAAGAGAGCCCACATAGCCAAGTCAATTCTAAGCAAAAAGAACAAAGCTGGAGGCATCACACTCCCGGACTTCAAACTATACTACAAAGCTACAGTAATCAAAACAGCATGGTACTGGTACCAAAACAGAGATATAGACCAAAGGAACAGAACAGAGGCCTCCGAAGCAACACAAGACGTCTACAAGCATCCGATCTTTGACAAACATGACAAAAACAAGCAATGTGGAAATGAGTCCCTGTTTAATAAATGGTGTTGGGGAAAACTGGCTAGCCATGTGCAGAAAGCAGAAACTGGACCCCTTCCTGACACCTTACACTAAAATTAACTCCAGATGGATTAAAGACTTAAACATAAGACCTAACACCATAAAAACCTTAGAAGAAAATCTTGGCAAAACCATTCAAGACATAGGCTTAGGCAAGGACTTCATGACCAAAACACCAAAAGCATTGGTAACAAAAGTCAAAATAGACAAATGGGACCTAATCAAACTCCACAGCTTCTACACAGCAAAAGAAACAGTCATTAGAGTGAATCGGCAACCAACAGAATGGGAAAAAATTTTTGCAGTCTACTCATCTGACAAAGGGCTGATATACAGAATCTACAAAGAACTAAAACAGATTTACAAGAAAAAAACAAACAAGCCCATTCAAAAGTGGGTGAAGGATATGAATAGACACTTTACAGAAGAAGACATACATGAAGCCAACAAACATATGAAAAAATGCTCTTTATCACTGGTCATTAGAGAAATGCAAATCAAAATTACATTGAGATACCATCTCATGCCAGTTAGAATGGTGATCATTAAGAAATCCGGAGACAACAGATGCTGGAGAGGATGTGGAGAAATAGGAACGCTTTTACACTGTTGGTGGGAGTGTAAATTAGTTCAACCATTGTGGAAGACAGTGTGGCGATTCCTCAAGGACCTAGAAATAGAAATTCCATTTGACCCCAGGAATCCCATTACTGGGTATATATCCAAAGGATTATAAATCGTTCTACTGTAAGGACACATGCACACAAATGTTCATTGTAGCACAGTTTACAATAGCAAAGACCTGGAACCAACCCAAATGCCCATCGATGATAGACTGGACAGGGAAAATGTGGCACATATACACCATGGAATATTATGCAGCCATCAAAAGCGATGAGTTTGTGTCCTTTGTAGGAACATGGATGAACCTGGAAACCATCATTCTCAGCAAACTGACACAAGAACAGAAAATCAAACACCACTTATTCTCACTTATAGGTGGGTGTTGAACAATGAGAACACATGGACACAGGGAAGGGAGCATCACACACTGGGGTCTATCGGGGGGAAAAAGGGGAGGGACAGCCGGAGGTGGGGAGTTGGGAAGAGATAGCATGGGGAGAAATGCCAGATATAGGTGATGGGGGAGGGAAGACAGCAAATCCCACTGCCATGTGTGTAGCTATGGAACAATCTTGCATGTTCTTCACATGTACCCCAAAACCTAAAATGCAATAAAAAATATTTAAAAAACAATTAGCATCATTTCTACCTCCACTTTATGGTCTTAATTCTGTAGACCACCAAATTTTAGTCACATATGAAATCTCATTTAATCACCACAGCATTCATATGATGTACATGCTGTTTTTTTTTTTTAATTGCATTTCAGGTTTTGGGGTACATGTGAAGAACATGCAAGATGGTTGCATAGGTACACACATGGCAGTGTGGTTTGCTGCCTTCCTCCCCCACTACCTATATCTGGCATTTCTCCCCATGTTATCCCTCCCCCAACTCCCCCGCTGCCCACTGTTCCTCCCCATTTCCCCCTGACAGACCCCCAGTGTGTAATACTCCCCTCCCTGTGTCTAAGTGTTCTCATTGTTCAACAGCTGCCTATGAGTGAGAACATGTGGTGTTTGATTTTCTGTTCTTTTGTCAATTTGCTGAGAATGATGTTTTCCAGGTTCATCCATGTCCCTACAAAGGACACGAAACTTATCGTTTTTTATGGCTGCACAGAATTCCATGGTGTATATGTGCCACATTTTCCTGGTCTAGTCTATCATTGATGGGCATTTGAGTTGGTTCCAAGTCTTTGCTATTGTAAACAGTGCCACAGTGAACATTCGTGTGCATGTATCCTTATAATAGAATGATTTATAATCCTTTGGACATATGCCCAGTAATGAGATTGCTGGGTCAAATGGAATTTCTATTTCTAGGTCCTTGAGGAATCGCCAAACTGTCTTCCACAATGGTTGAACTAATTTACACTCCCATCAACAGTGTAATAAGCGTTCCTATTTCTCCACATCCTCTCCAGCATCTATTGTCTCCAGATTTTTTAATGATCACCATTCTAACTGGTGTGAGGTGGTATCTCAATGTAGTTTTGATTTGCATTTCTCTAATGACCAGTGATGATGAGCATTTTTTCATATGTTTGTTGGCTTCATGTATGTCTTCTTTTGTAAAGTGTCCGTTCATATCCTTTGCCCATGTTTGAATGGGCTTGTTTTTTCTTATAAATCTGTTTTAGTTCTTTGTAGATTCTGGATATCAGCCCTTTGTCAGATGGGTAGATTGCAAATTTTTTTTCCCATTCTGTTGGTTGCTGATTCACTCTGATGACTATTTCTTTTGCTGTGCAGAGCTGTGGAGTTTGATCAGGTCCCATTTGTCTATTTTGGCTTTTGTTGCCAATGCTTTTGGTGTTTTGGTCATGAAGCTCTTGCCTATGCCTATGTCCTAAATGGTTTTGCCTAGATTTTCTTATAGGGCTTTTATGGTGTTACGTCTTATGTTCAAATCTTTAATCCATCTGGAGTTAATTTTAGTATAAGGTGTCAGGAAGGTGTCCAGTTTCTGCTTTCTGCACATGGCTAGCCAGTTTTCCCAATACCATTTATTAAACAGGGACTCATTTCCACATTGCTTGTTTTTGTCTGGTTTGTCAAAGATCAGAGGGTTGTAGATGTGTGGCATTGCCTCCGAGGCCTCTGTTCTGTTACATTGGTCTATATCTCTGTTTTGGTACCAGTACCATGCTGTTTTGATTACTGTATCCTTGTAGTATAGTTTGAAGTCCAGCAGTGTGATGCCTCTAGCTTTGTTCTTTTGGTTAGAATTGACTAGGCTATGCGGGTTCTCTTTTGGTTCCATATGAAGCTTAAAGTGGTTTTCTCCAGTTCTGCAAAGAAGATCGTTTGTAGCTTGATGGGGATAGCATTGAATCTGTAAATTACTTTGGGCAATATGGCCATTTTCACGATATTGATTCTTCCTAACCATGAGCATGGAATGTTTCTCCATTTGTTTGTGTCCTCTCATTTCGTTGAGCAGTGGTTTGTAGTTCTCCTTGAAGAGGTCATTTACATCCTTTGTCAGTTGTATTTGTAGGTATTTTATTCTCTTTGTAGCAATTGCGAATGGCAGTTCGTTTTTGATTTGGCTTTCTATAAGTCTGTTATTGGTGTATAGGAATCCTTGTGATTTTTGCACATTGATTTTGTATCCTGAGACTTTGCTGAAGTTGCTTATCAGTTTCAGAGGGTTTTGGGCTGAGAGAATGGTGTCTTCTAAATGTACAATCATGTCATCTGCAAATAGAGACAATTTGACTTCCTCCTTTCCTAATTGAATCATTGTGTCATAGACTGCTTGTCACTCCCTAGTGTTAGTTTTGCCTTCCTCCCATACTATTTCACTTAGATTGTGCCTGCTTAAAGTCTGTTTCTTAACCTCCTTTGCTGCTTGATGTGACCTTGAAATATTAGGCAATAGAAGAGAAATCCCCCCTTTCTCAGAGGTTCTCTTAACATCCAGTTAAAGCCCTCTCTTTGCCATCTTCTTTCATCACTTCTATCATCCTCCTTCCTGGAATTCTGATGAAAGGCCTGGAGCGCTAGGTACCATTTTAGGCTACAAAAATGGGAGCCAGACCCTAAAAATAGCTGAGGAGTGAGTTAAAGAAGCCCAACTCTGAGTTCTCTGTGGAATAGAACTACCATATTGAGGTCAGATGTGGTGGCTTATACCTGTAATCCCAGCACTTTGGGAGGCTGAGGTGGGTAGATCACCTTAGTTCGGGAGCTTGAGACCAGCCTGACCAACATGGAGAAACCCTGTGTCTAATAAAAAAAAACAAAAAAAAAAATTAGCTGGGCGTGATGGCGCATGTCTATAATCCCAGCTACTCAGGAGGCTGAGGCAGAATCGCTTGAACCCGGGAGGTGGAGGTTGCTGTGACCAAGATCACGCCATTGCACTCCAGCCTGTGCAACAAGAGTAAAACTCCAGCTCAGAAAAAAAAAAAAAGAACTACTATACTGATTCTGAATTTTCTACCTCTAAATTTTGATGTACAGTGAAATATACTTCCACCTTTTTAAAACCACATTATTTTCAGATCTCTGTTCTGCTGCTAAAACAGAGCCTAATCCTAAGTGATATTCCCAGCTGACAGAAGAAAGTGCCACGTAACTTGCATGGGAAATAGGAGGCAGAGCCTGAATTCACTCCAAGATGGCCTGACTGCTACAAAGTGGATGTGGGCCATTGGTCAACACATCATCCTGCACTGATGACTGCACTAGTTATTCCAGTTGCTTTGTCAGGTCAGACAATTTTTGCACATTGATATCAGACTCAAGTACCAGGCTCAGCAATTGTCTCAGAATTACTTTTTTTTTTTTTAGTTAGGTTTGGTCTCTGATTTTAGCTAATTATAAATTCCTTTACTTTCAGATCTATTATGGGCTATATTAATGTTTCCAAGTTTTGTGGTATGTAAAATATTAGTGGAAAATTAATTTTTGGGATTAGGGAAGGCACAGAATCACAATAGTTAACCTGCTATGGCCACCAACTTTTCATGGCCCTTTGCTTGTCAACTAGTGAGGAGCACTGAAACTGGTTCCCATTGGTGCATAGCTTATAGCCAGCTCCATTCTGAGCTGATGACTACATAAAAAGGCTACCACCCCTGCCCATACTATCTGCCTATCTGAATATGTAAAACATGCACAGTTGCAAAACTAAAAAATAACAATAATAATGAGACAAGACATATAATAAACAGTCCACCTCTCATTCCTGTTCCCCAGGCAACTCAGTTATTCTTTGCAGAATCATTATCTCCTCACAGTGATATTGTATGCACATTTTAGCATATGTGTATATTTTCTTCCTTTCAAAATAACAAAATATTATACATATATTTTGCAACTTGGCTTTTTAAAGTTAATTCAACTGTATACACCAGCATTTATTTAGTTGTCTATTGATAAGTGTTCTTCCCATTTATTTCAATTGCAAATAATTATCTCACACAAATATTCTTGTACATGGCTTACTTCACAAATATATAACTGTACAAATAGGGCTGGGCATGGTGGCTCACACCTGTAATGCCAACACTTTGGGAGGCCAAGATGGGTGGATCAACTGAGGTCAGGAGTCTCAGATCAGCCTGGCCAACATGCTGAAGCCCCATCTCTACTAAAAAAAAAAAAAAAAAAATTAGCTGGGCCTGGTGTCACATGCCTTCAATCCCAGCTGCTCAGAAGGCTGAGGCAGGAGAATCACTTGAACCTGGGAGGCAGAGGTTGCAGTGAGCCGAGATTACACTGCAGCCTGGGAGACAAGAGTGAAATTCCGTCTAAAAAAACCAAAATGTGTACTAATAGGGTAAGTTCCTAGAAGCAGAATTGCTGAGCTAGAGAATATGAACATGAAAATTTTTAAATTATATTTTTATCCCAATTTTTGATATCACAGATAAATAAATGTAGCACATATAGGATAATATAATGTAACACTAAAGCATAAAGTAGTATAATGAATAGTCATGGGTTTTACATTTTTATAACAGTTTATTGCTTACATATTAGTTCTAGACACTGTATTCAGTTTTGCTTATGCTTATTTTTCTTGAAAACATTTGTTTTAGATAATACTGTTAGGCATGCTCTGAATGAAGAGGCCACCTAAACAGGCTTTGTGTGAGTAACCAGGCCTGTTTATTCACCTGGGTGCAGGTGGGCTGAGTCCAAAGAGAGTCTGTGGAGGGTGGTGGGATAGGAGTTGGTTTTATAGGTTTGGGGTAGGCAGTGGAAAATTACAGAAGTTACAGTTCAGGGTGGTTTTTGCAAGCAGGGGGGTGTTGCTGTGAGGGGGTGTCACAAGGTCCAAGGTCCAGTGTCACAAAGTTGGTTTATCAGTTGAGTCAGAAATGGTTGAGGCAGGCAGAGTGTTTCAAGGTCAGTTAATCAGGCTGCAGGGTCCAGTCTCACAAGGTTGACTCAGACTTTCTGGCTCTGGGAGTTCATCTGGAGATGTACATGCAGGTCACAGGGGTCACCATGGTGTAGTACACGGTGCAATCAGTTCAAGGAACCTTGCAAATATTACTTTACCTTTAATAAAGTGAATATGCATTATGTCTCTTAAGTAATAAGTTGCTTTAACAAACATTAAGTTCTCTTGGTTAAACTTTACATTCTGAATATGGCAAGATGAAATAGTATCAGTTCTCACATTGAAATGTGACCTCCAATGTTGGAAATGGGCCTAGTGGGAGGTGTCTGGGTTATGGTGGCAGATCCCTCATGAATGGCTTGTGGCTCTCTTCATGGTAATGAATGAGTTCTCACTCTATTAGCTCACTTGAGAGCTGATTGTTTAAAAGATCCTGGCATTTTTTCCACTGTCTCTTACCTCCCTCTCTCGCTATGTGACACATCTGCTCCCCTTCACCTTCCACCATGAGTAAAAGCTGCTTGAGGCCTCACCAGAAGTAGATGCTGGTGCCATACTTCTTGTACAGTTGGCGGAACCATGAACTAATTAAACATTTTTTCTTTATAAATTACCCAGCCTCAGGTATTCCGTTATAGTATGCAAAACAGAGTAATACAGTAAATGGAAAAGAGATCTTTCTGTCTCTGAAAGGACTTATTGTGACATAGAGAGAGACAGACAAAAAGTCAGATTGACACTGGTTAAGAAGCAAGGAGGCCAGGTCCCAAGAAGAAATCCTGCCTGTGGTCAGCAAAAGGGCACCAGGTTGTCTGGGACAGTCTTATCCCTGGCTTTGGTCAGGGAGGGAATTTCCCATTGGAAGGGAACAGTGAACAGAGATAAGAGAGGTCAGAGTCCAGGTTTGTTGTTCATATGTCTTCTTGAAAGGGCACTATTTCTTGGAATCCAGGTCCTCTCTGGGTAGGGAATTCTCTGAATTGGTTTTTCCTGGGAGTATCTTAGATTTGCCTTCACAGTAACCCCATGCTGGAAATCCCCAACTCCAGAAGCACTTTTCTCCCTACCTTTTCCCACTGAAATAACATAATAATATGAGAAGAATACAAGGACTATAGAAATACAGATTAGCATTTGAACACTTGCTTGCCAGCTACTACTAATGTGATTGCAGGTGAGGTAGCTTCTTGTTTATTAACAAGGATACTAATACAGGTGGTTCCTTACTTACAATGATTTCACTTATGATTTTTTTATTTAATGGTGATGCCAAAGCAATACATATTCAGTATAAACCTCCTTCAAGTTCCCATCCAATCATTCTGCTTTTCACTTTCAGCTTAGTATTTAATAACTTGAATGAGATATTTCACACTTCAGTAGAAAATAGGCTTTTTGTTAGATAATTTTGTCCAACTGTGTGCTAATGTAAGTGTTCTGAGCATGTTTAAGGTAGGTTAGGTTAAGGTATGATGTTTGGTGGCCTAGGTGTACTAAATGAAGTTCTGATTTTGGATATTTTCAGTGTACAATGGGTTTACTGGGATGTAACCCCGTCATAAGTTAAGGATCACCTGTACTTACTTTATTAAAATGCTGAAACAGTAAATGAGGTAGCATTTAATACTATCTTGTGCAGTTCTTGAAATACAAGTACTCACTAAATATTACTTTTCCTTTTTTGTTATTTTCTTACTTGTCATTCATTTATTTATTCATTTGTGCATTTAGTAAACATTTATAAAGTATTTCCTGTGCCAGACAGCATGCTGGAGCAGTGCTAAAGATAGAAGTTAATTAAGACACCATCATGACTCTCAAGATTCCTACTGCTTTCTAAAGATTACAGACAAGCAAACAATGCTATTATTGAAGAAACAGGCTCTGAGAGGCTTTTGAAGGAAGTGTAGAGAACAAAAGATGGGCACATAACCCAGGATGGGGGAGGAAGAGAGTCAGGGAAGGCTTTTTGACAAAGATTCTGCTTACACCGTGTGTTCTTATGAATTCATGGTGGTGGGGGATAGAGTTGGAGGAAAAGGCATGCTCAATGGCATGGAGATGGCAGATAGATTGGGGTGTTCAAGGATATGCAGGGAATTCAGGGAACAAGAATTTCCATAGACAGATACACAGCTACACACACAGATCTGCAGCTCAGGTCGGGGCTGTGGGTATAGATCTGGGTGGAATCAACAGACAAAGATCTTTCCTGAGAAATGTCATCCTGGGCTTCTCCTTCTGGAGCCAGCCTCTGACCAAGGTTCTTTTTTGCTCCTGATACTGCAGACATTGGCACCAAGATGGTATAGGCTACTGAGGAAAAAGGAAAATGGGAAAGGGTCTGAGAAGAAAGTGATCTAATTTTAAGCAGCTTTTAACCATCTTCTCTTTCTCTTGTCTTCCTGGAAATAACATGAAGATCTAAGAAAGTAGTGGGTGCAAACAAAGTTTGAAAAGTGAGAGCAGTTTACTCTGGGTTTGTACAGCTTTTCCTTTCTCTTTTTCCATGCACTTCCCCCATCCCTGTCATCCTGTCGGGCTTTCTGTTTCCTGATCACCCTGAACCTGATCTGACATTGGTCACTGATAATGTTTCAGAATCCCCGAATTCCATTGGACAATGAATGCAGGGCAACCCTTATCTGCTGTGTAGCAGCCAAAGGTCAGAAAGTGGGTTTCTAAACACAAAGGAGCAACAGGGACCTGGAGAAAGATTTGAAAGGAAAATAGCAGGGCCAGTGGTTCCCAGTTTATTCCATTAGGCACTCTTCCACTTTATATTTATCCTGCTATGTGTTAAAAAAAAGTATGTCTACTCCACAAAATACATTTAAATAATAATTAATGTTTGTAATTTTATTGGCTATCTAATAAGAGCTTCATATAGAAGAACATGATTTATAGTGAGCTTTTGAAGTAGAGAAATGAGCCGTTGCATCTCATTACTCTACATCAATCCAGGACTTCTGTAAATCCAATTCTCCAGAACAGAACCGCCTAGAATAAAATGAGGTCATTTGAGATCTGTCAGTGAGTGAAGGTACAGTAAATGGTCACTGCAAACACAGCAAACAGAGATGAAAACTTGGCATTTTTATGAGCTTCTTACTTTTAAAATATTTGAAGCACTTAAAAAAATGCTTTTAGGTCAGACACAGTGGCTCACACCTGTAATCCCACACTTTGGGAGGCCGAGGCAGGAGGATTGCCTGAGGTCAGGAGTTGGAGACCAGCCTGGCCAGGATGGTGAAATCCCATCTCTGCTAAAAATACAAAAATTAGCAGACACTTGTAATCCCAGCTATTTGGGAAGCTAAGGCAGGAGAATCACTTGAATGGGGAGGTAGAGCTTGCAGTGAGCTGAGATTATGCCATTGCAGCCCAGCCTGGGCAACAGAGTGAGAAAAAAAAATGCTTTTAAAAATTGGTCCCATGGCAATGTCCTGAGACTTTGGGAGACAACAGCAGTTAATATGGGATGTGAGGAGGATCAGAATGATGGAATAAAGTTCCTGAGGACATGCACACCCTTCTTGTCTTCATCCAAGTCTCAAGAGCGAGGGACAGAGCAGCACTTTTAGGTATGTCTGAGATCACAGTGGTGAAGTGCATCCAGGAGTAAAGGTAGAGAAATAGAGGCACTGTGGTGTGAGAGTGGATGTTGATTGTTTTGTGTGTTGAAACAGGGGAGTCGGCATTTAATTGTTGGCTTAGGATTGTTCTCAAGTAGTGGATTTGGTTTCCAGGTTCTGGGAAAACACAGGAAGTGTGTTGAGAGCTCAAGACCCAGAAATCCAATGTTTTCGTTTTGGAAAGGGAATTTTACAAGCAAAGTTTTCTGAACCTGGAAGACACTTAGGAATCCTTTCCAATCATCTCATTTTATAGACTGGGAAACCAAGCAGCTAAGGAGATAAACAGATTTGCCCGAGGTAAGGTAGCAAGCGGCCCTCCCAACTCATGTCTCCTCTCAGTCTGAGGTTATTTCTCCTATGTCTTCTTAAGGCATGTTTTACATCTTCTGCCAGACTAGCCATGTCAGGCTCACAGTCACAGCACTCCACACAATGCTGACTGTCCTTTCCTGGGTGCTCTTGTTCTTATGACAGCCCCTGAGTAATGAGTTCCTCTTTTTTTTTTTTTGAGATGGGGTCTTGCTCTGTCGCCCAGGCTGGAGTGCAATGGCACGCTCTTGGCTCACCGCAACCTCCTTTGCCTCCTGGGTTCAAGCAATTCTTCTGCCTCAGCCTCCCAAGTAGCTGGGATTACAGGTGTGAGCCACCGTGCTCGGCTATGAGGTGCTCTTAAAAGCAGCAAGGGAGGGTCAGCAGGCATTATAGGTCTTTAAGCCTGTGAGGGCCCAGGCCATGGGACAGACAGTACTAAGTCAGGAGTGGGAGAGGAGAGGTAGATTGTTAATCAGGGAAAAGTTTTCAGTTCAGAAGCACCATCTCATGTTTGGAATGAGGAGTGCAAATAGGTTGCCTGAGGGGGAGAAGTGTGCAATCAGAAAGCATTCTTTATTAACTCTTGTCCAGCAAAAGTGAAAGAAAATTCATGGGAACCTGCAAGAACAAAGGGCACAGTAAAGCTGGACAAACACAGCAATCCCAGCAGGGGATTTCCAACTCATCTGCTAGTATATATAAGCTGGATGTAAATTCCTTTTTCAGTCTCGTTTCTGCCCCCTTGACTGCAGAGATGGCTCCCAATGCTTCCGGCCTCTGTGTAAGCTGGGATTTGATAAAAGGGATGGGGAAAGGAAAAGCACTTTCAACAGCTGGGGGAGAGATCTTAGAAATGGAGGATGGACAGTGCTCAGGGCTCTGGGTGGCTGGGCAGGCATCTTTAAGCAGAAGAGGCTGGCATTGACATGTGCATATGGGAAGGGTGATTGTCTGAAGAGAAGCTGGTTATCTGGCTTCTGTGTTCTGTTTTAAATCAGACCTTGCACTAGTTACTCTTTGGGAATCAATGGTAGGAAAAAAAGTGAGGGTGAGCTTTGTGATCCACAGGGCTGGTGAGATTTAAAATTATGGAAACATTTTTTAGGGTTCTTAAACTTAATCTTTTCTCTCCCCTTCAAAGGAGAGCTTCACAAAACTCATTTATCTCAAGTTGTTAATGATGGAACACATTACTTTATATAAGAAAGTATGCACTATGGAGAGAACCTGGAATTAAGGCAATGCTTAACACAGATCTTCCAGTGAAGAAATGTCTGCAATATCTAGATTGGGAAAGTATTTCTGAATGGAGTATGAGGGAGGTCTTCTCTGGCTTTCAAGTGGCCAGAGTTTTCCTGTCTTTTAGGATTTTCCAGTTATTGAAATAAGACTTAGATATAGTCCCTACTTTCTGTGAGTGACCTAGTCTAATCAAAGGAGATCACATTCTATATTAGGTAGATATAAAAATATAAGAAATATAAATTAAGAAACACTGAACATAGTGTCACTGTAATATGTAAGTTGTTATTGCAAAGCAGTGGGATATTTGAAAAGAAACTAACAGTTCAGTGATTATGTGTCCTAATCAGGATTTCCTTCTGAAGTAGTGACAGAGGGTATCCTGTGTCTGTGAGTATCTTATGAGGCTGTCATATTTTGGAAATTCTCTTTGAGAGTTGTTTTGAGAGTCTGGTGTACATGTTTTGAAGCTTTGTATTTACTTTTTGACATTTGACAAACTTCATCTGGATAGGAGAGGCAGGTAAATAAGGTGGAAAATCATTAATTGCATTTTGAAGTGGATAAAAGGTATGTTTTTTACATCCATTGAAATGCATGAAAAACAAAATAAAAAGATGACCAGCTAAAAAAAAATCACAAGTTTATAATTTTATAAAGGAGACTTTATTTCTTATGAAGGGTTATAGTCTGCAGGGTAGCCATTCTGACAGGCTGGGAAGCTCAGCTTCTGGTTGAAAACCAAAAGCAAGCACTTTGCAGGAGGAAAGCACTTTGCACAGGAATTTATGCTAAAGGGGTTTGCTAAGTGTACATATCTAATAGGTTATAGCAGAGACAATGAATATTCATGAAGGGGGGTCCGAATGCATGCATATTGATTAAGCTTGTATATTACATACCACCCATGGTCACTCTGAAGTGGAGCCTTAACATTTAATTGCATTACCATTAGGCCTTATATATGAAAAGGTGAGGCAGGGACACAATGGCATTCAAATGTGCTGCTTCTGTAAACTAGCCAGAACCAGTCCATGGTCAGTGGTCTCTTAAAAGGAGAAAATTACTGAAATCAGTTTTCTGTCCAATTAAAACTGTAGTTATGGCTTGTGGAACAGGAGGTCAGTTAGCCTGTGGATGAGCTGTAATTGTTTTAATATTGTTCCTCTCGAGGCCAGTGCTTGTTTAGCTGCTAGGGAAAAAAAAATTTTTGGGGGACAGTTAGAACATAGTTTATTCTTTAAATGTAGGGATGTGCATGACCTAACTCTTGCTTGTTATAGTCTTAGGTCTTGTTTATAATTTGCTATTTTATTGACACAAAAAAATCAATTCTCTCCATCTTATAATCTCTAATGTTGCTGGGTCAGTTGTGTTTAAACTACAAAAAGGGAGAAGATAAAATGAGGCATGTCCAACCTGTTCCATCATGACTGAGGTGTTTTATTTATTTATTTATCTTGGGACAGTCTTACTCTGCTGCCATCTCTGCTCACTGCAACCTCTGCCTTCAGGTTCAAGTGATTCTCATGCCTCAGCTTCCTGAATAGCTGAGATTACAGGCACCTGCCACCACACCTGGCTAATTTTTGTATTTTTAGTAGAGATGGGGTTTCACCAAGTTGACCAGGCTGGTCTCAAACTCTTGGCTCAAGTGGTCAGCCCTCCTCAGCTTCTGAAAGTTCTGGGATTACAGGTGTAAGCCACCACACCCAGCCCAATGACTAAGTTTTTATAGTTTCTCTAGGGTCCCCCCTGAGGAAGAGAGGGTCCCTTCAGTTGGTTGGGAGCTCAGGATTTTATTTTTCATTCTCAAGATTAAAAAAAAAAAAGGTGTGTTTATAAAGGAATGGGACAAATTTTCTTATTTGTGTTGTAACTTGGTAATTCCAAAAGAGAAGTCCCAAGAAAGAGAGGGGCACTGGTTACCGGACAGGAGCTAGAGGACCAGATAGACAGTGGAAGAGTGGGAGCCACTGTGGTGGGGGAGCAGGAGTGTAAAGGGGGGATAGGCATCCTAGTGTCTCCTTTTACACTCCCGTCTTGTGGCTTTCACTTCCCAGGTGCATGTCCTTTCTGAGGAATGGGGTTTAATGACCTTTGATGCCAACCCAGATGACAGAATGAAGAAAATCAGTGAACATATCCGTTCTAAGACCAAGGTTCCTGTGCAGGACCAGGTTCTTCTGATGGGGTCCAAGGTCCTAAAGCCACGGAGAAGTCTCTCATCTTATGGCATTGACAAGGAGAAGACCATCCACCTCACTCTGAAAGTGGTGAAGCCCAGTGATGAGGAGGTGCCCTTGACTCTCGTGGAGTCAGGTGATGAGGGGCAGCGGCACCTCCTCCGGGTGTGAAGAACAAGCTCAGTGGCCCAGGTGAAAGCAATGATCAAGACCAAGACGGGTGTAACCCCTGAGACCCAGATTGTGACTTGCAATGGAAAGAAACTGGAAGATGGGAGAAGAATGGCAGATTATGGAATCAGAAAGGGCAATTTACTCTTCCTGACATATTATTGCATTGGAGGGTGAACACCCTGGGGATTGGGTGTTGTTGGGGGCCAAAAAGCCTATTTCTTTTAATCTCTTACTCAATGACCACATCCTTTGATGATTTCCCAAAATTAATCAGAATGAGAGGAGTAGGGTAAGATTTGGGTAGGATGGGTAGGATGAAGAATATTGTCCAACTCTATGTTTCTTTGATTCTAACACAATTAATTAAGTGGCAGGATATTTAAAATGTATTACTGAGAATAGAAAATAAAATTTTTTTTGTTTTTGAGACAGAATCTCGCTCTGTCACCAGGCACCAGGCTGGAGTGCAGTGGCGCAATCTTGGCTCACTGCAACCTCCGCCTCCTGGGTTGAAGCAATTCTCCTGTCTCAGCCTGCCGAGTAGCTGGGACTACAGGAGCATGCCACTACACCCAGCTAATTTTTGCATTTTTAGTAGAGATGGGGTTTCACCATGTTGACTAGGATGGTCTCGATCTCTTGACCTTGTGATCCACCCACCTTGGACTCCCAAAGTGCTGGGATTACAGGTGTGAGCCACTGCACCTGGCCAGAAAATAAATTTTTAAGGCATAATAGAGAGAGCATCCAAAGCCAGCTTCGAATTTCATTCTTTCTTGATACCTTATTTATGGAAAAACTCCTGTCTCCTTTCCTTTATGACAAGAGAGTCAGTTTTAGGTTTGGATCCATGTTCTACTGATTTCTGTCTTTGTTAAGCCCAGTGCTTTATTTATATCACCCAATAATGTTTGAACCAAATTGAATTTCTACTTACAAAGCACAGCGAAATAATTTATTATAAAATGAATTAATTGCTCTGACATGATCACAATCAAATTACTAAATATTTTAGAAATTAAATTAAGCTACTTCCCTTACCCCCCCTTTTCCTTTAAAGCTATTTGGTATGAAATAAAGTCTGGCCTTCTCTTATTCTTTATGTCCCACACTCAACTAAAATAGTTATTATTTCTGGGGATGATGGTGGGCAAGGATAGGTATTTTCCACAGGGACCTAGTGATTCTGTGTAACTAGTGAGGGTCCCTAGGGGTAGATGGACATTCGGAGGGAGCAAACTTTCTGTAGCTGGGGGACTGTGGGCCACCATCTCTCCTACCTGTCTTAGAGTCTGTCAGGTCTTCTCCAGGATGAGGGCACCAGTCTGGGTGAGGGTGGGTGAGGAGCTGGCTTCTGGGTTGTCCTCAATATTCTGGTCAGGTTCTGCTGATTGAGCATTTTCCTCTCTGCTTTCTTTTTCATTAGAAGATCCCTGTTCCTGTCTTGAGAACTTAAGTCCCTTCCTCCATTTATTCCTCTCTCTGACTCTCTCTCTTGTTCTTTCATGTCTTACTACTGATCACTTGTGAGTTTTTTTCACAGCCTGAGACATTCCTGCCTTCTTCCACACTCATCCTAGTTCCTTGTTTCTTTAAAACTTGCTCAAGAACCAACTCCTGTAGGAGGGTTTCCCAGCTCAACCGCACTCAGCAAAATTCACCACCATTTACGGGCTTTCCTCATCACACTTAAGAGTGAAATGCTCCTGGGAGGGCACTGGTCGTCAGTCAAGGTCTGCACTAGGTCGGACTGATTTCCTAGAAGAGAGTCCATGGTCACTTTTTCTGGGTATACCCTCTCCTGGAGGATAGGGATTATGATTTTCTTGTCAACTTGAGACTTTTGATGGCAGAGACCAAGAGGTCTCCCATGGTCTTCCATCAGATAAGGAGGAAGCAAAAGGCGAGCATCATGTCCATCATCTTACCTATGGGTGGAGTTGTAAGGTTTTCCCCTCCCTAAACCTGTATATATAGAGGATGTAGGGATGTTCCCTCAAGAATCTAAACATTTCCTCACGGGAGGAAAGTATTTTCCCCATTGGACTCCTTAGGACAAATCTTGGAGATTATCATACAAAAAATGAACAGGCTGAAGACTAAACTGACTCACGAATAGGTATTTTCATCCTTGGGTTCTGGCTTAATACTTTCTCCCCTCCCCAACCCACTCACTGTCCAGCTTGGCCTCTCCCCCAGGCTCCCCCAGCAGCCTCCTCGCCGCCCCCTTCACTTCCTTATTCCTAAGGGTGTATATGAGCGGGTTGAGGGCGGGTGTGACTACGGTGTAGAAGAGCGATACGAACTTGCCCCGCGCCTGGTCGTAGCGTTGCGCGGGCTGCAGGTAAGTGTAGACTGCCGAGCCGTAGAACAGGCAGACGGCTGTCAGGGGGGACCCACATGTGCCCACCGTCCTCCTCCGGCTTCCCCTGGACCGCATGCGACAGACAGCTCGGGCCACGGCACCGTAGGAGGCCAGGATGACGGCGGACGGTAGCAGCAGGATGACGACGCGGGCGGCGAATATCTGGCTCTCGGTGGCGTCTCCGGCGCCGCCGCAGGCCAGCTTGAGCAGCGCCGGCAGCTCGCAGATGAAGTGGTCCAGCAGGCGGGGCGCGCACAGGGGCTGCTGAGTCAGGAGCGCGGTTTGCGCTACTGAGTTGGTGAGGCCGCCTAGCCAGGAGGCGCTGGCCAGAGCGCGGCAGAGGCGCCGGGAGGCGAGCCCAGAGTAGCGCAGCGGGCGGCACACTGCGGTCGAGCGGTCCAGCGCCATCACAGCCAGGAGGACGCACTCTGTGGAACCCAGCGCCAGCGATGCGCATAGCTGGGCCGTGCAGTGGCTGCGCGGGAGCCAGAGCGCCGGTCCGCGCAGGTTGGCCAGCAGCTGCGGCACCACACTCGTGGTGAAGCCCGCGTCCACCAGGGCCAGGTGGCAAAGGAAGTAGTACATGGGCGTGTGCAGGCGCGGGTCGCGCACCACCAGCACCACCAGCGCCGAGTTGCTGGTCAAGGTCAGGAGGTAGCAGAAGAGGACAAGGGCGAAAAGGACTGGCTGCAGGGAGGGCCAGTCGGAGAAACCCAGCAGGAGGAAGCGTTCCTCTGTGCTGTAGTTGGCCTAAAGGAGGAAAACTCCCAGAGTGTTTGGAAGGTAGAAATAAAAAAGGGTGACTACCCCTTATAAGCAAAGGAAAAACCTTGGAGTGTGGGAATGGGCTGGACGAAGGAATGGAAGGATATGCAAGGTTAGTTTGTGGATTGTAATCCCATTCACAGATGAGATTACTCAAGAATAATCTCCCTAAGAATAACAGCAACACTCCAAGCTTGGCCTAGCCAACACTTGGTAGACAGAATGATCACCTCCCTTGTTTCAGGTACTCTGCTTTTATTTATGCAACTGTTCATGTAAAATGGAGACCAGACCAGAAGAATCCCTGAGCAGATAGATCCAGTTGGGCCTCCTAAGTGACCTTAACCTTGCTTGATTTGCAAGCATGTCTGAAACTTTGTGTTATGTCTTGTAAATGCCTATATAAAAGAAACATAGAACTTAAGCTCAACCAATCAGAAGCAGCCAACAAAACATAATTATATAACCAAGGACTTCCTCATGGGTTAGACTAAATAAGGCAACTGTATAACTACCAATGAAATATTATCTTTGCTTTTATCTGTGTTGGTTGTAAAAATCCTCCTCCTCATGTTCTCTCTGTGGAGCTCCCTAGCCACTTTTGACTTCGGGGTTGCCCAATTCATGAATCACTGCTCAAATAAACTCTTAAATATTTTATTGGGTCTTAGTTTACTTTCTAACACAACCCATTATACTGCTGATTACTGAGTTTTAATTTGTTGTGAATAGAGAATACTCCCAATGTCCATGTCCCTCCCACTGAGGGGGAGATCAGCACATGCATACTAGCCTTTAAATCAGGAATCAGTTGGGTAGGAAAAAGAACACTTTGTGGTAAACCAGAAGTCAGGAGATCTTGGTTTTACCTAGCATAGCTCCCTTTAGCCAGTTACCTGATATGGGGAAGTCTTCATTTCCCTCTGTCCCAATTTTTTCACGTGTAAATCAAGGATATTGAACTAGATGACATCTAAGTTTCCTGTCCCATCTCCTCGGCTTTACTATCAAATATTGATCAAAAAAATGAAATAAAAAGAGAACCCCGAAAACAAAAGGAACCTCATTCTCCAAAGGGTCTTGTTGAACCAAGTGTCTTAATGGTACAGAAACATATGGTTTATGTGATGGATAAAATATTATGTGATGGATAAGAATCTTTCTGCTGCACGACTCCTGACATAAATTATTGTATAGATAACTTATTTTACACATCATATGCACTGCTGTTAATTAAAAAATTACAATAATTTAATTTTTCATTTTTAGGGAAAAAAACACTGTTACCTACCAAAACATCCTGTTTGATTGTATGCTTCTCTCATTTTATCCTCACTGGGCAGAACAAGCATTAATGTTGTGATTAAGAACCAGGGCTCAGCAGCCTGGGTTCGAGTCCTGGCTCTGCCATTTTCTTTTCTTTTCTTCTTCTTCTTTTTTTTTTTTTTTTGAGACTGAGTCTTTCTCCATCACCAGGCTGGAGTGCAGTGGTGCAGTCTTGGCTTACTGCAACTTCTGTCTCCTGGGTTCAAGCAATTCTCCTGCATCAGCCTCCTGAGTAGCTGGGACTACAGGTGCGCGCTACGACGCCCAGCTAATTTTTGTATTTTTAGTACAGACAGGGTTTCACCATGTTGGTCAGGGTGGTCTCTATCTTTTAACCTCATGATCTACCCATGTCAGCCTCCCAAAGTGCTGGAATTACCTCCCAAAGTGCTGGAATTACAGGTGTGAGCCACTGTGTGCAGCCTTGACTCTGCCATTTTCTAGCTGAGCAAACTTGGGCATGTTACTTGGCCTCTCTCTGGCTTAGTTTCCTCATATGAAAACAGAAATATGTTAAGTGGGCTAAATATGAAAAGCTGTTAGAACAATGCCTGGTACAAAGCAGGTGTTAACTATTGTCATCCCTTAATAGATGCTAACTATTGTCACATCTTGTTTCCCAAACCAAGAAACAGGTTTCTAAGGGGTTCTTATGCTAGGCAGTGACATAACTGCTACGAACATTTACATCCCTTTTCATTTATCAACTCTAATCTTTACTCACTTGAAAATTAGGCAATAGTCTTATTTTATAGAGTGTGTTAGCAGAGTAATTGAAGTTAAATTACTTGCCCAAGGCCAAATCATTTGTAAATGCTCAATAGGTTTCCACTTGTATTTGACTAACTTTGAGGGCCCTACCTGTTTGATCAACCAGGCTCCACTTTGCTAGCGACTGTGGAGTATAAAAGGATATGCAAAGTCTGACCTATATTTATAGATAATTTTATAATTTGGGGTCATATCAGAGATGAGTAAAGTAGAAGAGGTGACATTCAGGCTTACAGACCAATGGTGGCTAGAGGCTAGAGATGTTGAGTTACAAAAAGTTAAATTCTTTAGTGCTGTGGTTACATGATCACACAACAGTTTAGCCAGGCAAGCTCTAAACCATTCCTCTTCAAATATGCCACACCATGAAAAGAGGCACACAATAATAAAACTAGATAGATAACATTCTTGTTACATGTGTGCACAAATTCTCCAATTATAGGCATATGTGCACCTGTACACATAAACCCATCATTGCCCTCACACGTCTAGAAGACTAATCTGCTGTGAAATAGATAATGTGTCATCAAACTTCACTTGGTATTTCAGAATGCGCCTCTCAGTATAAGATCATTTAATTTTTTGTAGGACACTCTAATATCCAACTTACCTTCATGTCTACTATTTGCACTGATGTTTACACCTTGAGTTTCCAGATGATAGGTTGGTCTCTTGCTCCTGCTCTGGATTCTCTGGATTTGAAATGGCAGTTGGGAGGATTTAATAAAAGATGCAATTGCGTGCCTGTGTTAATTTCTGGAATGGGTGCTTGAGATGAAAGCCAGGTATCTCAGGAAAAAGACAGGGGGTGGGTGTCATTGTGCTTGTCAATAGAAGAATAAAAAGAATGGATAAGAAATAACTTAAGTTTGTGAAATTTTGTGATCTAGGCAGAGATGGTGATGTCTGTTCCTGGAAAGCCTTGTAATGGGGTATATGCAAGATAAGGCTTTGTACTGGTAGCAAATCAGCATTAGCTGGTGTTGGTAGCAAATATCCTTCCTAGATCTAAAGGACACAGCAGTTAGAGAGAAGGAGGAAGCATGCTGATGAGTGTTCTCACTAGAGAAGAAACAAGGCAATCAACGTTCCCTGTTATTTAGAAGAAGGGATGGAGCTCTGGGGAATTGACATCCCACTCCTATCATTAGTGCTTTGCATGAAGGTGTCTGGAGAGGAGTCCCCAAGAGTGGGGAAGAGGGAAATTCTGGAGGGAAAGTCCTTTTAGGGTAGTGTGTCTCTGGCAGTGTATGAAGGCCAGAGGCAGCATAATTCCCTCTCATTATCATTTTTACTGTTAAATTGGAACTGGTTTAGAATTTCATTCCCTGATGGAGTGATGAAGTTACCTAATTGCTTAACTTCAGTGATTCTCAATGTCATCATCTGTAAAACAAGGAAAATAACCTTTTTCGTCAGAAATTTTGTAGATTT
This sequence comes from Ateles fusciceps, assembly GCA_036589455.1. NCBI lineage: Eukaryota > Metazoa > Chordata > Mammalia > Primates > Atelidae > Ateles > Ateles fusciceps. Next base: position 836,896 of record JAZHEH010001295.1, read on the forward strand.
GTTGAAGTCATTCTCAGTTTTGAATGTAGCTTTCACTGTTATGTCATCAGCTTTGCGCCAAAGCCTGCCTTCCTGCTTGAGACTGTCATCATTCTCTTTCCCTTCGCTCTTCCTTTGTCCTTGCAGATCTTTGTCCCTGATCCCCTCTCACTCTTTCCAGTCCTACAACTGTGATAATTCTTGGTGAATTCAGTATCCGCATAGATTATCCTTCCATAATCTCTCCTTTCAGTTCCTTTCTCAGTGAGAGGTCTGCAAATTCATCATAGCCCCTTGAACCCCTTGAATCTTCACTTCTCTACCAAGCTTAGACTGTCTGGTCAATCATTATAATTATTCCTTTGCATACTCTCAATGTTCCTGCCCTTTTCACTTGTTAGAGTCTTTTGCTAAACTGCTCTCCTATTTGAATCCAACTATAATCCTACTCTCTCCCTATATTTGTTCACTGACTGTGGCTGAAGAAAAGCCCATAGTCACACTGAGAGGCTTCACTTTACATTCATGACTACTACTTTTAGGGGAAGGGGCTAATGTCATGGATAATCATATTTCCCTAGTCCACTCACTTTCTCCTCTCCTACATAACTCATGCACACTTTCTGGTCTCTCCTCAAATTTTCCAGTCCTCCTGATCTCTCTAAAATAATATCTTTCTCAGATAAAATTTTTACTTCATTTTTTACTGAAAAAATGTAAAGCAGTGCAAAGAGAAGTTGTTATCAACCCATCTGTTCACCTACTTGGATCTGTGCTCACATATAGGACTACCTTTTTTTCTGATACGGCTAGGAATAGAGACTATTTTGCATCTGTCTGATGCCAGTACCTCCACTTGCTCACCATATTTCATCCTTTCCACTTATTCAGGGATATTACTCTAGTCTTTCCCCCTCTTTCCTATAACATCATTTGCCCTTCCAGTAGACCATCCCCATCAATACATACACATACTTGGATTTCCCTCATTAAAAAATAATCTCTTGATTTCACCTCCCCTTAGCTACCAACCAAGTCCTTACTTTTGCACCACTTCTCTACTCCCATTCTCTTTTGAGTTGGCTCCAACAAGGCTTCTGCACTGGAAATCTTTCATCAAACGTCACAAACCAACCTCCACATTGATATAGTAGTTTTCAGTCCTCATAGTACCTAACTAACTAGAGTGCACTTAGGTTTCCTTTTTGGAACTTGTCTTTCACTTGACTTCCGTTAGGGACTGAATTGTGTTCGCCTCAAAATTCATATGTTGAAGATCTAATCTTCAATGTGATGGTATTTGAAATGGGCCTTTTAGGAGGTAATTATAATTAAATGAAGTCACAAAGGTAAGGGCCTAATAGGGTTAGTTTCCTTATAAAAGAGGAGGAAAAGGGCTGGGCACGGTGGCTCATGCCTGTAATCTCAGCACTTTAGGAGGCTGAGGAGGGCGGATCATGAGGTCAGACGTTCAAGAACAGCCTGATCAACATAGTGAAACCCTGTCTCTACTAAAAATAAAAAAAGTAGCTTGGCGTGGTGGCAGGCGCCTGTAATGCTAGCTCCTCAGGGTGCTGAGGCAGTAGAATTGCTTTAATCTGGGAGGCGGAGGTTGCAGTGAGTTGAGATCACACCATTACATCTCAGCCTGGGCAACAAGAGTAAACTCTTACTCCACAAAAAAAAAAAAAAAAAAGGAGGAAAGAGAGTAAGAGCATAAGAAAGACAAGAAAGGGATGTGAGGCGGCAGCAAAAAGGCAGCTTTCAGCCAGGAGGAGCCATCACCAGGAACAAAATCAGCCAGCATCTTGATCTTGAGCTTCCCAGTCTCCAGAACTGTGAGAAATAAACGTCTGTTGTTCAAGCCACCCAGTTTATAGTATTTTGTTATGGCAGTCTGAGCTGACTGGCAGCTTCAAAAAGCATCAAACTCTCCCAGCTGCTCCTTCTGAATCTCCTTTATTGGTTTCTCCTCATCTCCCTGCTGTGCCCAGGGTTCAGTCCTCTTAGTCCTCTTTCCTTTTTTTTTTTTTTTTTTTTGGGACGGAGTTTCACTCTTGTTGCCCAGGCTGGAGTGCAGTGGCACAATCTCAGCTCACTGCAACCTCTGCCTCCCAGGTTCAAGTGATTCTCCTGCCTCAGCCTCCTGAGTAACTGGGATTACAGTCCAATCTCAGGTGATCCGCCTGCCTCGGCCTCCCAAAGTGCTGGGATTATAGGCTTGAGCAACTGTGCCTGGCCCCTCTTTCCTTTTTTTTTTTTTTTTTTAAATTTTAAATTAAGTCCCTGAAACAGAAGAGTAATTTATTTTTAGTATGAAAGTGATTGATTAACAATAGCTGTCTCATTATTCTGACTTACCCATATTCAAAACTCACCTGCTCAGAAAACTGCAAACTCATAGTTTCTAACAATCCCTACTTAACCATTAAGAAAGGATTTATAACAATAAAAGTTATGTACATAGGAAAGATCAGAGAGTAGAAACTGTTAACTAGAGGTACCCAGAAAAGCTTTCTGTGACTGAAATAATACTTCCTGTCTAAGATTCAGGAATAAGATGCTTCTTTTGGGGCTAAGAAATTTACATGAGAAACCCTTGGTATCCAAATTGGGCTTCTGAGCTCTTTGCTGTGCCATTTTTGGCTAGTCTAATGCAATCAGTTGAAGAAAGCAACACTGAGGAGGAGGAGGAGAAAGGAATTCTCACCCTCAGACCAATCTCTGGCCCCAGGGTTAGGACGGAGAACAAATACGCTCAAGGCCTGCCTTTGAAAGGCAGTGGGACAACTTGGAAAACTAATGACTTAGTGCCAAGTCAGACCTGTTGTGAATACCTAGGTTGGCTGAATCCCAGGGCCCTTGTACTGAAGACCCTTGGAAGAATGATGGGTGAGAGGATGGTACAGCTAGAGTTATGTGACTTAAAGGTAGTAACCCACAAGAATGTCAGCAGAAGCTCTTAACAGTGTCCTTCAGATAAGTGACATGACTCCACTGTTAATGGCAGCAGGGCTGAGTAAATCTCCAATAATTTCAGGTTAGGTAGGATCCTGACTCATATAACTCATGGTAGAAGCTATAGATACTACTCTATAAAATCTCTGTATATATCCAAGAGGCTGGGACACTCATCAAGAGTGGCAGAACACGTGGTCTTCAAAGATCTCCTTCTCTCTTGCTGGGAATATCTGCCACAAATTGGACAATTTGAACAAAGGGACTGCATCTGCTGTTGCTCCAAGGTGTGGTCACAAATATCATCTTTGCAGATGGGGCATTTCTTGATGGAGAGCAAGTGGATATCAGAATATGGGTTTCCATAGACAAGTCCTGGATTTTGTCCTGTGCCACCTTCATCTGAAGTAGGTACTTGATAAGGCAAAGAATTAAAATCCAGACCCAAGTAACCAAGCAATCTGCTGTTTTCTCTCTTCAAAAGATCATTTTCTCCTTCCAATCTCTCTTTCTTTCTCTGCAGAACATTACATATTATTTTGTTCTCACTCAGTCTTCTTGACAGGTGAAAGTTTTCATCCATTAATTCCTGTTGCTTCTTCATTGCAGTAGTTTCATTCTGCTTCATTTCCTCCACCGTCTGCTCGAGCTTTTCTGGTCCTTCCTCTGTTCAGTTAAACTGAGAAAGAGGTGGTCATTTTCTTTTTACAGATACTCTAACTGCTCTGTCTTATCTTGATCTCCCTGAACAAGCTTCTCCATTTCTTTCTTTTGATTTGACAGCTGGGCCTGAAGCTGATCCACTCTGATTCCCATCTTCTCATTTTCTGAGGACAACGTCTGGTTTTGTTCTTTCAGTTGAAGTAGCTCTGTCTCCCAATAGTCCTCCTACTCTTTCACTTTCAGTTCCAACTTCTTACTGATGCTCTGCAGGGCTTCTAGCTCCTCCTGCTTCTTTTGGAGCTCAGCCTGCATGTCTGAATTCTGCTTGTGGAGGCTGACACAGCTGTCCTTCAGCTCCTGGTTTTCTTTGCAAAGCTCCTTGTTGTGCTGCTCAATCTCTTCCACCTCTCCCTGACTGGTAACAACTAGGATGTCTTCCTCATTTTCTGGATGGAACTGGAAAGGAATACTTGCTCCCTGGATCACATCATCCTGGTCCACATAGCAGAACTGGTAATACTCATCATCCTTGGGCAGTTAGTAAGCTTTGAATTGGACTTCCTGCTGTTTGGCTCATTCGTTGTTTAGGTCAGTGGGCAAATTAACCTACATGAAGGTGTAATACTCATGGGTTGTCTTCCATCCCACTCTAAAGATGCCAATTCAATCCTTTAGATAAGGGATGAAATACTGGGTGAAGGTGTAGTGACATGTGACATCCCCCACAGGGATGTAGAACTTCTCCACACTGTTAAAGATGACCTGAGAGAAATGACAGTGATCCAGCAAGACAGCTGATGTGGGGGGATCTTCGACAGTCTTCTCCATGGTAGGGGTCCAGGGACAGCAGCCAGCAGTGGAGCAACAGCAACAGGCCCTCTTTCCCTTTTTACACGTACTTTCCTCATCCAGTCTCACATGCTGATGACTCCTAAATTTATATTACCAGCCTGGATTTTTCTCCTAACCTCCAGATTCCTATGTCCAATTGTGTACCCACCAGCACCATTTTGGTATCTAATATACATCTCAAGTTTAACATACCATAAACTGAGCTCCTTACTACCCATCCCTTTCCCCCACAATGTGCTTCTTCTGTAGGCTTTCTCATCTCCTGTAGTAAAAATTCATTCTTCTAGTTTCTCAGACAAAAATCTTGGGATACTGACTCTTCTTCATCTCACGCACATATAATCTATTCACAAATTCTACTGGCTCTATCTGCAAAAATATGTTGTAAAACTGACAAGTTGTTACCGCTGTTAGGATCACCACTCTGGTCTGTCCCTGTCATCATCATTTCTTGCTTGGATGATTGAAATAATCCTCTGGTTCCTCCCTTAACCTTTAGTATATTCTCAACATGGAAGCTAGAGTAACCCATTTATAACACAACTTAGATCACACCACTTCTTACCTCAAAATCTTCCAACAGTTTCCATCTTACTTGGAAAGAAAAAGCCTAGTCACAAGACCTAAAGATCAGTGCTCTCCACCTTAGTACTATTGATGTTTTTAACTGGATCATCCTTTGTTGGGGGTGCTGTCTTGTGCATTTTAGGATATTTAGAACCATCCCAGGGCTCTACCCACTAGGTGACAATAGTGCCTCCTCTCCAATTGTGAAAATCAAAATGGCTCCAGACATTGCTAAATGTCCCAATGGGAGACATAATCATCTCGGAGCAGTTGCTTTTTATGAAGCATAATGTTTGGGACTGGAGTTACAAAAACACAATAGAAGGCCCTGGCCATAGGAGTTTGTACTCTATTTGAGAAGGCAAGTTAATTTCCTTGAAAACAAAGCAAAATACTACTTTAAAATGCACTTAGGGCACAAGTCAGTAAACAACCAAGGAAAGGCAAGTGAGTGCTGTGAGGATAGAAGGTGGGGCATGTATTACGAGTAGGAGAAGTGGAGAGGGGTTTTCAGAGGAGGAGCAGGGGCTTCATCTCATCATGGTAGGCTCCTATCAAAGTCCAGGAGAGCTGATTCAAGCAAAGATGTTGATGGGGAAATGTGCATGGCAGATACAGGGGCCATGACAAAAGGCCAGAATTCAATGCATCTTAAACTGTGTTTGGGGCATAGTGAAGACAACTTGAATAATATAATAACACACAGGAGACTTCCCATGGTTCTTTCTGTTTCCTTTCCTCTTCCCTCAGGATCTTTACAGAGTTTTTGTATTTGCCTTGAATTTAATCTAAATGTCTCCTGCCTTAGTAAGAGGGATGAGCAGTGGTTCAAAGGATTTAACTACCTCCTGCATTCCTCTCTAGCTGAAGCTGACAATGGAGACTTCCAACAATCCAGCCCCAAGTTTTTAGGCCCAGCAGGTGTTCCACTCCTCCTCATGTAAATGACACTACTGGTCAGATTGGGTGACTGCCCATGATTTTCTGTCTCACATCTTTGCATTTCCATTTGTCTTTGCTTCAGTAAAATGCCCTTCTTGTTCTCTCTACTCTGTCCTAGCCCTCTTCACCCTCAAGGCTCAGCACAAGCTCCACCTCCTCCAGGAAGACTTCCCGGGCTTCCTCTTACTTCCCAAACCCCTTATAGTTTGCATCGGCATGCATGACCTTTCTTACATATTGTTCTTTATTTTTTACTTCAAAAGTCATTTTTTGAAATAAAGTAATATATACTGATTAAGGAAAATTGGGAAATATGGAGTACATAGAAGAGCCTATCCGTAATCCAGCCAACCAATACTTTATTAACCACCTTCAATCTTTTAATATATTCCCTTTTGCACCCCTTTCGTTCAGTTTTTAACATAGCAGAGTGCATTGTGGTCTCTGCAAATTTATGTTTCCACTTTGCTTTAGCCATCTCACATTAAGTGACAGAATTTCTATGTTATTAAAGGTTTCTTATAAAGAGAAAAAAGTAATTTACATTTATTGATCATCTGCTAACAACTAGGCTCTATAGTATCCACAAGATACACGTGTAGTCTACTGTGTAAATTTGTTATAATTTTCTTAACTATTGCCTTTTCTTGGATATCTAGGTTATTTTAATTTTTTATAAAAGTAATAAAAATAACATTTTAAGAGACAGGATTACTTTTCTGTATTCTTATCTTTTTCTATAGAAAAGAGTGTTGGAAATAGATTCCATTAAATATGCCCTCAGAATTAGTGGAGTCTCTCTCTGTCTTTCTCTCTCTGTCACTCTCCTTACCTACCTATCAATCATATGTCTATCTGTCATCTATCTGCATATCTATCTCTCTGGGAACAAAGCAGAAAGGGCATATGCTTTGCAGACAGAAAAACCCGGGCTTGGATACTGGCCTTGAACAATTCATTTGACATCTGTAAGCATTAGTATCCTCATCTGTAATTTGAGTAGAATACCTGCCTTAATGGAAGTATTCTTTGCTGTGAGGATCAGTTATGATGTATCAAAACCCCTGACATACAGTAGGAGCTCAGCAAATGACAGCTTTTCAGAAGAATTTTGTTTGTGCACACTTCTATCAGCTGTGTACAGTGCATATATTTCTCTGCGACCTGTCAGTTATTGCTAAATATTCTTATTCAAATAAAATATCTCCCCATTTACAGGTGAAAAATTAAATTATTATTTTAAAGTTGCACTCTATATATAGCTTTCTGTGCCAAGTGTATGTAAAACACCATGCCTGTGGGCACAGGGCCAGGCCTGCAAAACTACTTGTTGTAGCTGCTGTGTACCTGGTCATGCTCATCTTGTGCTATTTTACCTCTTGATTACTATGGATCAGGCACATAGGCTACCTTTCTTTTTCTTAAACAAGGTAAACTCCTTGTATTACTGTTTCTTCTTCCTGGAATACTTCCCCCTCACTCATCCAAGACTGGTGTCTTATCACCTTTTAGAGCACTTCTCAAGTAGGAGTAGAGACCCCAATCATGGGGATAAGGAGGGGATAGGGGAGAGGTCAGCCAGAAAAGGCATGGCAAGAAGGGAGGTGAGATACTGTGGATGGTAGGGAGGTATGTGAAGACCCCTTGTATGCTTCCCAGGGAAAAGTGTTAGTTTGGGATTTGCTCAGCCCAGAGGCAGTTAGCATTAAATATTTGCCATTGTGAGTGGAAAAGTGCCAAATCATAGGTACTGGCCAAATAAGTCCTTTTATGCCCATTAACTTATTCCCCCCATACCCACCTCTCTTCCACCTCCAAGTGTGGAGGAGATAGAGGCAATCTAGTGAGTGGAAGAGTAGAATAGAGGCAGACACTTCTCTCAAGTCTGACCACAGGAAGGCCCTAGTTCAGAGAAGGAAGAAATTCAGAATATTGACCTTTATAAAATTTTGGTCATTTTATTTACTTAAGTAGACTTTTGGGACAGAAGGTGATTAGACTACACTTATCGTCTGAATGGCCTGTCCAATATTTCGCCCAATCAGTTGGGAAGTGATCCCACATAGTTGGTTTGCCCACATAGTTGATTTGAAGGCATGCGAAGCCTAGTTGTTTTCTTTTGCAATCCCACTGTTTGGAATTGTACTTGTTCAATATGCTGGTAACATTTATTCGTTTATTCTCTCCCCCAACTAGAATGTGAACTCTAGAGGGGCAGATATAAGGTTTATCTTGTTTATAGCTGTGTCCTCAGTGCCTGTATATTAGGATTGCTAGTATTTCTTGTATTTGATTGCATTGAAAGTACTTTATAAAACAGAGTGAGATATTATTATAGATGATGTTTGTTTTGATATTTTAATAAATTTACATGAACATTATTAGGTTATCATTTACATACTAAACTGTATTGGATGTTCTGGAGACGTAGAGCAAGATGGCAAAATGGAAGCCTACACTGTCCCCACGAGGAGAATACCAAATATTAACAACTAACTACACCCAAAAGCACCAACATGAGAACTAAAAATGAGGTGAGCAATCACTACCTGCTTTAACTTTGCATCACTGAAAGAGACATGGGAGAGGGCAGCAAAGACAGTCTTGAAGTGCCAACACCACCCCTCTCCCAAGTATGGAGATTCTGTACTCCCTTCACTGGCTCTGGAACCTGCTGACTAAAGAGCTGCTGGGCCTGAATTACCACAGCAATACCCAAGTAATACATTATGGGCATTGGGCTCTGAGATGTGCTGGTTTCAGGTATGACCCACCACATTCCCAACTGTGGTGGATACACTTAAAGACTCCTTCTGTCTGTGAAAAGCTGAAGGAAAAGTAAAACTGAATCTGTCTTGAACCTTGGGTTCTAGCTCAGTCACAGTGGGGTAGAGCACCAACCGGACTCTTAGAGACCCTGAGTCCTGGCCTACACTCTTGGTCAGCATTTCTGGACCTGTCCTGGGGCAAAGGGTGAGTCCAAGGCCTGGGACCATTCATCACAAGCTGACCAAAGAGCTCTTGGGCTTTAAGTGAACACTGGTGGTGACCTGGCAGAACCCTCCATGGGCCAGTGGCAGTAGTGGCCACAGGAAGAGGCTCTTTTGCATGCAGAAAGGGAATGGAAGAGTGGGAAAGACTTTATCTTGTGGTTCAAGTGCCATCTTAGCTGTGTAGAACAGAACACCAAGTAAATTTCTAAAGCTTTTTACTTCAATCCTTGGCTCCTAAGACAGCATTTCTGGACCTACCCAAGGCCTAGGGGAACTTACTGCCCTGAAGGGAGGGACACAAACCTTGCTGGCTATGCCATATGCTAATCATAGAGCCTGATGACCTTTGGCAAACTTAGGCAGTAGCCAGGTAGTAATAACAGCAAGCCTTGGGTGAGACACAGTGCTGTGCTGGCTTCAAGTCAGAACCAGCACAATCCCAGTGGTGGTGGTCACAGGGGTGCTGTGTCAGCCCACTGCCAGTTCCACATGGCTCAGCATAAGAAGGATACTGTACTTGTTTGGGAGGAAATAAGGGAAGAGAACAAGCGTTTCTGCTTGGTAATTCAGATAATACTTCCAGATTTTATCTAACCACACAAAGGCAGTATCACTACTAGTCTGTAAGAACCACAGTATTATTGGGTTGTAGACCAGGAGAGAGTGGCATGACATATTTAAAGCACTGAAAGAGAAAAAAAAACAACTTTTACCTAGAATAATGTATCCAGTGAAAACATCCTTTTAGTATGAAGGAGAAATAAAAATCTTCCCAGACAAACTAAAGTTGAGGGATTTCATCAACACCAGACCTATCTTGCAATAAATTCTAAAGGGAGTTCTTCAACCAGATATAAAAGGACATTAATGAGCAATAAGAAATCATCTGAAGGTACAAAACTCACTGTAAATAGCACACAAAAAACACAGAATATTATAACATGATAACTGTGGTGTGTATAATACTCCTAAATAGAAATGCTAAATGATGAATCAATTAAAAATGTTAACTATAACAACTTTTCAAGACACAGACAGTATAATAAAACATAAAGAGAAACAAAAAGTTTAAAAGTGGGATGATAAAATTACAGTGTACTTTGCGGCTCAAACTTGTAATCCCAGCACTTTGGGATGCCGAGGTGTGTGGATCACCTGAGGTCAGGAGTTTGAGACCGGCCTGACCAACATGGAGAAACCCCATCTCTACTAAAATTACAAAATTAGCGGGATGTGGTAGCACATGCCTATAATCTCAGCTACTTGGGAGGCTGAGGCAGAAGCATCGCTTCAACCTGGGAGGTGGAGGTTGAAGTGAGCTGAGATCATGCCATTATACTCCAGCCTGGGCAACAACAGCAAAACTCCATCTAAAAAAAAATATAAAAATATATATATATATATATTTGTTGTTGAGTTTTTATTAGTTTTCTTTTTGCTTGTTTGATGTTTGCTTATGCAATCACTGTTAAGTTGCCATCAGTTTGAAATAATTTAATTCAACCAGAGGATGTAGCAATTGTAAATATATATGCACCCAACACTGGAGCATCCATATATATAAAAGCATATATTATTAGAACGAAAGAAAGAAATAAATCTCAATAAAATAATAGGGGGGAGACTTCAACACTTTCAGCATTGGAAAGGTCTTCAAGATAGAAAATCAATAAAGAAACATCAGAGTTAATCTGCACTATAGAACAGATGGAACTAATAGACATTTGTAGAACATTTTATCCAATAGCTGCAGAATACACATTCTTTTCTCAGCACATGTATCATTTTCAAGGATAGAACATATATTATGTCACAAAATGAGTTTTGAAACATTTAAGAAATTAAAATAATATCAAACATCTCTTACCAAAATAGAATAAAACTAGAAATTAATAAGAGGGATTGTGGAAACTATACAATCATATGGAAATTAAACAATATGCTCCTGAATGAACAATGGGTAAATGAAGAAATTAAAAAGCAAATTGAAAAAATTATTGAGACAAATGATAATGGAAACAAATATACTAAAACTTAATGGGATACAGCAAAAGCAGTACTAAGAGGAAAATTTATAGCTGTAAGTGCCTACATTACAAAAGAAGAAAGACTTCAAATAACCTAATAATTAATCTAAAAAAACTAGAAAAGCAAGAGAAAAACAAACCCAACATTAGTAGAAGATAAAAAAAAAAAAAAAAAGATCAGAGCAGAAATAAATAAACTTGAAATGAGGAAAAAAAACACAGAAGATCAATGAAACAAAAAGTTGGTTTTAAGAAATAAATAAAATTGGCAACTCTTTAGCCAGGCTAAGAAAAGCCAGAGAAGACCCAAATAAATACAATCAAGAGATGAAAAAGGAGACAGTACAAGTGAGAATGTACAAACTCAAAGGATCATTAGTGGCTACTCTAGCAACTGTGTGCCAACAAATTGGAAAATCTAGAGGAGATGGAGAAATTCCAAGACATATAAAACCTACCAAGACTGAACCAAGAAAAAATCCAAAACCTGAAGAGACCAATAACAAGTAATGAGATTGAAGATGTAATAAAAAAAATCTCAGTAAAGAAAAGCCCAGGATCCAGCGGTTTCAAAGCTGAATCCCAACAAAACATTTAAAGAAGAACTAATACAAATCTGATTCGAACTATTCTGAAAATAGAGGAGGGAATACTTCCAAACTCATTCTATGATGTTAGAATTAGTCTGATACTAACACGAGACAAAGACACACATAAAACAAAACAAAACTACAGGCCAATGTCTCTGATAAATATTGATGCAAAAATCCTCAACAAAATACTAGCACACTGAAATCAACAATCCATTAAGAGATAATTTCTCATAATCAAGTGGGATTTATCCCAGGGATACAAGGATGGTTCAACATAAACAAATCAATCAATGTGATACATCATATCAACGGAATGAATGACAAAAACCACATGATCATTTCAATCGATGCTGAAAAAGCATTTGATAAAATTCAACATTGCTTTATAATAAAAAGCTCTAAAAAATCTTGGTATAGAAGGAAAACACCTCAATGTAATAAAAGATACACATGACACATCAACAGCTTGTATCATACTGAGCAGAAAAAGACTGAAATCTCTGGAACAAGACAAGAAGGTCCACTTCCATTACTGTTATTTAATACAGTTCTGGAAGTTCTAGCCACAGCAATCAGACCAGAGAAAGAAATAAAGGGCATCCAAATTGGAAAGGAAGCATCAAATTACCTTTGTTTACGATAAAGTGATCTTGTATTTGGAAAAAGCTAAAGAATCCAGCAAGAAACTCTTAGAACTGATAAATTCAGTAAAGTGGCAGCATACAAAATCAACATATAAAAATCAGTAGCATTTCTATATGTCAATAGAAAACAATCTGAAAAAGAAATAAAGTGATTGGATTTACAGTAGTTGCAGGTAAAATTAAATACCTAGAAATTAATCAAGGAAGCGAAGGATATCTACAATGGAAACTATAAAACATTGATAAAAGAAACTAAAGAGCACACAAAAAAATAAATGGCTATTTCATGTTTATAAATTGAAGGAATCAATATTATTAAAATATTCATAGTACCCAAAGCAATCTAAAGATTCAATGCAATCCCTATCAAAACACTAATGACATTGTTCATGAAACTAGAAAAAACTAAAACTTATATGGAACCATAAAAGACCCAGAATAGCCAAAGCTATCCTAAGCAAAAAGAACAAAACTGGAGGAATCACACTACCTGACTCTTATACTACAGAGCTATAGTAACCAAAATGGCATGGCGGTGGCATAAAGAGACACACAGGCCAATGGAACAGAATGGAGAAACCAGAAACAAATCAGTACACCTGCCATGAACTCATTTTTGACAAAGGTGACAAGAAAATACATAGAGAAGAAACAGTCTCTTCAATAAATGGTGTTAGGAAAACTGGATATCCATATGCAGACGATGAAACTAGACCTCTATCTCTCACCATATAAAAAAATAAAATCAAAATGGATTAAAGAATTAAACCTAAGACCTCAAACTGCAAAAGTACTACAAGAATACATTGGGAGAAACGCTCTAGGACACTGATTCAGACAAAAATTTCTCAAGTATTACCTTAAAAACACAGGCTACCAAAGCAAAAATGGACCAATTAGATTACATAAAGTTAAAAAGTTTCTGCACAGTGAAAGAAACAATCAATGAAGCAAAGAGACAACCCACAGAATAAGAGAAAATATTTGGAAACTATTCAGCTGACAAGGGATTAATAACCAGAATATATAAGGAGTTCAAACAATTCTATAGGAAAAAATATAATAATCTGATTTAAAAATAGGCAAAAGATTTAAAAAAATATTTCTCAAAAGAAGACAGATAAATGGCAATTAGACATATGAAAAACTGCTCAATATCATTAATCATCAGTAAAATGCAAATCAAAACTACAATGAGATATTATCTCACTCCAGTTAAAATGGCTTTTATCTAAAAGTCAGGCAATATTAACAAATGCTGATGAGGATGTGGATATAAGTGAACCCTCATACACTTTGGTGGGAACGTAAATTAGTATAACCATTATGGAGAACAGTTTGGAGGTTCCTTACAAAACTAAAAATAGAGCTACCATAAGATCCAGCAATCCCACTGCTACGTATATACCCCAAAGAAAGGAAAATAGTATATAAGAGAGATATCTGGACTCCCATGTTTGTTGCAGCACTGTTCACAATAGCCAAGAGTTAGAAGCAACCTAAGTGTCCATCAGCAGATTAATGGATAAAGAAAATATGTTACATTCATTTCCAAAAACATGGATGGAATTGGAGGTAATTATGTAAAATAAAATAAGTCAGGCACACAAAGACAAATGTTGCATCTTCTCATTTGTGGGTGCTAAAAAATGAAATAACTGAATTCATGGAGATCGACTACTTACTAGAGGCTGTGAGGAGTAGTTGGGGGGGGGGTGGATGTGGTGATGGTTAATGGGTACAAACAATACTTAGAAAAAAAGCTAATAAGAGCTGCTATTTGATAGCAAAACAGGGTGCTTATAGTCAATAATAATTTAATTGTAAATTTTCTGATAACTAAAAGAGTATAACTGGATTGTTTGTAACACAAATGATAAATGCTTGCAGGGATGGACACGCTGTTCATCTTGATGTGATTATTATACATTGCATACTTGCATCAAAGTACCTAATGCACCCCATTAGTATATACACCAAGTATGTATCCACACATAAAAAACCCAAAGCTGCATTTATTTAAAAAGTGCAATTTAGAAATGCTCAAAAAAGTTTAAAATATGGAAAGGAAATGTTGATATTTACCTTCATAAAAACACACAAAAGCATAAAACTCACAAGTCTTATAAAACAATTATACAAAAGAGAAAGAGAAAGGAATTAAATGGCAACATGACACAACTCCACCAAATCACAAAGACAAATAGACAAAGATAAAAAACAACTAAGAATGTATAAAGCAACTAGATAACAATTAACAATATGACAGGAACAAAACCCCACATATCAATGTTAACCTTGAATGTAAGTGGATTAAATATTCTACTCAAAAAAGATAGAGGTGAGGTGTGGTGGCTCACAGCTGTAATCCCAGCATTTTGGGAGGCCGAGGCAGGCAGATCACTTGAGGTCAGGATTTTGAGACCAGCCTGCCCAATATGGTGAAACCCCATGTCTACCAAACATACAAAAATTTGCTGGGCATGGTGGCACATGCTTGCAATCCCAGCAACTTTGAAGGCTGAGGCGGGAGAATTGCTTGATCTCAGGAGGTAGAGGTTGCAGTGAGCTGAGATTGTGACACTGCACTCCAGCCTGGGTGACAGAGCAAGACTCTGTCTCTAAATAAATAAATAAATAAATGGTTGGTAGAATAAATTAAAAAAAAAAATCCAGCTACATGCTGTTTACAAGAAACTTGCTCTAACTTTAAGGGAACATAGAAAGTTAAAGAGGTGGAAAATGATATTCCATGCAAACAGATACCAAAAATATGCAGGAGTAGCCATACTTGCAGCAGATAAAATAGACTTTAAATCAAACACAATAGAAGACGACAAAGAAGATCATTACATAATGATAAAGGGATTAATTCAGCAAGAGCATATAACCATCTTAAATATATATGCAACCAATAAAAGAGCACCTAGATTTATAAAACAAATATTAACTAGCCTTAAAGAAGAAGATATATGGCAAAAGAATACCAGTGGGAAATTTCAGCATCCCATTCATAACACTAACAGATCATTGAGATACAAAATATACCAAGAAATATTGGAGCTGTATTGGACATTATACCTAATGAACGTAACAAACATTTGCATAACACTGTACCCAATAACACAATATATATTCTTCTCGTGATCACAAAAAGGATTCTCCAAGATAGATCGGTGGTTAGGCCACAAAACACTCAATATATTTTTAAAAATTGTAAAAATATCAAGTATCTTCTAGACCACAGTAGAATTAAACTAAAAATCAATACCAAGAGGAACTTTGGAAATAATAGAAGTAAATGGAAACTAAACAACATGCCTCTGAGCTATCTTTGAGTCAATGACAAAAAATTAAAATGAAAATCAAACAATTTTTTGAAATGAATGAATTGGAAATACAACAAATGCCAAAAAATCTGGGAAACAGCAAAAACAATACTACAAGGGAAGTTTGTAATGTTAAGCACCTATATTAAACAAACAAAACAAAACAGGAAAGTTACAAATTAATGACCTAATGTTGCTTCTCAAGGAACTAGTAAAATAAGGACAAATCAAAACCCAAATTTAGCAGAATAAATAACAAAAATCAGAGCAGGACCAAATGAAATAAAGTCCCCCCTCCACAATACAAAGGATCAACGAAACAAAAAGTTGGTTCTTTGAAATGATAAACTGCTAGCCAGACTAATCAAGAAAAGAAGAAGATGATCCAAATATATACAACCAGAAATAAAAAATTAGACATTACAATAGATACCACAAAGATACAAAAGATCATTGGAGGTTATTATGAACAACTCTATGCTCACAAGCTGGAAAATCTAGAGGAAATGAATAAATTTCTGAAAACATACAACCTCACAAGATTGAACAAGGAAGAAATAGAGATCCTGAACAGACAAAAAATGAGTGGTAATACTAAATTAGTAACAAAAGGTCTCTCAACAACAACAACAAAAGCCTAGGACCAGATGGAATGACAGTTGAATTCTACTAAATGTGTGAAGAAGTGGTACCAATCCTTTTAAAACTGTTCTAAGAAATCAAGAAGGAGGGGAATTCATCATAACTCATTCTATGAAGCCAGTATCACCTTGACACCGAAACCAGACAAGCACACAACAAAAACAAGGAAACTAGACCAATATTCCTGATGAACAACAATGTAAAAATCCTCAAAAAATCTCTAGTGAACTGAATTTAACAGCACATCAAAAGGTAATTCACCATGATCAAGTGGGTTTTACTGCAGGGATGCAAGGATGGTTCAACATACACAAATCAATAAGTGTGGCTTGTCACATAAATAGAATTAGGGGGAAAAAATCCATATGCTGATCTCAATAGATGCAGAAAAACATTTGATGAAATTTAGCATCATTTCATGATAAAAACTCTTAACAAGCTAGGCATAAAAGGAAGATATCTCAACATAATAAAGCCATGTACAATAAACCCACAGCCAACATCACACTAAGTGGGGGACAAGGTGACAGCATTCCCTCTAAGAATTGGAACAAGACAGGGATGCTCATGTTCACCACTCTTATTCAACATAGCACTGGAATTTCTTGCAGAGCAATCAGGCCAGAGAAAGAAAAAAAAAACATCCAAATTGGAAAACAGGAATTCAAATTTTCTCTGTTCACTGATGATATAATTTTGAGCTTAGACAACTCTAAAGGCTCCTCCAATAAACTCTAAAACATGATAAATGCGTTGAGTAAAGTTTCAGTATATAAACCAATGTGCAAAAATCAGTAGCATTTCTATACGCTAATAACGAGTAAGCAGAGAACCAAATCAAGAAGGCAATTCCATTCATAATAACCACAAAAGGCAAAATCCTAGGAACAAATTTAACTAAAAAGGTGAAAGATCTCTGGAGGAAAAACTAAAAAACACTAATGACAGAAATAGTGGATAACAAAAATGTGTGGAAATACATCCCATGCTCATGGACTGCAACAAATTATATAATTAAAATGACCATACTGAGCTAAGCAAGCTACAGATTGAAAGCAATACTTATCAAAATTTAAATGTAATTTTCCAGAGAATTAGAAAAAAATTCCTAAAATTGATATAGCATGAGAAAGGAGCCTGAATGGCCATCACAGTCATAAACAAAAACAGACCGAACCAACTACAGAAATAACAAAAAAAACAAAGCTAGAGGCATCACATTACTTGACTTCCAGTTATACTACAAAGCTATAGTAACCAAAACAGCATAGTACTAGTATAAAAATGACCGCATTGATCGGTGGAATGGAATAGAGTACCCAGGATTAAAGCCAAATATTTACAGCCAACTTATCTTTGATAAATTTAACAAGAACATACACTGGGAAAAAAACATGTTTTTCAATAAACAGTGCTGGAAAAAAATGTATTGCCATATGCAAAAGAATGAACCTGGACACATATCTGTCACCATATACAAAATCAATGCAAGATGGATTAAGGACTTAAATGTAAGACCTTAAATTGTAAAAATACTAAAAGAAAATCTATGGAAAACTTTTCTGGAAATTAGTCTAGGCAAATAATTTATCACTAAGCTCTCAAAATCATAGGCAATAGGAAGAAAAACAGTCAAACTGGACTTAGTTAAACTAAAAAGCTTCTGCACAGGAAAGAAATAATCAACAGAGTGAACAGACAACCTGCAAATTGGTAGAAAATATTTGCAAACTATGCACTGACAGATGACTAATATTTATAATTTGCAAGGAACTCAATACCAAAACAAAACAAAACAAAACAAAAAATCCCATTAAAAATGGGCAAAGGACATTTTTAAAAGAAGACAAATGGTCAAAAAGCATGACAAAATGCTTAACATTACTAATCATCAGAAGAATGCAAATTGAAAACACAATGAGATATCACCTTACACCAATCAGAATGATAAATCATTAAATATACTAAAAATAACATGTTGGTGAGGATGTGGAGAAAGGGAATGCTTACACAATTTTGATGGGAATGTAAATTAGTGTAACCTCTGTGATGGTTAACACTGAGTGTCAACTCGATTGGATTGAAGGATGCAAAGTATTGTTCCTGGTTGTGCCTGTGAGGGTATTGCCAAAGGGGATGACATTTGAGTCAATGGGCTAGGAGGGGCAGGCCCACCCTCAATGTGATTGGGCAGCATCTAATTAGCTGCAAGCTTGGCTAGAATAAAGCAGGCAGGAAACAAGGAAAGAGCAGATTCGTAGAGTCGTCTGGCCTCCATCTTTCCCCAATGCTGGATGCTCCCTGCCCTGGAACATCAGACTTGCAAGTTCTTCAGCTTTGGGCCTTTGGACTTACACCGGTGGTTTGCCAGGAGCTCTCAGGCCTTTGGCCACAGACTGAAGGCTGCACTGTCAGATTCCCTGCTTTTGAGATTTTGGGACTCGGACCGATCCACCACTGGCTTCCTTGCTCCTCACTTTGGAGATGGCCTATCATGGGACTTTACCTTGTGATGTGTCAGCCAATTCTCCTTAATAAACTCTCTCTCATACATATATTCTATTTGTTCTGCCCCTCTAGAGAACCCTAATACAACCTCTATGGAAAACATTATGGAGATTACTGAAAGAACTAAAAATAGAGCTACCATACAATCCAGCAATCGCACTACTCAGTATCTACCCAAAGGAAAAGAAATTGTTCTGTTAAAAAGACATTTGAATTTGTGTGTTTTTCACAGCCCTAGTAACAATAGCAAAGACATGGAATTAACCTAGGTGTCCATCAACGGATGACTGGATATTCTATATATACACAATGGAATACTGTTCGGACATAAAAATAATGACATAATGATTTTTTTCAGCAATATGAATAAAACTGGAGGCCATTATCTTAAGTGAAATACCTCAGACACAGAAATACTGTGTACACATGGACATGGTGTGATAATAATTAGATAGTTGGAAGGACAGTAGTGTGGGAGAGGTGTGAGGTATTAGAAATTATTTAATTGGACCGATGTGGTGGCTCACACCTGTAAATTCAGCACTTTGGGAGGTCACAGTGGGAGGATCACTTGAGCCCAGGAGCTGGAAACCAGCCTGGGCAACATAGGGAGACTCCTGAAAAATAAAGAAGAATCACTTGAGTTTGGGAGGTTAAGGCTGCAGTGAGCTGTGATTGCACCACTGCGACAGAACGGACCTGTCTGAAAAACAAACAAATCCCAAAACAAAAAACACAGAACAAAACAAACAAGCAAACAGAAAGGCAGTAAGGATGTTCTGTGAAGGTGCAGGGTGAAGAAGCGATAACCTCAGAATCTGGAGGAAGAATCACCTGAATCATCATCATGGATGTCAGCAGGTGGACAGAGATGTCTTCAAGAGTAGAAACTTGTATTATTTTCATTGAAGTGCGAAGCATCCAAGTAAGCAAAACTTCCATTATTCTCGCCCCCCATCACGCTTACCAGTGCCCCCTTCCTAATTCACGCTTCCTCGTCTCCAGTCTGCGTGGACTCCTACTTCTCTCTTACAGTCTATGGACTCTGTCATACGAGTTTCGCCCCCCTAAATGGCCACTCCATCCTCCCATCAGCTCCAGCCACTGGAAGCCACTCCCACTCTCTCATCCCCGGCACGGCGCCTTCCTTCCCTTGAGTATCCTCTCTGGTCCATCCTTCTTTCTACTCTCATTCACTCCCACCATTCTCGCTTTACTTCCCCCCTCTTCGTTTCCCCCATCCTCCCTGCTTTTGCAAAGGTCTCTCCCGTTGGATTTGAGGCTCAACCGGCTCCCCAGAGCCTCTCGTTTTATTCCTTCTCTTTCAGGGCTGACCTCTGCCAGCACGGCTTTGCCCCAGCTCTATGGAAACCACGGCTGTTCTCCGAAAAGACAGCGTTAAGATCACAAAGGTCGGACCTCCTGCGCATCCTAGAGGGTCCCAGGGCAGGGGGCAGCGGACGAAGCAGAGGGGAGAAGCGGGGCCTTCCGCGTCTCCATGGCAGCTGCGGCGCGTCCCCATCAGGCACTCACCAGGGGCCCCGCCCCCTGGCCAGCCAGCTCCTGGCGTTCCGTTGGGAAGGCGGGTGCAGGCTGGGGAATTGAGGACAGGTGTAGTTTCCGGGCTTAACAGCGACCACTGTTGCATGTTCTTACTTTTCAAGGGTCTTTCAACATCCCATATCTTAGGTACTCATCAAAGCGTGCTGCAGTAGGCTCATTTTTCGGGTAAGAAAGCTGAAGTTAGACGACTTGCTCCAGGTCCCGCTGAGTGTTACCAGCTCAGCCGGCCATCCCCCGGGTTTAGAGCAGCTGCTCGCTTCCTGCGCTGTTACGGGCTTGAAAGAAGGGCACAGGGTTAGCTGAAATAAAGAAGATTCAATAGGGCACTGGGTGGCATCTTTGAAATCTGAAGTCTGCACTGAGATTCCACCTCTTGTTTTTCTCAACTCCCAGAGGACCAATCCAGGAATCTTTGGAGCAGCAAGCCCAGTCAGCTCCTCTTCCTTCCCTTTTTCTCCATGCCCCCCAGGACCTCTGTTTCTTAGTGGCCCTGATGTACCTGAGTTCTGTTCCTTTTTCTCAACCATTTTCTCTTCCCACCCTTTCTTAGTCCACCTTGCCTGGGAAGAATTAAGGCCAGTGAGAGCAGACACGTGAGAGAGGCAGAGAGGCTGGCAATGGACAAGCACACACTCCCATTTCCAGGACTGAGTTGGAGCCTTTGTACAGTGTACAGTGTCTCCTCCTGAGTCCTACATCCCTTTCCTGGCCCCTGTGTGAGACCGTGAGATCCCCACCTGCTAGGCTCTCCAAGCCCTCCCTGGGGTACTGATCCATGAATCTCAGAGAGCTCAGGAAGGAGCAGTAAGGTGGGGGGACCAGGCTGCCATAGGAGGAACTGATGGGGGAAATCAGTAAGTATAAGCTGTGGGAATAAGCTCTTAGTTGGAAGGTAAAGAGACTGGCCGGAATGCACAGACATGGCTTTCCCTATGAGCAGGTAATTTTCCTCTGGGGTCTTTTTTGTTCTTTCCCTTTTATTTATCTAGTGCTTCGGCCTGCCTTATTCCCTGTCTCTCTCTCTCTCACTTCTCTTCCATCTGACTCCTACCCTTTCTCCTTGATGCCCCAGTCACTTCCTACTTCAGTTCTGCAGAGCTGAAGAATGAGGATACTCTCGTAGCAGATACCATCAGGTGCTGGGGTGGACTATAGCGAGTGAGTCCCATGGGGTTGGGGGAAGTTAAGGTAGGGAGTGTCAGGGGAGAAAGGCTGGAAGGAGGAAGCATTAAGGACAGAGCAGTAGGAATTCAAGAAACAGGCCAGGGCTTGCTCAGGGGCAAGGGCAGTCATGAGCAGAGGAGATGGTTCTTAGGTTTGGGGAGGTAGAATGGAGTGGAGGGCTCAATATGGGCATCACTGATGGTTTCCCCCTCAGCTTAACTTTTTCCTGTCTTTATCCTCCACAGGCTAGCCATGGTGTCCATGCACTCGGCACCTGGATTCAGGTGAGAATGTGGCCTCCTGACTTTCCCCTGTATATTTTCATCCACCTGTTTCTCTTTCCCATTCCCACTTCTGTGGTAACTCTCTCTCTCTCTCTCTCTCTCTCTCTCTCTCTCGTGTGTGTGTGTGTGTGTGTGTGTGTGTGTGTGTGTTGTGTGTGTGTCTTCTTTTTCCTTTTTGCTCTTTGGGCCTGTATTCAGCCATCTCTTTTTCTTTATTCAATTCCCACAAGCCTGACCCTATCTTTTCTCTCAAATCCACAGCTTTGACTGATGTCTCATGATGAAACTGGGACTGTTTGGAAGACATGATTGGTTTTGATATGTGAGGACATGAGATTTGGGAGGGGCCAGGGGCAGAATGATATGGTTTTTCTGTGTCCCCACCCAAATCTCATATTGAATTGTAACTCCCCACAATTCCCACCTGTTGTTGGAGGGACCCAAGGGAAGGTAATTTAATCATTGGGGCAGGTCTTTTCATACTATTCTCATGATAGTGAATAAGTCTCATGAGATCTGATGGATTTGAAAAGAGGAGTTCCCCTGCACAAGGTCTCTCTCTTTCTTTGCCTGCTGCTACCCGTGGACAAAGTGACTTGCTTCTCCTTGCCTTCCACCATCATTGTGAGGCTTCACCAGCCAGGTGGAACTGCAAGTCCAATTAAACTTCTTTCTTTTGTAAATTGCCCAGACTCAGGTATGTCTTTACTGGCAACATGAAAATGGACTAATACACTCAGTGAGCAGGGTTTATTTATTTGGTTGTTCAACAGGTAGAGGCAACAGGAGCACACTGGCCAGAGAACTTGGCTGGGCCAAAGCGGGCCTGAGTTCTAATTCTGACTCAGCTGCTAGATTGCTGTGTGACTTTGGACACATTATAGCCACTCTAGGCCTTTGTTTTCTCATCTCCAAAATGATGAGACTGGACCAGATGAACTCATTTTCCTGCTCAAATCCCCCAGTGAATCTTGATGCTGTGATTCTACTTGTTAAACAGTGCTGGGCATTTTATTTATTCTCCCTGCAGTTGGCCCCATTTTCTCTTTTGGTCACCCTCTGTCTGCCTTTCATGCCATTCTTCTCTTTCTTTGTATTTTGCTGCCCCTTCCATGCCCAAGTGTCCCTTCTTGTCTTTTAGTCTCTTATGGGTCTCACGCTTATGTTCTCATGCCATTCCAGGAACTGCTGACATTGGAGGAGATGGCAGTGAGTTTCTCTTAGGAAGAGTGGGCATGTTTGGGCTCTGCATAGAGGGCCTTCTACAGGGATGTTATGTGAGAGAACTACGGAATTCTGACTTCTGTGCGTGAGACTTCATTTCCCTTCAGTTTCCAAAGTCTTATTTGCTGCTCATAGAATTTCAGCATTACTCAATAAGAGCATCCTCACTGATTCTCCAACACTCAAAGTAGGGGATACTGAGCAGGGATTACTTGATGTTGGAGTGGCCTGATAATGTAGGATATTTTTGGTTGCTACAGGTTGGACATTCCTAATCTGAAAATCAAAAACCTGAAATGCTCCAAAATCTGCAACCAAGTGCTGATATGATGCCACAAAATTCTACACTTGACATCTTTGCTTTCTGATGGCTCAGTGTACACAAACTTTATTTCATGCACAAAATTATTAAGAATTTTATGTGAAAATACCTTCAGGTTATGTGTATAAGGTATATGTAAAACAAATGAATTTTGTGTTTAGACTTGGGTCTCATTCCCAAGATATCTCATGGTATATGCAAATATCCCAAAATCTTAAAAAAAAAAAAAATCCAAAACACTTTTGGTCGCAAGCATTCAGGGTATGGAAAACTCGACCTGTATTATTCTCAAAGATATTTCTAGAAATTGAAGGTATTTCTTTGGGGGCACTTAGTGAGAAACAGCTCTGTATAATTCCTTTTAGAAATCTAGACTCTTTCAGAGTAGCAATCTGCCTTAATTTGTTAAAGATTTTAAGAAAGTCATGTTAGGGTAATTATAATGAAAGCCTTTGGGAGACTTATTGACTTTTGTCACTCAGATCAGAGTACACAAATTCATTATCAGAAACAAGTTGTCACCAGTTGTTTTGTAGGGCAGGCTTTCAGGCATACTTCCCTTTTCTGTAACTCCCATCCCTCTCATTGTTTTTGCCTTTCTCTCATATTTTTCATTCTTTCTTCTTCCTTTATGTTCTTTTTTATTTCCTTTTATTCTTTTTTCTTTATTTTCCCACATTTCCTCTCTTTTCTTTCTCTCTCTTACTACATTCTTGGCCATGAAACTTTCAACCTCTACTCTCGCCCAAATGCACATAACAGTTTTCTCTTTCATTGCATTTTAATTACAAACATATTTTTGTTTTCTGCATAGTCCCATGGGATATGATAGGAAATCCAGGTACACTAATGGGCTGTGTAAAATAAACAGGCTTTGAGAGTGGGAGACATGATTCTGGTTAGAGAGAGGAAGACATCTGAGTCCATCAGCTTTCAGGTATTTCTCTCATTCGCGTTAGGGGCAGTATCTTCAGTGGGTGCTGTGAGGAGGTTGAGGCTGTGTGGATCAAGGAAGCAGGGATTTGTAACAACTGTAATCATATCCTTGGTTTACCAGTCCCATATTTATGATATTTGTAGTAAGATTATAATAGAGCGATTTATTTGATTGCTATTACATTTTCATCTACTTTAATTTCAGACTTCCCATGAAATCTTCAGTGGGTCCACTGTCAGTTAGTGCATACATATTACCACTTGCACAGGAGGTTTCACAGATAAATAAGATATGGAGGTTACCGTTTGGCTGGCAAGACAAGAAATGTCACCTGTTTAACATTGAAGGCTAAATATGCTTAATGACAAATGAGACTTCTAAGGCAAAGTGTGGTCTGTGGACTAGCACCAGTCTCCGAACTACTTGATGGGATAAGAACATCGACTGAGAGAAAGCATTTAAAAACTTTTATAGCAACTTGACATTGCCACAGTAGTCAAGGCTGTGGTCAATGGACTTATCTCACTGAACAAAGAACAAAACAAAACCTATGGTCCTTCACCACATAGGAGATCAGTCAGAATGGTGGGAGAAACCATAGGGAAAGGAGCAGGACTTTTGAAAGGTCAGAAGGCTCTGCAGAGCTTTGGGGGCAGAGGGCGAGGAGTAGGTACAAGGGAACATAGGGGAATTTATCTTAAACAGTCTTGTTTACTTATGTTGACCAGGAGCTGACCTTTGATCATTCACATGCGTTACTGTTCCCTGAAAGGGGGGAACAATAAATGTTAATTACCTGCTGATTGCATATGCTCCAGGCTTTCGGTATTATGTCTGCACTGAATAGAAGCAAGCAGCTCCAGCTTGTTGGGGGCTGCTGCACCTTGGCCCACTAGAGCCTGGCAGACCCCTAGTTGCTCTTACACTGCATACCTGTGTCTGAGCACTCCTTTCATCCATCACTCAACCAGGATCTGCGGGACAGACCTGGCATCACCACAGATAGTTTGAGAACCTGTGGTCTAGAGAGTAAGTGTTGTATGGGATGGGGTGGTCAATATAGAATGTCACTTCCATGGGTCAAGGAAATAGAACTTGAAAGATGAGCATAAATGTTTAACAGTGGACAAATGGGAAGCAATAAAGGAATCCAGACAAGGGAAAGGGTGAGGGCAAAGACTCAAATGGAAGTGGATTAAGTGGATAAATAGGTCAATCTTCCTGGTTGGGTTAGGTTGGGAAGCTTACAAAGATTGAGGTTAGACAAGCTGAACGAACTATATGGCCTAGGCTTACCTTTCAACCAGCCTTTTCTCCCAGGACACTTTGTTTTATGGTCCATGGGCAGAAATTCTAGAAGTCTGAGAGTAAAGCAGACTCTACATATGTAGGATATATGGATGTATTTGTCCATTTTTATGCTGTTGATAAAGACATACCCAAGACAGGGTAATTTACAAAGGAAAGAGGTTTAATGAAAACTCAGTTCCATGTAACTGGGGAAGCCTCACAATTGTGGTGGAAGGTAAAAGGTACGTTTCATATGGTGGCAGACGAGAAGAGAGCTTGTGCAGGAAAACTCCCCCTTATAATAACCATCAGATCTCGTGAGACTTATTCATTATCATGAGAACAGCACAGGAAAGACCTGACCCCATTATTTATTTACCTCCCACAGGATCCCTCCCATAACAAACGGGAATTCCAGATGAGATTTAGGTGGGGACAAAACCTAACCATATCATTCTGCCCCTTGCCCCTCCCAAATCTCATGTCCTCACATTTCAAAACCAATCATGCCTTCCCAACAGTCCCCCAGAGTCTTAATTTACTTCAGCATTAACTCAAAAGTCCACAGTCCAAAGTCTTATCCAAGATTTTGCTTGCCTCAGCAGCAAATATACACAGTCTCCAAGACAAGGCAAGTACCTTCTGCCTATGAGCCGGTAACATCAAAAGCAAGTTAGTTAGTTTCTAGATACAATAAGGGTACAGGCACTAGATAAATACAGCCATTCCAAATGGGAGACGTTGGCCAAAACAAAGTGGCTACAGGTCCCATGCAAGTCCAAAATCCAGTGATGCAGTCAAATCTTAAAGCTCCAAAATGATCTTTGTTGACTCCATGTCTAATATTCATGTCACACTGCTGCAAAAGGTGAGTTCCCATGGTCTTGGGCAGCTCCATCCCCGTGGCTTTGCAGGGTCCAGCCTCCCTCCCAGCTGCTTTCACAGGCTGGTATTGTCTGCATCTTTTCCAGGTGAATGGTGCAAGCTGTTGGTGGATCTACCATTCTGGGGTCTGGAGGATGATGGCCCTCTTCTCACACTACCACTAGGCAGTGCCCCAGTAGTGACTCTGGGGGCTCCAACCCCACATTTCCCTTCTGCACTGCCCCAGCAGAGGTTCTCCATGAGTGATGCCCAGGCAGAAATCAGCAAATTTCTGCCTGGGCATCCAGGCAGTTTCATATAACTTCTGAAATCTAGGTGGAAATTCCTAAATCCCAATTCCTGACCTCTGTGCACTTGCAAACTCAGCATCACATGGAATCTCCCAAGGCTTGGGGCTTGCACCTTCTGAAACCATGGCCCAAGCTCTATGTTGGCCCCCTTCAGCCATGGCTGGAGCAGCTGGGATGCAGGGCACCAAGTCCCGAGGCTGCACACAGCATGGGAACTCTGGGCCCAACCCATGAAATAATTTTCTCCTAGGCCTCTGGATCTGTGATGGGAGGGGCTGCCATGAAGATATCTGACATGCCCTGGAGACATTTTCCCCATTGTCTTGGGGATTATCATTTGGCTCCTCATTACTTATGGAACTTTCTGCAGTTGGCTTGATTTTCTCCTCAGAAAATGGGATTTTCTTTTCTATTGCATTGTCAGACTGCAAATTTTCTGAACTTTTATGCTCTGCTTCCCTTATAAAACTGAATGCTGTTAACAGCATCTCTTGAATCTTTATTTAGAAATTTATTGAATCAAGTCACCTCTTGAATGCTTTGCTGCTTAGAAATTTCTTCCACCATATACCCTAAAGCATCTCTCTCAAGTTCAAAGTTCCACAGATCTGGCAAAATGCTACCAGTCTCTTTGCTAAAACATAACAAGAGTCACCTTTGCTCCACTTCCCAGAAAGATCTTCATCTCCATCTGAGACAATCTCAGCCTGGATCTTATTATCCATATTGCTATTAGGCTTTTGGTCAAAGCCATTCAACAAGTCTCTACAGAGTTCCAAACTTTTCCACACTTTCCTGTCTTCTTCTGAGCCCTCCAAACTGTTCCAACCTCTGCCTATTATCCAGTTCCAAAGTTGCATCCACAGTTTTGGGTATCTTTTCAGCAGCACCCCACTCTACTGATACCAATTTACTGTATTAATCCAGTTTCACACTGCTGATAAAGACATACCTGAGACTGGGCAATTTATAAAGGAAAGAGGTTTAATGGAGGACTTACAGTTCCATATGGCTGGGGAAGCCTCACAATTATGGTTGAATGTGAAAGGCACATCTCACATGGCAGCAGACAAGAGAAGAGAGCTTGTGCAGGAAAACTCCCCCTTATAGTAACCATCAGATCTCATGAGACTTCCTCACTATCATGGGAACAGCACAGGAAGACTTGCCCCCATGATTCAATTACCTCCCACCAGGTTCCTCCCACAACTTATGGGAATTCAAGATGAGATTTGGGTAGGGACACAGCCAAACCATATCAAAGGTGATGAGCATAAGTTGGTAAAAGGGTAGTTGGTCAAAAGCCAAGATTAGACAAGCTAAAGAATGACTATCAGAATTCTGTCTTTTAGAGTGTTATGATCCAGAGAATACAGGGAAGAATAGCTATAGACAGTTCCCTAAGAAATTTTTTTATCTGATTGATGTGATAGGATTCCTATTTCCTAAACTTGAGGTGATCTCAATGCTGGAGCAAGTTGAGGAGCCATGGATTCGCAATTCCCCAAGATCTCTTGATCTGGGGCTTACTCCAACTTTTCTTGCAGGTGAGAGGGCTGGATCCAAAGTATAAACTGAGCAGAAGGGAGGGTTTAATGAGTATTCAATATTTGGGGAAGGGGAGTAGGTGAGGGACAAATCAAATTTACTCTTCATTTTCTTTAGTCATAACTTCTCTTACCAACATATGCATCTAATTGTTAATGTGTTGGGAAATTAATGTTATCAACCACACATTCTTGCCCTTGCCATTCTTGTGATCAGTCCCTGCTTGTAAAGGCATTTGTCCTGTGCACCCCTCACCCTGAAACTGTCATTCTGCATCAGTCTCCCATTTGCCTTATGTGGCTTCTCATCTACAAGATGTGTGTGTACCTTGTAGCTATCTCTGAGTCCTTTAGAGAGCCTTACCTGTTGATACCTCAAATCTCTAACATCCAGATCCCATTGTGTTTTAATTCTTGCTAATTTAGCAAGCAATTATGAGTTATAGCGTGTTGTGGAGCTGTGCACTTCCTGAGCTCCCTATTCACCTTCCTTGGAGGATGTTATTTGGAGTGTGAAGTTGATTTCAATTTATTCCAGTGGTATAAGGGAGACAGAGTGGGTTTTTCTTCTCTACTAGGTAGCCTTGTAAATTTTTGAAAAATAAAACCAATATTTTTCTGATTACATATGTGATACCTGCTCATTATAGAAAATTTCTAAATAAAAAAGGGTAAAAAACTTAAAAAACACTCATGATACCACTACCCAGATAAAACATCTCTTTATATTTTGGTATGTTCCTCAGAGAATTTTTCAAAAGTTAGCTTAATTACAGGTCTAGAGACAATGTCTATCTGTCTTTATGTATCCCCAGATGTCTCCAAAAATAAGATTGTTAGAGTGATAAGAGGTTATAGTGGAACTACAGTCATTTTCTGATACTCTTTAAGTCAAACTGTGTACTAAGATCAGCTCTAGTATTTTTTATTATTTTGGACAGTGATGCCCAGCAGTTTTTTGATGCTCACTTAAATTTGGAGCCACCTGGCTGTTATATTCTGACACTGATGATTTTTAAAGCCCATATAAATTAGCTTAGTTTGAGTGTTGGCAGAAGTTTTGGAAAAAGTTCTTTCTATCTTGAAAATATCCAACCTGAAAGATCTGGTGTTGTGATTGGCAGGAGATATGGCTTCAGAACAGCAGCAGGTGCACTCTGGTATCTTCAGCACTTGTTGACTCTCATTAGTCACCTCTCCTAGGAGGCAGAGGTTGCAGTGGCAGTAAGCCAAGATCACACCATTACACTCCAGCCTGGGCACAGAGCAAGACTCCATCTCAAAAAAAAAAAAAAAATTATGTGGAACCAAAAAAGAGATCCCAAGATACTCCTAGGCAAAAATAAAAAAGCTTAGGGCATCACATTACAAACTATACTACAAGGCTACAGGAATTAAAACAGCATGGTCCTGGTACAGCAGCAGACACATAGACCAATGCAACAGAATAGAGGTCTCAGAAATAATACCTCACATCTACAACCATCTGATCTTTGACAACCACAATGAAAATAAGCAATTGGAAAGGATTCTGTTTAATAAATGGTGCTGAAAAAACTGGCTAGCCATATGCAGAAAATTGAAACTGTATAAAGTGTCTGACAGCTCCTGTTGGCGGTGGGGTGGGGGGGGTGGGTGGGTGGATCTCACCCAGTCAGGAGGCACAGAATATTGGACCTGCTAAGCAAAGCATTTTGTCTGCCCCTTGGAAGAGGTGGTGTCCTGCACTGGGGGAGAATCCCACTCTTCTGGACGTCCTGGATTCCTCAGAGTCAGCAGGGAGAAAGACTAAGTCTGCTAATCTATGAAGAAGGTGGCCACCCCTCCCCAGGGCCTCAGCTCCAGGGAGATCAGAGTTTTGTCCCTAATCTTGTGGCTAGAGAGTTGCTGAAATTCCTGCAGGGAGGTCCCATCTGGCAAGGAGGGATGGGTCGGTGTCCAGCCTAACGAGGCAGCCTGGCCACAATCTGCCATAGCTGCTGTGCTGCATTGTTAGAAATTCCTCTTGGGTCCAAATGGCCCAGTTTCCCCCTCAGCAGCAGGGCAAAACAAATGAAAGACTATTGCTGCAGTGATGATTGCCACCACTCTCCTTGGGAGCTCAGTCATCTTAGGCAGCAGGCAGCTGCAGTGATGATGGCTTCCCCCTCTTCCTGGGAACTCAGTAGTCTTAGGCAGTCTCCAGTTGAGTGGCCATTGAGAATCTGCACAGCTCTGTGCTTGGGACCTGACACCTCTGTGGCATGGACTCACTAGGGGGATCTCCTGATCTTTAGGTTGCACAAATCTGTGGGAAGAGCATGGTCTCCTGGGCAGGGTAGCACCATCACTGGCTTCTCTGGCTGCGAGTGGGAGCTCCTTTTGCCCTGTGTGGCTCCCAGTTGGGCCATCACATCACCCTGCTTTTCCTTACTCTCCATGGGTCTCACCAGCTGCCAAGTCAGTCCCATTGAGAGAAACTGGATACCTGAGTTTACAGTGCAGGATTCACTTGCCATTTTCATTTTTCTTGGTGGGCACCTCTGAATGCAGCTGTTTCTAGTTGGCCAACTTGTGCCCTCCCCAAGATAGTCACATAAATCTTTTTGTACATGTGTTTGTGCTTTATGCTAAGGAAGAGAAGATCAAGCATTTGATGACACCTTATTTTTAAAGAGTCAAATACTCTTCCATAGTCACAGACATACTCCAGCTCTATCATTGCTCAATAGACTAGTGAGAAAGCTCCACGTATCCATCCCAACCTTATTTTAGAGGTATCTCTTTATATTTGTAATAGGTATATATGGTTATGTGTATTATTTGTCTCATTTTTGTTTGGGAGTTGCAAAGGAAAAAGCCTTAGAGGAAATCAAAACCAAATGATACATATCTATTTATGCATATTAGATATAGCTAATGTAGCCATTTTTTGGTCTTCATGTTAATGGAAGGTGTATTAGTCCTTTCTCACACTGCTATAAAGACATACTTGAGACTGGGTAATTTATAAAGAAAAGAGGTTTAATTGACTCACAGTTCTGCAGGCTGTATAGGAAGCATGGCTGGGGAGCCTCAGAAAATTTACAATCATGGTGTAATGTGAAGGGGAAGCAGGCACATCTTCACATAGTGGAACAGAAGAGAGAGAGAGAGTAAAGTGGGGGGGGGGGGGGGAAGTGCTGCACACTTTTAAACAATCAGATCACATGAGAACTCATAATCAGAAGAACAGTAATGGGGAAATCCACTTCCATGATCCAGTCACCTCCCACCAGGCCCCTCTTTCAACATTGGGGATTATAATTTGACATGAGATTTCGGTGGGGATACAGACCCAAACCATTCCATTCCATCCCTCGCCTCTCCGAAATCTCATGTACTTCTAACATTTCAAAACAGAATCATACCTTCCCAACAGTCTCCCAAAATCTTAATTAATTTCAGAATTAACTCAAAAGTCCAATTCCAAAGTCTCATCTGAGACAAAGCAAGTTCCTTCCACCCAAGAGCCGGTAAAATCAAAACCAAGTTAGTTACTTTTAAGATACAATGGGGCTACAGGCTTTGGGTAAGTAGTCCTCTTCCAAGAGGAAGTAATTGTCCAAAACAAAGGGGATACAGGCCCCATGCAAGTCTGGCACCCATCAGGGCAGACATTAAATCTTCAAGCTCCAAAATAATCTCCTTTGACTCCATGTCTTACATCCAGACCACAATGATGCAAGTGGTGGGCTCCCAAGGCCTTGAGCAGCTCTGCCTCTGTGTCTCTGCAGGGTACAGCCCCCACAACTGCTTTCACAGGCTGAGAGCAGTTGAGTGTTTGAGGCTTTTCTCCCCCAGGTGCATGATGTAAGCTGTTGGTGGATCTACCATTCTGGGGTCTGGAGGATGGTGGTCCTTTTCTCACAGCTCCACTAAGCAGTGGAGTAGGAACTGTGTGGAGGCTGCAACCCACAGTTTTTCTCTACACTACCCTAGCAGAGGTTCTCCATGAGGGCTCTGCCTCTGCAGCAAACTTCTACCTGGATATCCAAGCATTTCCATACATCCTCTGAAATCTAGGTGGAGGCTCCCAAACCTCAATTCTTGCCCTCTACACAGTCTTGTGCTTACGACCATATGGTAGCCACCAAGGCTTGTAGCTTGCATTCTTGGAGCAGTGTTCTAAGATGTATCTGGGGGTCTTTCAGCCATGGCTGAAGCTGGAGTGGCTGGGATGCAGACAGTAGTGTCCTCAGGTTGCTCAGGGCAGTGGTGCCCTGAGCCCAGCCCAGGAAACTATTTTTCCTCTTAGTTCTCTGGGCCTGTGATAGGAGAGGCTGCTGTGAAGGCCTCTAAAATGCTTTCTAGGCATTTTCTCCATTTCCTTGGCTGTTAACATTCAGTTTCTCTTTACTTTTGCAAATTTCTGCAGCTGTGTTGAATTCCTCACCCTGAAAATTGATTTTTTCTTTTATGCCACGTGGTGAGGCTGCAGATTTTCTACTTTTATGCTTTTCTGCCCTTTTAAATGTAAGTTCCAGTTTCAGATAATCTCTTTGCTCATGAATATAAATGCATTTGGTTAGAAGCAGCCAGGCCACATCTTGAATGCTTTGCTGCTTAGAAATTTCTTCTGCTAGCTACCCTGAATCATTTCTCTCCACAGATCTCTAGGGGAGGGGCACAATGCTGCCAGTCTTTTTGCTAAAGAATAACGAGTGACCTTTACTCTTGTTCCCAATAAGTTTCTCATCTCCATCTGAGACCTCATCAGCCTGGATTTCATTGTCCATATCACTATCAGCATTTTGGTCACAACAACTCAACAAGTCTCTTGGAAGTTCCAAACATTCCCCACATCTTCCTGTCACCTTCTGCTCCCCAAAGTATTCCAATCTCTGTCTGTTACCCAGTTACAAACTGCTTCCACATTTTCAGACATCTTTATAGCAGTTTCCCACTCCCAGTACCAATTTTCTGTATTAATCCATTCTCACGTTGCTATAAGAATCTACCTGGGAATGGGCAATTTATGAAGAAAAAAGGTTTAATTGACTAACAGTTCCAGAGACTGTATATGAACCATGGCTACAGAGGCCTCAGCACACTTACTATCATGGTGGAAGGTAAAGGGGAAGCAGGTAAAGAGCAAGAGAGAGAGAGATAGCAAAGGGGGAAGTGCTACACACTTTTAAACAACCAGATCTCCTGAGAACTCACTAACTCTCATGAGAACAGTAAGGGGTAAATCCACTCCTATGATCCAGTCACCTCCCACT
This sequence comes from Ateles fusciceps, assembly GCA_036589455.1. Lineage (NCBI taxonomy): Eukaryota > Metazoa > Chordata > Mammalia > Primates > Atelidae > Ateles > Ateles fusciceps. Next base: position 870,342 of record JAZHEH010001295.1, read on the forward strand.
AGGCCCCTCTCCCACACTGAGGATTACAATTTGACAAGAGATTTGGGTAGGTACACAGACCCTAACCATATCAGAAGGAAACAGTTGCAAAGATAGCCCAATAAATGGGTAAATCAAAATTGCAAAAAATTTAAAAAGTAGTTTCTATTTGCTTTTGGAATCTGTTTTATCATAATTTTTAAAAGAAACATTAAAACGGCCCATGACATTTTTCAGTATATCTGAACATATCTCAACATGTTTTAGAATAAAAATAATAGCAAATACTTGTGTAAAACTTACTACCTGAAAAGAATTGATCTATGTATTTTAGGCATATTAGTTCATTTTAAGCTTGCAACTAACCTATGAGTTAGATATTATTATAATCCCTATATTTTAGATGAGGGAACTGAAGTGCCAAAGGGGTAAAATACCTTCTGGAGATGACAGTATGAGTCATTAGGAGAGCTGGGATTTGAACCCAGGGAATCTGACTCCAGGATTTGTACTCTTATCCTCTAAGCTATAGTTTCTCTTTCCTTACTAAACATAAGCTGAAACTGACTGTGGTGTAACTTTTATAAAAAAAAAGTTGATAAAAATGTTTTTCTAAATTCAAAATTGAATTCATCTCATACTTTTAACGATAATATTATTGGCTGACGTTAGCATCATATTTTTTGTATCTGTGGTTCAGTATGTCCTTGAACCTAGTAATAAAAGCCTTAAAATGTAAAAATAAATAAATAAATAAATAAATAAGGTGGGTGAGGTGGCTTATCCCTGTAATCCCAGCACTTTGGGAGGCCAAGGTGGGTGGATCACTTGAGGTCAGCAGTTTGAGACTAGCCTGGCCAACACGGTTAAATACTGTCTCTACTAAAAATACAAAAATTAGCCAGGCATGGTAGTGTGTCACCATAATCCTAGCTACTTGGGAAACTGAGGCAGGAGACTCACTTGAACCCAGGGGTTGGAGGTTGCAGTGAGCTGAGATCATGCTACTGCACTCCAGCCTGGTCAACAGAGTGAGATTCTGTCTCAAAAAAAAAAAAAAAAAAAGGCTTCCAGCTCTGACGTGGGGCTCGATGTCAATTGTCAACAGAGCAGCTCATTGCTTAGCATCTTGAAGGGGCAGTGATACCACTTTAAGAAAATTTCAAGGAACAGATCTCATTTTAAAATTCCCACCTCTGACTCCCAAGGATTAGATTGCAAACTTCAACAAAATACTCTTCTCCACTCACTATTGGAGGCACACTTGATGAAAGTAATATTTGAAGATGATGAAAGTAATATTTGAAGATGATAAAACTCACAGTGGAATTTCAGATGGCTCCAAGGGCAGAGACTGGAAGCTAAGGGGCCCCATACTGTAAATACCGGCACACAGTTGTTCCAGCACTGTTTATTGAAAAGACTCTCTTCCCATTAAATTATCTTGGTGCACTTGTTAAAAAAATTCATGGAGTGACCATTCAAGATGGCCAAATAGAAACAGCTCTGGAGCACAGCTCCCAGCGAGAGCAACACAGAAGGCAAGTGAACTCTGCATTTCCAACCGAGGTACCAGGTTTATCTCAATGGGACTGGTTGGATAGTGAGTGTAGCTCAAGGAGGGCATACCGAGGCAGGGTGGGGCGCTGCCTCGCCTGGAAGTGCAATGGGCTGGAAGACACCCCCTCACACCCAACAGAGGCCATCAGGGACTTTTCCAGCCACTCTGGCACTCTGGTCAGATACTGCGCTTCTCTCACGGTCTTTACAGCCCACAGACCAGGAGATTCCCACTGAGTCAACAAGCTCTGTAGTTCCCAGCACAGAACTGGATGGCCATTTTAGCCGGCACTGTGGGTTTCCAGCACAAATCTGGGTGGCTGTTTTAGCTGGCGCCTGGAATGCCTGTGAGACACAGCCAATCATTCCCCTGAAAAAAGGGAGCTGAAGGCAGGGAACCGAGTGATCTGGCTTGGTGGGTCCCATGCCCACAAAGACCAGCAAACTGAAACCCACTGGCTTGAGAGTTTCACAGCCAGCACAGCAGTTTGAGCTCAACTGGGGACAGTTGAGCTTGGTGAGGGGAAGGGAGTCCACTGTTACTGAGGCAGTCCCGCATTACTGAGGCAATCCTCCATTACTGAGGCAGTTTGCCATTACTGAATCAATTCTAACCTTGCCTGTGTACATAAAATCACAAGGAAGTCTACATAGCAGCTGGGCAGAGTCCACAGCAGTTCAGCAACACCTCTGCAGGCAGACTGTGACTAGACTCGCTCACTGCTGGGCAGGGCATCTCTGAAAAAAGGCAACAGCCCATAAGGGACTTATAAATAAAGCCCCACCTTTCCAAGACAGAGCACCTAGGAAAAGGGGTGGTTGGGAGTTCTGCTGCAGCAGACTTAAATGTCCCTGCCCAGCAGCTCTGAAGGGAGCAACAAAGATCCCAGCAGAACACTTCAGAGCTCTGATAAGAGACAGATTGCTTCCTCAAGTGGCTCCCTGACCCCCGGATATCTAAAGAGACATCTCATACAGGAGAGCTCTGGCTGACATCTGGCAGATACCCTTCTGGAATGAAGCTACCAGAGGAAGGAACAGGCAGCAATCCTTGCTGTTCTGCAGCCCTCGTGGGTGATTCCCAGGTAGGCAGAGTCTGGAGTTGACCTCCAGCAGTCCTGCAGCAGAAGGGTCTGACTGCTAGAAAAAAAAAACCCTAAAAAACAGAAAGAAATAGCTTTAACATCAACAGAAAGGATGTCTACTCAGAGATCCCATCTGAAAGTCACCAACTTCAAAGACCAAAGGTAGATAAATGCACGAAGATGGGAAAAAAAACCAGTGCAAAAGGATGAAATCACCAAAACCCAGAACTCCTCTCCTCCAAGGGATCACAACTCCTCACCGGTAAGGGAACAAACTGGATGGAGAATGAGTTTGATGAATTGACAGAAGCAGGCTTCAGAAGGTGGGTAATAACAAATTACTCTGAGCTAAAAGAACATGTTCTAACCCAATGCAAAGAAACAAAGAACCTTGAAAAAAGGTTTGACGAAATGCAAACTAGAATAACCAGCTTAGAGACCATAAATGACTTGATGGAGCTGAAAAACACAGCACAAGAACTTCACAAAGAATACGCAAGTTTCAATAGCCAAATGATCAAGCAGAAGAAAGGATATCAGAGATGAAGATCAACTCAGTGAAATAAAATGAGAAGACAAAGTTAGAGAAAAACAGAGTGAAAAGAAATGAACAAAGCCTCCAAGAAATATGGGACTATGTGAAAAGACCTAATCTACATTTGATTGGTGTACCTAAATGTGACGGGGAGAATGAATCCAAGCTGGAAAACACTCTTCAGGATATTATCCAGGAGAACTTCCCCAACCTAGCAAGACAGGCCAACATTCAATCCAGGAAATACAGAGAACACCACAAAGATACTCCTCAAGAAGAGCAACCCCAAAGCACATAATTGTCAGATTCACCAGGGGTTAAAATGAAGGAAAAAAGGCTATAAGCAGACAGAGAGAAAGGTCGGGTCACCCGCAAAGGGAAGTCCATCAGACTCACAGCAGAGCTCTTGGCAGAAACCCCACAAGCCGGAAGAGAGTAGAGGCCAATATTCAATATGCAAAAAGAACTTTCAACCCAGAATGTCATATCCAGCCAAAATAAGCTTCATAACTGAAGTAGAAAGAAAATCCTTTACTGACAAGCAATTGCTGAGAGATTTCATCACCACCAGGCCTCCCTTACAAGAGCTCCTGAAAGAAGCACTAAATGAGTTCCGGTCAGGCAGAGAGCACGGAGAGGTGCAGTGCACCGCGAGCTCCCCCATGGGCCCTCCAGGCCCTCTGGCCCCGGGCTGGCGGGTGAACTGGGGGGCCCCAGGACAGACCATGCCCTCTGCCTTTCAGACACCAGAAGCCTCCGCTGTGGCTGCCCACTGGCCTGGCCAGGCTCAGGCCTTGAAGCCGTGGTGAACCTCTCTACCTCACCCCACTTCAGTGACTGATGGCAGCGGCGGCTTCTCCCAGCCCGTACCCCAGCCTGGACCCCGCTGGCCACTGGGTCTCCCGGCCCAAGTGTGCTGGGCCTTGAAGAAGCCCCAGCTGAGCTGCCCGGATGCAACGCCTTTGGGTGGCAGCGGGAGTGGTGGACCAGAAAAACATGGCGGCCGCTCGAATGCTGTGCAGCGGGGGCCGTTAGGTCATAGAGGGCCTAGGAAGGTGGCCTAAGGACGCAGGCAGGCTCAGCCACCTTTTTAGGCCATGGAGCTGTGCAGATCTGGGTCCCCAGTGACCACTCTGTCCCCCATTGGGCGAGACCTACCTAGTCCTGATGACAATGGACAAAGGCCTTAACAGGCCTGGGAGGTGAGCGAAGTTTCGAATGATGACGGGTGGAATGGTTAGCAGCCATCAGGTGGTTAGTCTTCATTCTACAAGACCTTGCTGTTGGAAGAGAGAAATGCCACATTTGGCCCGTTGGAAATCCCCACCACCCTCTGAGAAAATTTACTGGCCGTTTATGGAAGGCCTGTGTATATAATATGAAAAAGCTGCTCTCAACTCCACCCCAACCACCCCAACCTTTTAATAGAAAACATTTGTCACATCTAGCCCTTCTAGATGTAAAGAGGTTGCCAACGTATGGTAAAGTAGAGTTAGAAAAACTACACATCTTGTAAATTCTCATTTGTTTAAAAGAAATAATAGAAAATACATGCCTTCTGGAGATGACTTTTGGAAATGGAGTTGTTGGCCTGGAGGCAATATGTCCACATTTGTTCAGCGGGTTAATTGACATGGAGCTGGAAGACCTAAGAAGGAGGAGAAGGTTTTATGCTGGCCTGGTCATATTTAGAAGACATTTTCATATTCTAGCCATTGTTTTGTGTGCATTTTATTCTTCACTACTGTATATATAGTTGACAATGCTAAACTTTTTTGAGACGTCTGTTTTTAGATGTTCTGAAGTGCCTGGTAGTAAAATCACATTTTGTAAATATCTTTTTGTTAACAATTTGTAGGAAATTTTTGGGGGGGAATGGCCAAATCACCTGTTGAGTAATACTGTGTGTGCAGTGGTTCAAGGGAGGAGGGGGAGGTGCAGACAGTTCTATGCCACCCTGCTTACAGCAAGGCAAGATGAATTATTATCTCTGCATTTTGTTTTACTTATCTGTGCATATAGTGTACATAAAGGACAAACGAGTCCTAACTTTAACAACATCTAGTCTTCCTAGATGTTAAAGAGGTTGCCAGTGTATGACAGAAGTAGAGTTAGTAACCTAATGTTTTGTACATTTTGTTTTACAAGTCTAGGAAAGATTGTCTTCTGAAAATTTGAGCATTCTTGCCCACTGGGTCGATGGAGATGGGGAGGGTTCTAGGCCAGATTGTTCACATTTGGAAGGCTCTTTCAGATTATAACTGTTGTTACATGTTTGCAGTTTAGTCAAGACTGCTGTGTACATAGTGGACACATTAACTCCTTACTTGAATCATCTAGTCTATCTAGGTGTTTAGAAGTGCCCAATGTATGTTAAATGTAGAGGTAGTAAAATACCACTTTGTAAATATTGTTCTACTAAAATTCATAGGAAATACTTTTGGAAATTGAATTGTGAAGCCACTTTTGTGAGCAGTGTAGTACTGTCTATAATTGTTCAATGGTTTAGAGGAGGTGGGAGGGAAGAAATTGCAAACCGTAATATTCTAGTGTGTTCACAGTTGGACATTTCAGACACTTTTTCTGTAGGTTTTGTGCATTTTCTTTTGCTCTGTATATAGTGTATATAATGGACAATGAGTCCTAATTTTTCAACATCTAGTCTCTAGATATTAAAGAGGTTGCCAGTGTATGACAAAGTATTTAGTAAAATCAGCATATTTTGTACCGTTTGTGATAAAATTCATATGAAAACTTGTCTTTGGTAAACGACTTTTGCAATGGAATTTGTTCAGTCATCTCTAAGCATTACATGTGCCTGTACTTGTCCACTGGATTGAAGGCAGAGAAGAAAGAGAGGAGGGAATGATTCAAGGCCAAAATGGTCACATTTAGAAGATACCTCAGATGATAACCATTTTATGTGTGTGCAATTTTAGTTAACAGTGCTGTGTACATGGTGGACAAGTTATATGAAATATCTAGTCTTTCTAGATATTTGGAAGTGCTTGGTGTATTTAAAAGTAGTAGTAGAATAACACTTTTTGTAAATAGCTTTTAAAAAGTGATGGGAAATGCTGTTGGGAAGTGGAATTGTGGGAATCACCTGGCAGGTGGGAGGGAAGAAGTTGCAAAAGGTGTTTTGCCATTGTTTATTAGAAAATTTCAGCTTAATCCATTGCCTATATGTTACATGCATTTCATTTAACTTTGCTATACTGTATATATTATGTATATACTGGACAAATGAGTCCCAGTTTTCTAATATCTAGTCTCTAGATATTAAAGAGGTTGCCAATGTATGACAGAAGTAGAGTTAGTAAACTAACACATCCTGTACCCTTTGTTAAAATTCAAAGAAAGGCTGTCTTCTGAGAAAGACTTTCGGAAGTGAAGTAACATCAGCTCTAAGTGACGCATGTGTCTGCATCCAGCAGGTTGATGGTGGTGAAGAGTTGGAAGGAATGAAGAGTTCTAGACCAGAATGTTCCTATTTAGAAGACACTTTCAGATTTAACCATTGTTACATGTGTGTAGTTTATTCAACACTACTGTATATATAGTCGACAAACTTAAGTCCTAATTTGAAACATCTAGTCTTTCTAGATGTTTAGAAGTGCACAAAGTATGTTAAAAGTAGAGTTAGTAAATAAAGACATTTGTAGCTGTCTTTTTATTAAAAAAAAAAAAAAAGAAGCACTAAACATGGAAAGGAACAACCAGTACCAGCCACTACAAAAACATACCAAATGGTAAAGATATTGAAACAATGAAGAAAGTGCATTAACCAATGGGTGAAACAACCAGCTAGTATCAAAATGGCAGGATTAAGTCTACATATAACAATATTAACCTTAAATGTAACTGGACTAAACGCCCCAATCAAAAGACACAGACTGGCAAATTGATACAAAGTCAAGACCCATTGGTGTGCTGTATTCAGGAGACTCATCTCACATACAAAGACACACATAAACTCAAAATAAAGGTATGGAGGAAGATTTACCAAGCAAATGGAGAGCAAAAAAAGCAGGATTTGCAATCTTAGTCTCTGATAAAATGGACTTTAAACCAACAAAGATCAAAACAGACAAAGAAGAGCATTACATAATGGTAAAGGATCAATGCAACAAGAAGAGTTAATTATCCTAAATATATATGCACCCAGTACAGGAGTACCCAGATACATAAAGCAAGTTCTTAACGACCTACAAAGAGTCTTAGACTCCCGCACAATAATAGTGTGAGACTTTAACACTCCACTGTCAATATTAGACAGATCAACGAGACAGAAAATTAACGAGGATATCCAGGACTTGAAATCAGATCTGGACCAAGCGGACCTAATAGACATCTACAGAACTCTCCATCCCAAATCCACAGAATATACATTCTTCTCAGCACCACATCGTACTTACTCTAAAATTGATTACGTAATTGGAAGTAAATCACTCCTCAGCAAATACAAAAGAATGGAAATAATAACAACCCGTCTCTCAGACCACAGTGCAATCAAATTAGAACTCAGGATTAAGAAACTCACTCACAACTACACAACTACATGGAAACTGAGCATCCTGCTTCTGAATGACTATTGGATAAGTAATGAAATGAAGGCAGAAATAAAGATGTTCCTTGAAACCAATGAGAACAAAGACACAATGTACCAGAATCTCTGGGATACATTTTAAGCATTGTCTAGAGAGAAAGTTATAGCACTAAATGCCCACAAGAGAAATGAGGAAAGACCTAAAATTGACACCCTATTGTCACAACTAAGAGAACTAGAGGAGCAAGATGAAACAAATTCAAAAGCTAGCAGAAGACAGGCAATAACTAAGATCAGAGCAGAACTGAGGGAGATAGAGACAAAAAAAGCCCTTCAAAAAATCAAGAAGTCCTAGAAGGCTATGATGGCATGTGCCTGTAATCCAAGCTACAAGGGAGGCTGAGTCAGGAGAATTACTTGAACCTGGGAGGCGGAGGTTGCAGTGAGTTGAGATCATACCACAGCACTCTAGCCTGGGTGACAGAGTGAGATCCTGTCTCAAAAAAACAAAAAGAAAAAATCAGTAAGTCCAGGAGCTGGTGTTTTGAAAAGATTAACAAAATAGATCACTAGCCAGACTAATAAAAAAAAAAGAGAGAAGAATCGAATAGATGCAAAAAAAAATAAAAAAAAAAAAAAAAAAAAAAGATAAAGGGGATATCCACTGATTCCACAGAAATACAAACTATCATCAGAGATTACTACAAACAATTCTATGCACATAAACCAGTAAATCTAGAAGAAGTGTATAAATTCCTGGACACTTGCACCCTCCCAGGCCTAAAACAGGAAGAAGTTGAATCCCTGAATAGACCAATAACAAGGTCTGAAGTAGAGGCAGCAATTAATAGCCTACCAACCAAAAAGAGTCCATGTCCAGACTGGTTCGCAGCCGAATTCTACCAGACATACAAAAGGGAGCTGGTACCATTCCTTCTGAAACTATTCCAAACAGTACAAAAGAGGAATCCTCCCTAACTCATTTTATGAGATCAACATCATCATAATACCAAAACCTGGCAGACACAACCAAAAAGAAAATTTTAGGCCAATATCCATGACGGACATTGATACAAAAATGTTCAATAAAATACTGGCAAGCCAAATGCAACAGCACATCAAAAAGCTTATCCATCACGATCAAGTAGGCTTCATCCCCAGGGATGCAAAGCTGGTTCAACATATGCAAATCTATAAACGTAATCCATCACATAAACAGAATCAAAGACAAAAACCATATGATTATCTCAGTAGATGCAAAGAAGGCCTTCAACAAAATTCAACAGCCCTTTATGCTAAAAGCTCTCAATAAAACTAGGTATGGATGGAGTATATCTTAAAATAATAAAAAATAATAATGCAACAAACCCACAGTCAATATCACACTGAATGGGCAAAAACTGGAAGCATTCCCTTTGAAATCTGGCACTAGACAAGTGTGTCCTCTCTCACCATTCCTATACAACATATTATTGGAAGTTCTAGCTAGAGCAATTAGGCAAAAAAAAAAAGGTATTCAATTAGGAAAAGAGGAAGTCAAATTTTCTCTATTTACAGATGCCATAACTGTATATTTAGAAGACTCTTTCATCTCAGCCCAACATCTCCTTAAGATGATAAACAACTTCAGCAAGGTCTCAGGATACAAAATCATTGTGCAAAAATCACAAGCATCCCTATACACCAATAACAGACAAACAGAGAGTGAAATCATGAGTGAACTCCCATTCACAATTGCTTTTGGTGTTTTAGTCTCTTCATAACAAAGGACATGAAGGACCTCTTCAAAGAGAACTACAAACCACTGCTCAAGGAAATAAGAGAGGACACAAACAGATGGAAAGACATTCCATGCTCTTGGTTAGAAAGAATCAATATCGTGAAAATGTCTATACTTCCCAAAGTAATTTATAGATTCAATGCTATCCCCATCAAGCTACCATTTACCTTCTTCACAGAACTGGAAAAAACCACTTTAAACTCCATATGGAATAAAAAAAGAGCCCACATAGCCAAGACAATCATAAGCAAAAAACAAACAAACAAAACAAAAAACAAAAAACAAACCAACCAACAAACAAAAAACAAAACTGGAGGCTTCATGCTACCTGACTTCAAACTATACTACAAGCCTACAGTAATCAAAACAGCATGGTACTGGTAACAAAACAGAGATAATAGACCAATGGAACAAAACAGAGGCCTCCAAAGTAATGCCACACATCTTCAACCTTCTGATCTTTGACAAACCTGACAAAAACAAGCAATGGGGGAAAGAATAGCCTGTTTAATAAATGATTTTGGGAAAACTGACTAGCCATGTGCATAAAACAAAAACTGGACCCCTTCCTGACACCTTACACTAAAATTAACTCCAGATGGATTAAAGATTTAAACATAAGGCCTAACACCATAAAAACCTTAGAAGAAAACCTAGGCAATACCATTCAGGGCATAGGCATAGGCAAGGGCTTCATGACTAAAATACCAAAATCATTGGCAACAAAAGCCAAAATAGACAAATGGGACCTAATTAAACTCTAGAGCTTCTGCACAGCAAAAGAAACAATAATTAGAGTGAACTGGCAAGCAACAAAATGGGAAAGAATTTTAGCAATCTACCCACATGACAAAAGGCTAATATCCAGAATCTAAAAAGAACTAAAACAAATTTACAAGAAAAAACAAACAACCCCATTGAAAACTGGGCAAAGTATATGAACAGTCACTTTTGAAAAGAAGACATTGATATGGCCAACAAACATATGAAAAAATCCTCATCACCACTGGTCATTAGAGAAATGAAAATCAAAACCATATGAGATACCATCTCACACTAGTTAGAATGGCAATCATTAAAAAATCTGGAGACAACAGACGCTGGAGAGGATGTGGAGAAATAGGAACACTTCTACACTGTTGGTGGGAGTGAGAATTAGTTCAACCATTGTGGAAGACAGTGTGGTGATTCCTCAAGGATCTAGAAATAGAAATACCATTTGACTCAGAAATCCCATTACTGACCCAAAGGATTATAAATCGTTCTGTTATAAAGACACATGCACATGTATGTTCATTGTGGTACTGTTTATAATAGCAAAGACTTGGAACCAACCCAAATGCCCATCAATGATAGACTGGATAAAGAAAATGTGGCACATATACACCATGGAATACTATGCAGCCATAAAAAGGATAAGTTCATGTCCTTTGTGGGGGACATGGATGAACCTGGCAACCGCCATTCTCAGCAAGCTGACACAAGAACAGAAAACCAAACACCGCATGTTCTCTCATTGGCAGGTGTTGAACAATGAGAACACATGAACATAGGGAATGGAGCATCACATACTGGGGTCTGTTGGGGGGATGGGGGGCTAGGGGGAGGGATAGCATTAGTGGGGGAGACTGGGGAGGTTTAACATTAGGAGAAATATCTAATGTAGGTGATGGGGAATGGAGGCAGCAAACCACCATAGCATTTGTATGCCTATGTAACAGTCCTGCAAGATCTGCACATATACCCCAGAACTTAAAATTTAATAATAAAAAAAAGTAAAAAAAAGATGTAATTGTCTTTCTGTGTGTTTCAAATATGTGTGGTAGCACTGATGAAGCTGGGGCTGTATATGGAAATCAAACTATTTCCCAGCAGATCCAATTTTAGAAGGTTGCTTGATGAGCCTTTGCCATTTAAAAAAATATTGGTTCCCAAATATCAGCAAGATCAGAACTCATGTGTAAGGAAAAACATTCCAGAGCCAGACAATTAGCATTTTGTATCAGCCTCTGGTTTGGGTTATCTTCATTGTACTGCTTGTGACCATGGTGATTTGGAAAATGGCATCAACCTTCAACAGCTTCTATGTGGATCGGTCAGTAAATGGGTTATTTATGGTGGTATAAATCTTTTGTTAGAATCACCTTACCACCCCACAGCCTAGGCCACTGCACTCATCCCAAGCAAGCATCCTATGTCATGGAAACTCATTCTATTTCCTCAAGTCATAGAATGTTAGAGCTAAAATGGACTGTAGAAACAATTCTTTAAGAAAATAGGTTTGTTGAGGTAAAACCTGCATACCATAATATTCACCTAGTTTTAAGCATACAATTCAGTGATTTTTAATACATTTAAAAAGTTACAAATAATCAGCACAATTCCATTTGCAAATATTTGTATCATGCCTAAGAGATCCTTTGTGACCATTTGCATTCACTCTCCATTCCCACCCATGGCTCCAAGCAACCACTGTTTTACCTATTGACTGTATAAATTTGCCTTTACTGGACATTTCATAAAATTAGAATAGTACCTGTAAAGAAACTGCTGAAACTGTTTTTCTTTTTTCTTTTTAATTGCATTTTAGATTTTGGGGTACATGTGAAGAACATACAAGATTGTTGCATAGGTACACACATGGCAGTGTGATTTGCTCCCTTCCCCCGCATCACCTATAGCTGGCATTTCTCCCCATGCTATCTCTCCCCAACTCCCCATCCCCCACTGTCCCTCCCCTATTTCCCCCCCAACAGACCCCAGTGTGTGATGCTCCCCTCCCTGTGTCCATGTGTTCTCATTGTTCAACACCCGCCTGTGAGTGAGAACATGTGGTGTTTCATTTTCTGTTCTTGTGTCAGTTTGCTGAGAATGATGGTTTCCAAGGTTCATCCATGTCCCTACAAAGGACACAAACTCATCGTTTTTGATGGCTGCATAATATTCCATGGTGTATATGTGCACATTTTCCCTGTCCAGTCTATCATCAATGGGCATTTGGGTTGAAACTGTTTTTCTAAAGTGGCTCTATTCTTGTACATTTTCATCAGTATTGTATGAGGGTTTCAGTTTCTCCACATTCTTGTTGACACTTAAGTGGTAAAGCAGTTTTGTGCCCTTTAGATCTTTTCTTTTTCATTTCAGTTTTGTTTAATTTTCCTAATGACTAATAATGCTGAGCATCTCTCTATGTGCTTTATATCCACTTAAATACCTTCTTTGGTAAAGTGTATATTCATATCTTGGCCCATTTAAAAACTGGGTCACTGGTATTCATTTTATTAATGAATAAGTAAGAGGTTCCATAAATAATAAGAGGTTTCTGTGTATTCTGGATATACATCCTGCATTCAGTATATGATTTACAAGCATTTTCTCCCATTCTGTACCTTGTCTTTTGATTTTCTTAATGTTATCCTTTGTAGTGTAGGAGGTGAATTTACAGGAAGACCAAACTAATTTTGATGAAGACCAAACTTACCAACTTTTTTCCCATTTCATTATTTTAGTGTTTAAGAAATTTTTGTCCAAATTAAGGTCGTAAACATTTTCTCTTATATTTGCTTCTAAAGTTCATTTCAGCTCCATGTGCTCTGGTAAGTAGGTCCTTGAGGAATCACCACACTGTCTTCCACAATGATTGAACTAATTCACACTCCCACCAACAGTGTAAATGTTTTCCTCTTTCTCCACATCCTCTCCAGAATCTATTGTCTCCAGATTTTTTTAATTGTACTTTAGGTCCTGGGGTACATGTGCAAATCATGAAGGATTGTTGCATAGGTACATACATGGCAAGGTGGTTTGCTGCCTTCATCCCCCTCATCTCCTCTCTCTGGTATTTCTCCCCTTGATATCCCTCCCCACCCTTCCCACCCCTGCTGTCCCTCCCCTAGCCCCCCCAACTGACCACAGCATGTGATGCTCCCCCTCCCCTGTGTCCACGTGTTCTAATTGTTCAACACCCACCTATGAGTGATAACAAGCGGTGTTTTTTTTTCTGTTCTTGTGTCAGTTTCCTGAGAATGATGGTTTCCAGATTCATCCATGTCTCTATGAAGGACACAAACTCATCATTTTTTATGGCTGCATAGTATTCCATGGTGTATATGTGCCACATTTTTTTTATCCAGTCTATCATTGATGGATATTTGGGTTGGTTCCAGGTCTTTGCTATTGTAAACAGTGCCACAATGAACATATGTGTGCATATGTCTTTATAATAGAATGATCTGTAATTCTCTGGGTATATACCCAGTAATGGGATTGCTGGGTCAAATGGTATTTCTATTTCTAGGTCCTTGAGGAATCGCCATACTGTCTTCCACAATGGTAGCACTAATTTGCACTCCCACCAACAGTGTAAAAGTGTTCCTATTTCTTCATATCCTCTCCAGCATCTGTTGTCTCCAGATTTTTAAATGATCATCATTCTAACTGGCATGAGACGGTATCACAATGTGGTTTTTATGTGCATTTCTCTAATGACCAGTGATGATGAGGATTTTTTCATATGTTTGTTGGTCTCATAGATGTCTTCTTTTGTAAAGTGTCTATTCATATCCTTCACCCACTTTTGAATGGGCTTGTTTGTTTCTTTCTTATAAATCTGTTTTAGTTCTTTGTAGATTCTGGGTATTAGCGCTTTTTCAGATGGGTAGATTGCAAACATTTTTTCCTATTCTGTTGCTTGCCAGTTCACTCTAATGATTGTTTCCTTTGCTGTACAGCAGCTCTGGAGTTTAATTAGATCCCATTTGTCTATTTTGGCTTTTGTTGCCATTGGTTTTGGTGTTTTAGCCATGAAGCCCTTGCGTATGCCTATGTCCTGAATAGTTTTGCCTAGGTTTTCTTCTAGAGTTTTTATGGTGTTAGGTCTTATGTTTAGATCTTTAATCCATCTGGAGTTAATTTTAGTGTAAGGTGTCAGGAAGGGATCCAGTTTCTCCTTTCTGCACATTGCTGGCCAGTTTTCCTAACATCATTTATTAAACAGGGGAATCCTTTCCCCATTGCTTGTTTTTCTCAGATTTGTCAAAGATCAGATTGTAGATGTGTGGTGTTGCTTCTGAGGTCTCTGTTCTGTTCTATTGGTCTATGTCTCTGTTTTGGTACCAGTACCATGCTGTTTTGGTTACTGTGGCCTTGTAGTATAGTTTGAAGTGAGGTAGCATGATGTCTCCAGCTTTGTTCCTTTTGCTTAGGACTGTTTTGGCTATGTGGGCTCTCTTTTGGTTCCATATAAAGTTTGAAGTGTTTTTTTTCCAGTTCTGTGAAAAAGGTCATTGGTAGCTTGATGGAGATAGCATTGGATCCATAAATTACATTGGGCAGTACGGCCATTTTCATGATGTTGATTCTTCCTAACCATGAGCATGGAATGGTTTTCCATCTCTTTGTGTCCTCTCTTACTTCACTGAGAAGTGGCTTGTAGTTCTCCTTGAAGAGGTCCTTTACATCCTTTGTTAGTTCTATCCTAGGTATTTTATTCTCTTTGTAGCTATTGTGAATGGGGAGTTTACTTTTGAGTTGGCTCTCTGTTTGTCTGTTATTGGTGTATAGAAATGCTTGTGATTTCTGCACATCGATTTTGTATCCTGAGACTTTGCTGAAGTTGCTTATCCATTTCAGGAGATTTTGGGCTGAGTCGATGGGGTCTTCTAAATATACAATCATGTCATCTGCAAATAGAGACAATTTGGCTTCCTCTTTTCCTAATTGACTACACTTTATTTCTTTTTCTTGCCTGATTGCTCTGGCTAGAACTTCCAATATTATATTGAATAGGAGTGGTGAGAGAGGGCATCCTTGTCTAGTGCCAGATTTCAAAGGGAATGCTTCTACTTTTTGCCCATTCAGTGTGATATTGGCTGTGGGTTTGTCGTAAATAGCTTTTATTATTTTGTGATACAAACCACTGATACCTAGTTTATTGAGGGTTTTTAGCATGAAGGGCTGTTGAATTTTGTCGAAGGCCTTTTCTGCATCTATTGAGATAATCGGGTGGTTTTTGTCTTCGTTCCGTTTATGTGATGAATTACATTTATAGAGTTGCATTTGTTGAACCAGCCTTGCATCCCCAGGATGAAGCTTACTTAATCATGAAGAATAAGCTTTTTGATTTGCTCTTGAATACTGTTTGCCAGTATTTTATTGAAGATTTTTGCATCAAAGTTCATCATGGATATTGGCCTGAAGTTTTCTTTTTCAGTTGCATCTCTGCCTGGTTTCGGTATTAGGGTGACGTTGGTCACGTAAAATGAATTGGGGAGGATTCCCTGTTTTTGTATTGTTTGGAATAGTTTCAGAAGGGATGGTACCAGCTCCTCTTTGTACATCTTGTAGAATTCGGCTGTAAACCCGTCTGCACATGGGCTTTTTTGTTGATAGGCAATTAATTCCTGCCTCTACTTCAGCCCTTGTTATTGGCCTATTCAGGGATTCAACTTCTTCCTGGTTTAGTCTTGGGAGAGTGCAAGTGTCCAGGAATTTATCCATTTCTTCCAGATTTACTGGTTTGTGTGCATAGAATTGTTTGTAGTAATCTCTGATGGTAGTTTGTATTTCTGTGGAATCGGTGGTGATGTCCCCTTTACCGTTTTTTATTGCATCTATTTGATTCTTCTCTCTTTTCTTTTTTATTAATCTGGCTAGTGGTCTGTCTATTTTGTTGATCTTTTCAAAAAACCAGCTCCTGGATTTGTTGATTTTTTTGAAGGTTTTTTTTTTTTTTTTTTTTTTTTGTTGTGTGTGTGTCTATCTCCTTCAGTTATTCTCTGATCTTAGTTATTTCTTGTCTTCTGCTAACTTTTGAGTTTTTTTGATCTTGTTCCTCTAACTGTTTCAATTTTGATGATAGGGTGTCGATTTTAGACTTTTCCTTGCTCCTCATGTGGGCATTTATTGCTAAGAATTTCCCTCTAGACACTGCTTTTAAATGTGTCCCAGAGATTCTGGTATGCTGTGTCTTCATTCTCATTGGTTTCAAAGAACATCTTTATTTCTGCCTTCATTTCATTGTTTATCCAGTCTATATCCAGGAGCCAGTTGTTAATTTTCCATGAAGTTGTGTGGTTTTGAGTTAGTTTCCTAATCCTGAGTTCTAATTTGATTGCACTGTTTTCTGAGAGACTGTTACAATTTCTGTTCTTTTGTATTTGCTGAGGAATGATTTACTTCCAATTATGTGGTTGATTATAGAGTAAGGGCAATGTGGTGCTGAGAAGAATGTATATTCTGTGGATTTGGGGTTAAGAGTTCTGTAAATGTCTATTGGGTTTGCTTGGTCCAGATCTGCATTCATGTCCTGGATTTCCTTGTTGATTTTCTGTCTCTCGTTGATCTGTCTAATATTGACAGTGGAGTATTAAAGTCTCCCAGTATTATTGTGCAGAAGTCTAAGTCTCCTTGTAGGTCGTTAAGGACTTGCTTTATGTACCTAGGTACTCTTTTATTGGGTGCATATATATTTAGAATACTTAGCTCTTCTTGTTGTATTAATCCTTTCACCATTATGTAATGCCCTTCTTCGTCTCTTTTGATTTTTGTTGGTTTAAAGTGTTTATCAGAGACTAGGATTGCCACCCCTGCTTGTTTTTGCTCCCCCATTTGCTTGGTAAATCTTCTTCTATCCCTTTATTTTGAGTCTGTGTGTGTCTATGCATGTGAGATGGGTCTCCTAAATACAGCACACCGATGGTTCTTGGCTTTTTATCCAATTTGCCAGTCTGTGTCTTTTGATTGGGGCGTTAAGTCCATTTACATTTAATGTTAATATTGTTATGTGTGAATTTGATCCTGCCATTTTATTACTGGTTGGTTGTTTTGCCCTTTGTTTGATGTAATTTCTTCATTGTGTCATTGGTGTTTTCCATTTGGTTCTTTTTTGCAGTGACTGTTACTGGTTTTTCCTTTCTGTATTTAGTGTTTCCTTCAGGAGCTCTTGCAGGGCAGGTCTGGTAGTGACAAAATCTCTCAGCAATTGCTTGTCCATAAAGGATTTCATTTCTCCTTCACTTATGAAGCTTAGTTTGGCTGGATATGAAATTCTGGGTTGAAAGTTCTTTTCTTTAAGGATGTTGAATATTGGCCCCCCCACTCTCTTCTGGCTTGTAGGGTTTCTGCCGAGAGACCTGCTGTGAGTCTGTTGTGCTTCCCTTTGTGGGTGATCTGGCCTTTCTCTCTGGCTGCCCTTAGTATTTTTTCCTTTGTTTCAACCCTGGTGAACCTGATGATTATGTACTTTGGGGTTGCTCTTCTAGAGGAGTATTGTTGTGGTATTCTCTGTATTTCCTGTATTTGAATGTTGGCCTGCCTTGCTACATTGGGGAAGCTCTCCTGGATAATATCCTGAAGAGTGTTTTCCAGCTTGGATTCACTCTCCATGTCATCTTATGGTACACCGATCAGGTGTAGATTAGGTCTTTTTAGGTAATCCCATATTTCTTGAAGGCTTTGTTCACTTATTTTCACTCTTTTTTCTCTTGTCTTGCCTTCTCTATTTCATTGAATTGATTTTCAATTTCTAATATCCTTTCTTCTGCTTGACCTGTTCAGTTATTGAAACTTGTGTATGCTTCATGAAGTTCTTGTGCTGTGTTTTTCAGTTCCATTAAGTCATTTATGTTCTTCTCTAAGCTGGTTATTCTAGTTATCATTTTGTCTAACCTTTTTTCAAGGTTTTTAGTTTCTTTGCATTGGGATAGAGCACGTTCCTTTAACTCGGAGAAGTTTGTTATTACCCACTTTCTGAGGCCTGCTTCTGTCAATTCGTCAAATTCATTCTCTGTCCTGCTTTGTTCCCTTGCTGGTGAGGAGTTGTGATCTCATGATGGGGAAGAGACATCTGGTTTTGGATCATTCCATTCTTGTTGTGATGGTTTCTTCCCATCTCTTGGATTTATATAGTTTTAATCTCTGGTAGGTGCTTGGGGAGGCGGCCTTTCCTATGTCTGCCTGCAGAGGCGTTGCTGGGCTTCCACAGATTCAGTGGAGTTGCTGCATCTTTTATTACTCAGGAAAATTAGGTCAGCTTCTGCAATGATGGCTTCCCTTCCTGCGCTGAGCTTGATTGTTGCTGGTTGCTCTAACTGATGTTCTGGGTGCGTAAATCTGGAGTGAGAGTTTTTTAGGCTGCTGGGCTTTGTGCGCATGGGTGGGGAGGAGGGCACATCCTGCCATCTGGACTGCTTCCCTGCATTTGGTTCCTCTTCTTACTGGGGGGGGCAGGTAGCTCCATCCCACCGGCTTTTCTCAGTGTCAGTGTTTCCGCCTAGATCTATGCTGACAGCAGCGGCACCAACTGAAGTTGCTGTTCTGCCCTGTTTAGGCAGGTCACTAAGGCTTTTCAACCCGGTGAAGATCTCTTGTTCTGTGGGTTGTAGAGGGCTTGGGTGGAGCACTGTACCTGAACTGAAGTCCCAGAGTGGGAGATCCCCCAGTCCTCTGGTCAGTTGCACAATCTTCCTGTGTGGGGCAGTGCCCCACCTTGCCTCAACCTGCCCTATTTGGTTTATATCCACTGTCCAATCAGACCCAGAAAATGAACCTGGTACCTCATTTGGAATAGTGCAGATCACTCAGCTTCTGCGTCTTTCACTGGGAGCTGCTTTCCGGAGCTGACCCTTATTGAACCATCTTGGAATCTCTCTCTCCAGAGTTTTTAATAATCACTTTTCTAACTGGAGTCAGATGGTATCTTAACGTGTTTTTTTTTTTTAATATATACTTTATTGCATTTCAGGTTTTGGGGTACATGTGAAGAACATGCAAGATTGTTGCATAGGTACATACATGGCAATGTGGCCTTCCTCTCCATCACTTATATCTGACATTTTTCCCCATGTTATTCCTCCCCCAGCTCCCCACCACCCGCTGTCCCTCCCCTAGTTCCCCCTACAGACCCCAGTGTGTGATGCTTTCCTCCCTGTGTCCATGTGTTCTCATTGTGGAACACCCGCCTCCGAGTGAGAACATGTGGTGTTTTATTTTCTGTTCTTGTGTCAGTTTGCTGAGAATGATGGTTTCCAGGTTCATCCATGTCCCTACAAAGGACATGAACTCATCGTTTTTGATGGCTGCATGGCATTCCATGGTGTATATGTGCCACATTTCCCCTGTCCAGTCTATCATCAATGGGCATTTGAGTTGGTTCCAAGTCTTTGCTATTGTAAACAGTGCTGCAATGAACATTCATGTGCATGTGTCCTTATAACAGAATGCTTTATAATCCTTTGGATATATATTCAGTAATGGGATTGCTGGGTCAAATGGAATTTCTATTTCTAGGTCCTTGAGGAATCGCCACACTGTCTTCCACAGTGGTTGAACTAATTTACACTCCCACCAACAGTGTAAAAGCGTTCCTATTTCTCCACATCCTCTCCAGCATCTGTTGTCTCCAGATTTTTTAATGATCGCCATTCTAACTGGTGTGAGATGGCATCTCAATGTAGTTTTGATTTGCATTTCTGTAATGACCAGTGATGATGAGCATTTTTTCATATGTTTGTTGGCTTCATGTATGTCTTCTTTTGTAAAGTGTCTGTTGATATCCTTCACCCACTTTTGAATGGGCTTGTTTGTTTTTTCTTGTAAATCTGCTTTAGTTCTTTGAAGATTCTGGATATTAGCCCTTTGACAGATGGGTAGGTTGCAAAAATTTTTTCACATTTTGTTGGTTGCCAATTCAATCTAATGATTATTTCTTTTGCTATGCAGAAGCTCTGGAGTTTAATTAGATCCCATGTGTCTATTTTGGCTTTGGTTGCCAATGCTTTTGATGTTTTAGTCATGAAGTCCTTGCCTGTGCCTATGTCCTGAATGATTTTGCCTAGGTTTTCTTCTAGAGTTTTTATGGTGTTAGGCCTTATGTTTAAATCTTTAATCCATATGGAATTAATTTTAGTGTAAGGTGTCAGGAAGGGGTCCAGTTTCTGCTTTCTGCACATGGCTAGCCAGTTTTCCCAACACCATTTATTAAACAGGGACTCATTTCCACATTGCTTGTTTTTGTCTGGTTTGTCAAAGATCAGAGGGTTGTAGATGTGTGGCATTGCCTCTGAGGCCTCTGTTCTGTTCCATTGGTCTATATGTCTGTTTTGGTACCAATACCATGCTGTTTGATTACTATAGCCTTGTAGTATAGTTTGAAGTCTGGTAGCATGATGCCTCCAGCTTTGTTCTTTTTGCTTAGAATTGACTTGGCTATGCGGGCTCTCTTTTGATTCCATATGAAGTTTAAGGTGTTTTTTTTCCAGTTCTGTGAAGAAGGTCATTGGTAGCTTGATGGGGATAGCGTTGAATCTATAAATTACTTTGGGCAGTATGGCCATTTTCACGATATTGATTCTTCCTAACCATGAGCATGGAATGTTTCTCCATCTGTTTTGTGTCCTCTCTTATTTCATTGAGCAGTGGTTTGTAGTTCTCTTTGAAGAGGTCCTTTACAGTCTTTGCTAGTTGTATTCCTAGGTATTTTATTCTCATTGTAGCAACTTTAAATGGCCGTTCATTTCTTGATTTGGCTCTCTTTAAGTCTGTTGTTGGTGTATAGGAATGCTTGTGACTTTTGCACATTGATTTTGTATCCTGAGACTTTGCTGAAGTTGCTTATCAGTCTCAGGAGATTTTGGGCTGAGACAATGGGGTCTTCTAAATACACAATCATGTCATCTGCAAATAGAGACAATTTGACTTCCTCCTTTCCTAATTGAATACCTTTTCTTTCTTTTTCTTGTGTGATTGTTCTGGCTAGAACTTCCACTACTATATTCAATAAAAAGTATATTGAATATGCTTTTTTCATTTTTAAGCCTTATTTCTTAGAGGTCTTCCCTGAGTCAACATAGTTTTTGGGTTAGCCAATGATTGGTGAGAATTTGTGATTAAACACCTTGAGCCAGTAAATCTTCCACCCATTATTGACGTATATGCATAGCTTGGAGAATGCATTAAAAGTTTAGGGACTATGCAAGTATATCTTGGTATATCATTGTGTTTGCAGGGCCTCATTTAGCTTGAGATGAGCTCCTTCCTAACGTGTATACCCTTGCATATGTCCAGAACCTTCTAGCTTGTGATCTGGCTCAGGAGGTCCCACCCAGACAAAGACCAGCAATCTGAAACACTCTGGATTGAGAGTTCCACAGCAAGCACAGGGGTACCTGGGATGGTCCAGCTCTGCGGGGGGAAAGCATGTCCGCCATTACCAAGGCAGTCCACCACTACCGAGGCAGTCCACCATTACTGAGGCAGTCCACCATTACCGAGGCAATCCACCATTACCGAGGCAGTCCACCAATTACCGAGGCAGTCTGCCATTGCCGAGGCAATTTGCCATTACTGAGGCAGTCCA
Source organism: Ateles fusciceps (assembly GCA_036589455.1). NCBI lineage: Eukaryota > Metazoa > Chordata > Mammalia > Primates > Atelidae > Ateles > Ateles fusciceps. The sequence continues at coordinate 892,185 of JAZHEH010001295.1, forward strand.
CCATTGCTGAGGCAGACTGCCATTACCGCAGCAGTTCTAACGATACCTGTATAAACAAAACTGCAAGGAAGTTCACAGAGCAGCTGGGCAGAACCCATGGCAGCTCAGCAACGCCTCTGCTGGCAGACTGTGACTAGGCTACCTCCTTGCTGGGCAGGGCATCTCTGCAAAAAGCCAGCAGCACATCAGGAACTTATAAATAAAGCCCCACATTCCCAGGACAGAGCACCTGGGAAAAAAAGGCAGTTATGAGTTCCACTGCAGCAGACTTAAATGTACCTGCCCAGCAGCTCTGAACAGAACAAGGGAGCTCGCAACTCAGCACTTGAGCTCCTATAAAGGACAGACTGTCTCTTCAAGCAGCTTCTAACCCCCATATATCCAAAGACACACCTCATAAAGGAGAGCTCAGGCTGATATCTGGTGGGTATCCTTCTGGGACAAGATAACAGAAGAAGAAATTGGCAGCAACCCTTACTGTTCTGTAGCCACTGCAGGTGATCCCAAGGCAAGCAGGGTCTGGAGTGGACCTCCAGCAGTCCTACAGCAGAGGGGCCTGATGGGCAGAAGGTAAGCTAAAAAACATAAATAACTTCATCATCTACAAAAAGGACTTGCACTCAGAGACCCCATCTGAAAGTCACCAACTACAAAGATCACAGTTAGATAAATCCACAAAGATGGGAAGAAACCAGTGCAAAAAGGATAAAAACACCCAAAATCAGAACTCTGCTCCTCCACCAATGGATCACAATTCCTCACCAGCAAGGGAACAAGGCTGGATGGAGAATGAGTCTGATAAATTGACAGAAAGAGGCTTCAGAAAGTGGATAATAACAAACTACTTTGAGCTAAAAGAACATGTTCTAACCCAATGCAAAGAAACTAAGAACCTTGAAAAAAGGTTTGAAGAAATGCTAACGAGAATAAACGCTTAGAGAGGAATATAAATAAATAGATGGAGCTGAAAAACACAACATGAGAACTTCGCGAAGCATACATAAGTTTCAACAGCTGAGTCAACCAAGCAGTAGAAAGGATATCAGAGATTGAAGATCAACTCAATGAAATAAAACGAGAAGGCAAGATTAGATAAAAAAAGAGTAAAAAGAAATGAACAAAGCCTCCAAGAAATATGGGATTATGTTGAAAGACCTAATCTACGTTTGATAGGTGTACCTGAATGTGAGGGAGAGAATGAATCCAAGCTGGAAAACACTCTTCAGGATATTATCCAAGAGAACTTCCTCAACCTAGCAAAGCAGGCCAATATTCAAGTCCAGGAAATACAGAGAACATCACAAAGTTATTTCTCAAGAAGAGCAACACCAAGGCACATAATTGTTAGATTCACCAGAGTTGAAATGAAGGAAAAAATTATAAGGGCAACCAGAGAGAAAGGTCGGGTTACCCATAAAGGGAAGCCCTTCAGACTCACAATGGATCTCTCGGCAGAAACCTTACAAGCCAGAGAGAGTGGGGGCCAATATTCAACATCCTTAAAGAAAAGAACTTTCAATCTAGAATTTCATATCCAGTCAATCTAAGGTTCATAAGTGAAGGATAAATAAAGTCCTTTACGAACAAGCAAGTATTCAATATTTCATCACCATCAGGCCTGCCTTACAAGAGTTCCTGAAAGAAGTGCTAAACATAGAAAGGAACAACCAGTACCAGCCACTCCAAAAACATACCAAATAGTAAAGAGCATCAACACAATGAAGAAACTGCATCAACTAATGGACAAAACAAGCAGCTAGCACCAAAATGTCAGGATCAAATTCAAACATAACAATATTAACCTTAAATATAAATGGGCTAAATGCCCCAATCAAAAGACACAGACTGGCATATTGGATAAAAAGTAAAAACCCATCAGTGTGCTGTATCCAGGAAGCCCATCTCACATGCAAGGATACACATAGGCTCAAATACAGTGATTGAGGACGATTTACCAAGCAAACAGAGAGGAAAAAAAAAAAAAAAAAGCAGGAGTCACAATCCTAGTCTCTGATAAAATAGACTTGAAACCAACAAAGATGAAAGGAGACAAAGAAGGGCATTACATAATGGTAAAAGGATCAATGAAACAAAAAGAGCTAACGATCTTACATATATTCACACCCAATACAGGAGCACCCAAATATATAAGGCAAGTTCTTAATGACCTACAATGAGACTTAGACTCCACACAATAATAGTGGGAGACTGTAACACTCCACTGTCCATATTAGACAGATCAATGAGACAGAAAATTAACAAGGTTATCCAGGACTTGAACTCAGATCTGGACCAAGCAAACCTAATATGTGTTCATAGAACTCTCCACCCCAAATCCACAGAACATACATTTTTCTCAGCACCACATCACACCTACTCTAAAATTGACCACATAATTGGAAGTAAATCACTCCTCAGCAAATGCAAAAGAATGGAAATCATAACAAACAGTCTTTCAGACCACAGTGCAATCAAATTAGAACTCAGAATTAAGAAAATAACTCAGAACTGCACAACGTCATGGAAACTGAACAACTGGCTCTTGAATGTTGACTGGATAAACAATGAAGTAAAGGCAGAAATAAAGATGTTCTTTGAAACCAGCAAGAATGAATACACAATGTACCAGAATCTCTGGGACACATTCAAAGCAGTGTCTAGGGGAAAATTTCTAGCAGTAAATGCCCCTATGAGAAGCAAGGAAAGATCTAAATTTGACAACCTATCATCAAAACTGAAAGAGCTAGAGGAGCAAGATCAAAAAACTCAAAAGCCTTTGGATATATACCCAGTAATGGAATTGCTGGGTCAAATGGAATTTCTATTTCTAGGTCCTTGAGGAATCGCCACACTGTCTTCCACAATGGTTGAACTAATTTACACTCCCACCAACATTGTAAAAGTGTTCCTATTTCTCCAAATCCTCTCCAGCATCTGTTGTCCATCATTCTCAGCAAACTGACGCAAGAACAGAAAATCAAACACCACATATTCTCACTCATAGGCGGGTGTTGAACAATGAGAACACATGGACACAGGGAGGGGATCATCACACACTGGGGTCTGTTGGGGGGAAATAGGGAGGGACAGCAGGGGGGGGGAGTTGGGGAGAGATAGCATGGGGAGAAATGCCAGATATAGGTGATGAGGAGGAAGGCAGCAAATCACACTGCCATGTGTGTACCTATGCAACAATCTTGCATGTTCTTCACATGTACCCCAAAACCTAAAGTGCAATAAAAAAAATATAATATATATATATATATATATAAACTCAAAAGCTAGCAGAAGACAAGCAATAACTAAGATCAGAGCAGAACTGAAGGAGATAGAGACACATAAAAACCCTTCAAAAAATTAATAAATCCAGGAGCTATCATTTTGAAAAGATCAACAAAATAGACCACTAGCCAGATTAACAAAAAAAAAAAGAGAGAAGAATCAACTAGATGTGATAAAAAATAATAAAAAATGATAAAAACCACCAATTCCACAGAAATACAAATTTCCATCAGAGATTACTACAAACAACTCTATGCACGTAATCCATAGAAACCTGGAAGAAATGGATAAATTCTTGGAGGCTTGCACCTTCCCAAGCCCAAGCCAGGAAGAAGTAGAAACCCTGAATAGATCAATAACAAAGGCTGAAGTTGAGGCAGCAATTAATAGCCTACCAACCGAGGCATCACACTACCGGACTTCAAACTATACTACAAGGCTACAGTAATCAAAACAGCATGGTACTGGTACCAAAACAGAGATATAGACCAATGGAACAGAACAGAGACCTCGGAGGCAACACAACATATCTACAACCATCCAGTCCTTGACAAATGTGACAAAAACAAGCAATGGGGAAATGAGTCCCTGTTTAATAAATGGTGTTGGGAAAACTGGCTAGCCATGTGCAGAAAGCAGAAACTGGACCCTTCCTGACACCTTACACTAAAATTAACTCCAGATGGATTAAAGACCTAAACATAAGAACTAACACCATAAAAACCCTAGAAGGAAATCTAGGCAAAATCATTCAGGACATAGGTGTAGGCAAGGAATTCATGACCAAAACACCAAAAGCATGGGCAACAAAAGCCAAAATAGACAAATAGGACCTATTCAAACTCCACAGTTTCTGCATGGCAAAAGAAACAGTCATTAGAGTGAATCGGCAACCAACAGAATGGGAAAAAATTTTTGCAGTCTACCCATCTGACAAAGGGCTGATATCCAGAATTTACAAAGAACTAAAACAGATTTACAAGAAAAAAACAAACAAGCCCATTCAAAAGTGGGTAAAGGATATGAACAGACACATTACGAAAGAAGACATACATGAGGCCAACAAACATATGAAAAAATGCTCATCATCACTGGTCATTAGAGAAATGCAAATCAAAACTACATTGAGATACCATCTCACGCCAGTTAGAATGGCGATCATTAAAAAATCTGGAGACAACAGATGCTGGAGAGGATGTGGAGAAACAGGAACACTTTTACACTGTTGGTGGGAGTGTAAATTAGTTCAACCATTGTGGAAGACAGTGTGGCGATTCCTCAAGGACCTAGTAATAGAAATTCCATTTGACCCAGCAATCCCATTACTGGGTATATTTCCAAAGGATTATAAATCGTTCTACAATAAGGACACATACACACGAATGTTCATTGCAGCACAGTTTACAATAGCAAAGACCTGGAACCAACCCAAATGCCCATCGATGATAGACTGGACAGGGAAAATGTGGCACATATACACCATGGAATATTATGCAGCCATCAAAAGCGATGAGTTCGTGTCCTTTGTAGGGACATGGATGAACCTGGAAACCATCATTCTCAGCAAACTGACACAAGACCAGAAAATCAAACACCGCATGTTTTCACTCATAGGTGGGTGTTGAAATATGAGAACACATGGACACAGGGAGGGGGAGCATCACACACTGGGGTCTGTTGGGGGGGAAATAGGGGAGGAACAGCGGAGGGTGGGGAGTTGGGGAGAGATAGCTTGGGGGAGAGATGCCAGATATAGGTGAAGGGGGAGGAAGGCAGCAAATCCCACTGCCATATGTGTACCTATGGAACAGTCTTGCATATTCTTCACGTGTACCCCAAAACCTAAAATGCATTAAAAAAAAAAAAAAGAAAATGAAAAAAAAATAGTGTACCAACCAAAAAAAGCTCAGGTCCACATGGGTTGACAACCGAATTCTACCAGACATACAAAGAGGAGCTGGTACCATTCCTTCTGAAACTATTCCAAACAATCCAAAAAGAAGGAATCCTTCCCAAATCATTTTATGAGACCAACATCATCCTGATACCGAAACCCGGCAGAGACTTAGCAAGAAAAGAAAACTTCAGGCCAATATCCATGATGAACATAGATGCAAAAATCTTCAATAAAATACTGGCAAACCGATTGCAACAGCACATCAAAAAGCTTATTCATCATGATCAAGTAGGCTTCATCCTGGGGGATGCAAGGCTTGTTCAATGTATGCAAGTCTATAAACATAATTCACCACATAAACGGAACCAAAGACAAAAACCACATGATTATCTCAATAGATGCAGAGAAGGCCTTTGACAAAATTCAAAACCACTTTATTATAAAAACTCTCAATAAACTAGGTATCAAAGGAAGGTATCTCAAAATAATATAAGCGATTTACAACAAACTCACAACCAACATCATACTGAATGGGCAAAAACTGGAAGCATTCCCTTTGAAATCTGGCACTAGACAAGGATGCCCTCTCTCACCACTCCTATTCAATATAGCATTGGAAGTTCTAGCCAGAGCAATCAGGCAAGAAAAAAAAAGAAAGGGTATTCAATTAGGAAAGGAGGAAGTCAAATTGTCTCTATTTGCAGATGACATGATTGTATATTTAGAAGACCCCATTGTCTCAGCCCAAAATCTCCTGAAACTGATAAGCAACTTCAGCAAGGTCTCAGGATACAAAATCAATGTGCAAAAATCACAAGCATTCCTATACGCCAACAACAGACTTAAAGAAAGCCAAATCAAGAACGAACTGCCATTCAAAATTGCTACAAAGAGAATAAAATACTTAGGAATACAACTAACAAAAGATGTAAAGGATCTCTTCAAAGAGAACTACAAACCACTGCTCAATGAAATAAGAGAGGACACAAACATTGCATGCTCATGGTTAGGAAGAATCAGTATTGTGAAAATGGCCATACTGCCCAAAGTAATTTATATATTCAATGCTATCCCCATCAAGCTACCTATGACCCTCTTCACAGAACTAGAATAAACCGTCTTAAACTTCATGTGGAACCAAAAGAGAGCCCGCATAGCCAAGTCAATTCTAAGCAAAAAGAACAAAGCTGGAGGCATCATGCTACCAGACTTCAAACTACACTACAAGCCTACAGTAATCAAAAGAGCATGGCACTGGTACCAAAAGAGAGACATAGACCAATGCAACAGAACAGAGGCCTCGGAGGCAATGCCACACATCTACAACCCTTTGATCTTTGACAAACTGGACAAAAACATGCTTGGGGAAAGGATTCTCTGTTTAATAAATGGTGTTGGAAAAACTGGCTAGCTATGTGCAGAAAGCAAAAACTGGACCCCTTCCTGACACTTTACACTAAAATTAACTCCAGATGGATTAAAGACTTAAACATAAGAACTAACACCATCAAAACTCTAGAAGAAAACCTAGGCAAAACCATTTAGGACATAGGCATAGGCAAGGACTTCATGACTAAAACACCAAAAGCATTGGCCACAACACTCAAAATAGACAAATGGGATCTAATTAAACTCCAGAGCTTCTGCATAGCAAAAGAAACAATCATTAGAGTGAACCGGCAAGCAACAGAATGAGAAGAAATTTTTGCGATTTACCCATCTGACAAAGGGCTCATATCAAGAATCTACAAAGAACTAAACCATGGGGATTTACGAGAAAAACACAAAGAAACTCATTCAAAAGTGAGCGAAGGATATGAACACTTTTCAAAAGAAGACATGTATGAGGCCAAGAAACATGAAAAAGTGCTCATCATCACTGGTCATTAGAGAAATGCAAATCAAAACTACACTGAGATACCATCTCATGCCAGTTAGAATGGCGATCATTAAAAAATCTGTAGAGAACAGATACTGGAGAGGATGTGGAGAAACAGAACACTTCTATACTATTGGTGGTAGTGTAAATTAGTTTAACCATTGTGGAAGACAGTGTGGCAATTCCTCAAGGACCTAGAAATAGAAATTCCATTTGGCCCAGCAATCCCATTACTGGGTATATATCCAAAGGATTATAAATTGTTCTATTACAAAGACCCATGCACATGTATGTTCATTGCAGCACTGTTTACAATAGCAAGGACCTGGAACCAACACAAATGCCCATCAATGATAGACTGGACAAGGAAAATGTGGCACATATATATACACCATGGAATACCATGCAGCCATAAAAAATGATGAGTTAGTGTCCTTTGTAGGGACATGGATGAATCTGGGAACCATCATTCTCAGCAAACTGACACAAGAACAGAGAATCAAATACCGCATGTTCTCACTCATAGGTGGGTGTTGAACAGTGAGAATACGTGGACACAGGGAAGGGAGCATCACACACTGGGGTCTGTTGGGGGGGGGGACTAGGGGAGGGACAGTCGGGGGTAGGGAGTTGGGGAGGGATAATATGGGGAGAAATGCCAGATATGGGTGATGGGGATGGAGGCAGCAAACCACTTGCTATGTATGTACCTACGTAACAAACCTGCATGTTCTTCACTTTAGGTTCTGGGGTACATGTGAAGTAAAATATAAATGTATATATATTTTATTGCACTTTAGGTTAATAATTTTTTATTTATTTCATTTTTAATTTTATATATAATAAATTCTTTATATTATATATAATAAACAAAAAGTGAAAAAAATGTCACAGCCTCACACTATTCTTGTTGTGGTTCAGAAATAATCTGAATAAATGCTTCTCAATTTTTGAATGCCTTAGTTTCCGTAGTCCTTGCATGGTTGTTTATGACAAATTTGTCATTTTATCATGTCCTTTTTTTTGGTTGGAATATTTGCTGAGTCTCTTACTTAGCCATTCTAGGAGTCCCTCTCCCCCAACCTCTGGAAATAATTGAGTAAAACAGAATTAGGTATTTAAACCCACTAAAACCTAGTAGAAATACATTGTTTGTTTTGTTTTTTGGATTGTCTGACTTTCTGGTGAGAAGCCAGCTCACTGAGTCTGAAGTTATTGTAGATACTTTGAATGTGTGTATCCTTTTACTTTTTCAAGTGCTCCAGGCAGCAAACATTTATTAAGTGGCTACTTAATTATCCTAACAGATCTGTTAATATGTCATATTTTTCCCATTGTACAGATAAGGAAAACAGCATATAGATGCTGAGGGATTTGCTCAGTGAGACAATGGAAGCATCAACATTTGGACACAAATCTCCTAATTTGCACTCCAGTCTATTCCCACCCATCTCTGACCCTGGCCTGTTTTGCCCAGCAGTGGACAGGCCTGAAACCCCTACCACACCTGGGCATGGCTGCAAGGTCAAGGACAAGGGTGCTGATTCCCTGTTGGGTCATCCACCATCCCTGGAAAGAGTTTTCTCCCCCCCAGAGCCGTCCGAGCCTTACCAGTGCCTGCAGTACCACAAGGACTTCAGCCACTGCTCCCACTTGAATATCCACAGGTGCAGCCACACTAGTGAGAAGCCTTCTCAGTGTCTGCAGTGAGATGTCATCAAGCTAGCCAGGCCAGTTCTACAGGTATCCCGATTGCGGCAGGAGCTTCAGCCAGACCTCGCACCTCCTCGTCCACCAGAGAATGCGCACGGCAGGCGCCCCTACAGCTGAGGCGACTGACGCAGGCTCTTCAGCAGCTGCTCCCACCTGGTCATGCACTGCAGGGTCCACCCCGCGAGACTCCCTACGGCTGCGAGGTGTGCGGCGATAACTTCGGTCAGAAAACGAACCTCATTACACACTGGATAGGCAGCTGGGGGTGACGGCACCCCACGGTCTGGCTAGGCCTGGAGCTGAAGCCTGAGACTCCCCTCAGGGGTTGAGCAGGGGCGACCAGTTTCAGGCTTTCCCTCTCCTCCATGGGACGCATCAAAGATTTGGGGCCACAGTATGGGAGCTGCTAAGGCAGCTCATGTTGATCTGTAGTCACCATTTCCAGGGTTTCATGGTGGAGTGTCTGGGACTCAGATCTTTCTGCTCTTGCCTCCTCGTAGTCTCTCCCATGTCCCCCGCGGAGGCGTGGGAAATCAATAGCAAATCCCTAGCACTTGGGCCACCAAGGAATTATCTGGGAGCAGAAAATATGAAGCAAAACGATAGCAGGTAGCATGGATCTGGAAAAAAAACAAAGCAAAACAAACAAAAAACCCTTTAGAGTTTTCTCAGCACTCTAACTTGGCTTCATTCCATTTTCCAGGGTTTTCACCTCCCGTCCCTTAGTGGCTCATTGGAGCCTCTGGTCTACCTCATGGGTGATGTTCAAGATGGAGAAAGGTGGTTTTCCCCTTATGTTTTTCCCCCCAAAATGACTTGAGCTGTGCAGTTCCGGGGCCCTCATTGCATCATATCCACTTGCTCTCTCCGGCTCCACCCAAACCTTCAATTTTCAATTAAGAAGCCAAGACATTCTGAACCTGGGTAGTGCAGGGTATGTGATTTTCATGATACTATTTCACTCTGCCCTTTCCTCACTGGTGGAATTTCCTCTCTAGGTTTTTTTTCCGGACATGGTGGAAGTTCGGGTGATTAGAAATTAAAACAAAAAGCACTCCCAGTCTTCCTACAACTCAGGGTAGAAATGAAACACAGGAAAAGGCGGTTGGGGGGGAGGGGCCGTCAGTGGCCCCAGCCTCCTCTCAGCACTTGATGTTTTCTAGTTAAAGAGGATTCAGGAGGGGTAAGGAGTGGGTTGAAACGCCATCCGTTTTTCCCTTACCGGGAAAATCAGGCTTTCTGCAGGTGAAAGTGATTCCCAAATTCCGCTGGACTCACCTCATGGACGTGGGGCCGCCCATCTCTTTCCTTGTGCACCACCTACTCCCTGCAAGGAGCTGCCTTCTGTGGAGGAAGAAGCCATTTTTTAAACTGTGGTTGGTGGAAGCCAGCGCTTTTCTTAACAGATGGATTATTTAGACAAACCTCATTTTCCTGTGCTGTCCTTGGGACTGGCTTATACTGCGATTGTTTACAAAAACGTTCACTTTGCCTTTCTGTAATTCTCCTGATCGTTTTAAGAAGCCCACCGATTTCTGAGCCCCTGGGGCCTTTTCCTTCATCAGTGCTAATGCGGGCTCCCCACCGCGAAATGTCAGGATATCAGGATTGTTATGCCACCGTGTGGCCACAGCGGGGAACTGCGTCTTCTCTAGTACTGGAGGGCACCCTGTGATCCTGAAATAGGGTTGCAACTTTACCTCAAACTAAGGTCTAGGGCAGTAGTTTTCAGACTGTAAACTGAGTCTTAGCCACAGAATCCTTGATTCAATAGGTATGGAGTTGCACCTGATAATTTGCATTTCTGAGTTCCTAGGAGATGCTGTCGCTGCTAGTCAGGGATTGCATTTTGAGAACCCCTGGCCTCCTTTAATGACAGGTCAACAGTTTTGAGCTCCGTGTTTCATCACCACAAGTTCCCACTCCACTCTAGATAAAGAATGATCATAGAATTTGAGTTTGTGCAGCTTGTATTGAAGAGGTGGGGTGTTCTGTTACATGTTCGCTAGTCACTAGGGGGCCATGTATAAAATTGCCTGCTGCCCCTGTAGCTCATGGGGAAAGCTCAGAAAAATCTTAGGAAATAAGGGGCGTGGGAGGTGAGGAAATGCTTATTCAAGAGGAGTTATATATATATATTTTTGCCTGCTGATGGCTCTAAGCCTTGTTCCAGAAGGACTTTCATATGCCTTACGTAAATATGCAGAAAATGAGGATAAGAGAGATAGGACAATAAAAAAGTACAATAGAAAAAATAAGGTGAACCCAATTGTTGTATTGTTGACTGGGGCACAACTGGGACGTGGGCAAAGTGAGACTTAGCCACCTTCCCTTCTTTTAAGACTCTTCCTTTCCTAGACCTCCCCCTCCTAATCTGTAAATGATAAAGAGCTCAGGTAATGCACCTTTTCAGAAATTCCTGAAGGGAAAAATTATCTGTAACCCAAAAGGAAGGAGCTTTTACGAGTCTTTGAGTGTAGAATTTCTGGCACCTTATCGGGGAGTTGTAGATAGTTCTAGGGAGTACTGGAAACTAGTGTTTCTGTAAGTATGCCTGGTTTGCAAGCCTCCCTATTGTTAGAAGACTGTCTTCTAACAACACCCTGGTGAAATGAGGATTTCTCCCTGCTGGTAGATCTCACCGAGGCACTGAGCTCATAGCCCTGTCTAAGACACTGCAGTCTCAGAGGATATTTTCTACATTAGATACTGGATGCTTAGATACAGCTTACAGATGTGATGAACATTTGCCAGAAGGAGAGATGGGGCAGAAAGCTCACTGAATTTTGGGAAGAGGTGTCATCTGGTCTCTTGTTCCCTCAATGTTGGGGGAAGGTGGATCTTGGTCACCCAAAGATCCTTGCAATTAGTAATTTCTCCCTGTGTCTTTTCCTTCCCCCGCTGATGAGCACATGCATCTCTTTTCTCTCCTGGAAATCTCTATGTGAATACAAAAAAATCCAGAAAACTGTCTGCTTGATTTCTTTTAGGTCTAGTCATAGTACTGAATTTAGAAACTTGCTACCTATTTTGAGTGGTGTTTGCAATGGCAAGCAAGTGAACATGTTTATGTTTGGCCCAGGATTAATGTAGCTCAGGATCCCTTGGTATCAGTGGTGGAGAAGGAGCATTCACTACAGTCTTCTTTCTGGTTTTTTGTGCAAGAATCAGTTCTTTGTGCAAGAAGCAGAGAGTCATTGGGGGAATAAGCATAGAATAGTGGAGTTAGAACTCAACACAGAGCTCATGTGACAGCCTTTCTGTTTATTGATGATGAAGCTGAAAACCAGAAAGGTGATGAGAAGAGTTTGCTTTAGGTCATGTAAAGTTTTAGTAGCAGAGTAGAGATCATAACCCAGGTTTTCCATCTTAACCCAGGGTTTTTCCATTCAACAATTCCACCTGATTTTTTTGTGTTTTTGCCTGCTGATGGCTCTAAATCTTGTTCCAGATGGACTTTCATATGCCTTATGTAAATATGCAGAAAATAAAAATAATAGAGATTGGACAATAAAAAAGTACAATAGAAAAATAAACTGAACCCAAAAACCAGGTATTTAAAAAAATGCTGTGAGGAATTCCACATTTTTTGGAAATGAGTTACAAATTCAGGTCTAAGCTTACTGGCTGTCATGCTAAGAACGAAAAATGATTACTTCATTTATTTAAAAATTAAACATATATCTCCCATATGATGCAGCCATTCCACACCTATGTATTTACTAAGAGAAATGAAAGCATGCAAAGACTTGTACACAAATGTCCATAGAAGCTTTCTTTGTAATAACCCAAAAGTGGAAATAACATAAATTTCCTTCTGCAGGTGTATGGATCAACAAATTGTGTTGTATTCATATACAGGAATATCACTAAGAAATGAAAAGGAATAGGCTGTTTATACATCACTGCATGAATGAATCTTAAAATAATTATGCTGAATGAAAGAAAGACTATAAGAGTACATATTTTATGTTTCCATTTATATAAAACTCTAGAAAAGGCAAAATAATCTGCAGTGCTGAGAAGCAGATTAGAGGTTGCTTGGGAATGAAGAGTGCAGAGAGGGGCAGAAGGGAGAGATTACAGTGGGGTATGAGTGAAAACTGGGCATGGATTTGTTCATTTCTTGATTGTTCCTGTGGTGTCACAGTGCATATACAGGTCAAAATTTATCAAATTGTACACTTAAATATGTGCAATTTATCACATCACTTATACCTCCAGTAAAAATGTGAGAAAAAGTTATTGCTTATATGACAGTGAAAGCACAGTGATTCCTATCACTGAGATGTGAGAGAAATGATCCCTCCAAGAGTTTCATAATGTTGCTTCCTGTAATCTTTCTCAATATAAACCAATGGCTTGATGCCAAAGCATGCTTTAGCAAGACCGTTGTAGGAAGAATGAGTAGGTGGATATAAGTAGGAAGTGGAAACAAGAATTTCAAGTGTGTAGCTCTCTGCTGGTCTGCTTTAGCCTGGGGATAGGACTATAGATATCACAGGGAAAGCTGTTTAGCCCATCTTTTTAGCAACCCTTCCTAAATGCTGTTCCTCTCAATTGAAGTTTTGGCAAGGACTGAAGAGTAGTAATTTTGAGATTTTCCTCATTGATAAAATGAGCATGGGGAATGGTATACAGCCCCTCTGGGATGTGGGAGTGAGGGAGTCATGTTTTTGTCTCTTCACTTTAGCATTTTGAGCATTTCCTTACTTTACATTTTTCTCTGGCAGTTTCATACTGGAGTGTTTTCTCCAACCAGGCAGCAACTACTATCAGGGTGTAATCACCAGTCTGTATTTACTTGATATTTACCATGGTGTCAAACAGGGCAGTGGGTATGTAGAAACTTTGCAATAACTGCTGATGCATTTTAATAAAGTGTTGGGAATAAGGCATTTAAATTGTATTTTTAATTATTAATAATTATTTAGTTAATAATACAATAAATTATTAATACTTATCTCTTGGAGACGTCCTTTTTTGATAAACTCTCTCAGCTTATCCCATTTATTTGTTCTGCAGGTCATTGATTCTCCTGCACGTCATAGCTGTTATATTTACTCTTCAGTGTCCTGATAGTTTTTGGTTTATGTTTGTGCTGGTTGGCAGTTTCTGGTAGAAGTGATGTGTGGAGTCTCTTCCTCCACCTTTCTCTGGGTCTCTTGGGTCCCAGTGCCGCTGACATTCAAGAATACTCTTCTCTCCCCAGCACAGGCACCCCATGAGATCTGGACATCATCCTCTGTGCTGACCTGTCTGACTCACTAATAAAAGCATCCATCAAAGCACTATTTTGTGCCAGATATCAAGCTTGGTGATTTACAAGTCTATGACTCCACTGCTTTCAACAGAAAGCAGAAAACCCAGAGTCCTCATAAAAACTCTATTGTTATCCCGTCCTTAAAGATAAGAAAATTAAGGCTCAGAGAGATGGCATCGTTCTCCTGTGATCACATATCTAATTGGTTGGAAGAATTAAGACTTGAATTCCGTTCTGTCTGACATCAGAATCTATTCTCTTAACCACTGTGTCATACCGATTTGCATAAGAATTTATCATCTTTGAAACTTTTTGGCCACTCCTCATTTCTTAAGGTATCTTCTTTTTACCTGGTAATAGATTTAATTAGGTGTAATTATGTTTGCTAATGGACTGACCAGTAATACTACCTGGGAAACAAGTGCCTTACCTAGGATGAATAAATGTTAACTGACTTTGAGGATCATTACTGTGGCTGAAAATTTTATTACCTTGGTAGTCTGGTGAAGATGATATTCTCCCCTGGTTGTCAACTTGCTCTGCTTGTGAAGTTGATTTTCCATCCTGCTTTTCTTGTTTCCTGTAGTTTTTGCAACAAAAAGCAGAATAGAAAATGTGTGTGAGTTGTGGGGGTCTGAGGAGGGAGGTTGGCTATGGTAGCTTTTCAAAGGCAAGTCTGTCTTTCTGATAGGCTGGTCCTCCGCTAGGGGAGAGCCATTCTACTTCTCCCTTTATCTTTGGTTATTTGGGGCTGACTGGGAGTGCTGCATAGCAGTCACCATAGTTATCATCTTTTAAAATCTTTGTTGGCTCTATTTGCGGGATGGTTCCCCTAGGGTGACTTTGACGTCAGTATTCTGGAGGCTGAAGATCATGGTGTTGAAGATGGGGGTGACCACAGTATACAACAGGGACACCAGAGGGTCAGTGGCTGGATCATCTCTGGCCTTAGGGAGAATGCAGGTAAAGAGAGTGGTGCCATATAAGAGGGAGACCACAACCAGGTGAAAGGAGCAGGTGGGGGAAACCTTGAGGTGACCAGCAGCAGATGGGATCGGAAGTTGGTAACCATAGGATACACACATAGGAGCCCAGAATGACGCCAAGGGGAAGAGGATGATGAGGGCTGTGGCCAGGATAATCTATAGTTTATTAAGCTAGGTGTCTCCACACATCAGCAGCAGAGCAGGCTAGATCTCACAGAAGTGAGGGATGGTATTTAGGCCACAGAAGGGCAAAGAGAAGATGAAGGAGTTGTGGCCCAACCCTGTTAGTGCCCCACAGACCCACATTGACCCTGTTAGCTGTAGACATACCCAGTGGCTCAGCAGATGTGGGAAGTGAAGCAGTTTGCAGATGGCGGTGTAGTTGTCATAGACCATGGCTGCCAGGAGGCAGCACTTCCTGGCGTCAAAAAGAGGAAGAAGAACATCTGGAAAACACAACCAGAGCAATGGCTGTGGCACTGGTGGAGCCATCATAAATGGGATTTGAGCTCTTGTAAAAGAACCACAGAGAACTCTCTCATCCCTTCTGCCATATAAGGATGCAACAAGAAGACCGTCATCTAGGAGCCAGGAAGTAGGCCCTCATCTAACACTAAATCTGCTGGTTTGTTGATCTTGGACTTTCTAGCCTCCAAAACTGTGAGTGGTAAATGTTGTTTAAGCTATCCAGTCTGTGGTGTCTTTGTTACAGCAGCCTGAATGAACTAAGACATCTGCCTGTAAAAATGCCTGACAGAAAATCTATAAGTATAACAAAACATAATAAAATGACTGCTGTTTTAAGCTGGTATGTTTTGGGCTGATTTATTTATTTATTTATTGTCTTGCTCTGTTGCCCAGGCTGGAGTGTAGTTGCACAATCTCAGCTCACTGCAACCTCTGCCCTCCAGGTTCAAGCCTATTCTCCAGCTTCAGCCTCCCAAGTAGCTGAGATTACAGGGGTGGGCCACCATGCCCAGCTGATTTTTGTATTTTTTTGTAGAGATGGGGTTTCACCATGTTGGCCAAGCTAGTCTCAAACTCCTGATCTCAGATGATCTACCCACCTCAGCCTCCCAAAGTGCTTGGATTACAGTCATTAGCCACTGCACCTGGCCATTTTGAGGTAGTTTATTACACAGTGATAGTATCTGAAACATACAGCAGTACCTGGAAGTAAGATGCTAATGTTACAAAAACTGAAAATGTGGCATTGGCTTTGGGAACAAAAATGAGTAAACAATCAAAGAGTCATTGGAATACTGTTGGATCTATTGGATTTATTACTATGATAAATTATTTAAGCAGATTTTAATTATATTTTGGTTCTTCTATAGCTTTATTGAGAAACGTGAGGAAAATGTTGCTGGAAGCTGGGGGAGAAGAGATCCTTGTTATGTAATGGCAGAAAATTTAGGAAAACTCTCACATGCAGTAATGTGGGGAAAACATGGACCTAATGAACTAATGGTTCTGGCCAAAGAAATTTCCTGGTAGAATGTTGAAATCGTCAGCTGGGCTCTTTTATCTGCATATCAAAGTACAGGTAGAGAGTGGTGAATTAAAGAATGAATTTTTCTGTTTCCAAGAAACATGTTAAAAAATATACAGTACACAGGACCTGCTGGGTTCAAAAAATAAACCTACATATATTTAAATTCCCTGGGTCTCCCAGAAGAAGTTTTCAAAGTAGGAAAGGGGTTAGGGCAATATTCACACTCATGGTGCTATCAGGAAATTGTCCCAGGCTTCAGATGATGTTTGGTGTGTGACTTAAAAATTCTTTGCTAGAACTTCAGAGAGAAAGGTGTGGTGCGTCATAGACCCGTTCAAACAGACAAAAGGACTTTTAAGGATCTTGAAGGTATGTCTTGCAGATTCTCTGTGTTAAATAATACCGCTTCTAAGAATCTTAAGGATATGTTTCCATAGCAGCCTAACAGGGGAGCCCAAGGTAGAGAAAGACTTACATTGAAGAGTTTTGGGTGTGCCATTTGTACAATAAAATTGATTATAAGTTAAATCACAGGAAACCCATAAAGTTTTAAAAGGAATTATATCAACTTAGACTGAAAAGGACAGTCACAGTAAAAATGAAAGGGAGGCCTTTGGCTCTCTGAACTATTGTGTGCAGGAAGGATGTGGAGAAGTTTACTTAGAGGCAACACAAGCTATTTGGAAAAGTAAGAATGATTCAGAAGGTAGAACCAAAGCCCACAGGTGGAGCCAGTAGTCATGCTAAACAACTCTCAGAGAGTGGGACTGAGCTGCAATTTAAAAAAATTAGTAACATGTACCTGGCAGGATTTTAATGTTGCTAGTGTCCATTGATGGTGTGTTCCTTTTATTTTTCCCATTTATGCAAGAAAGGGATTCCTATAGTTGTTATGCCGCATCTGAAAGTATTAAAATTTGCGAGGTGGTTGAGACCACCTCAACCTAGACTTCATTGTCCATATCACTGTCAGCATTTTGGTCCAAATCATTCAACTAGTCTCTAGGAAGTTCCAAACCTTCCCACACTTTCCTTTCTTCTTCTGAGCGCTCCGAACTGTCCCAATCTCTGTCTGCTACTCAGTTCCAAAGTTGCTTCCACATTTTTGGGAATCTTTATAGCAGCACCCACTTATCTGCAGTACCAATTTACTGTATTAGTCCATTCTCATGCTGCTTATAAAAACATACCCGAGACTGGGTAATTTATAAAGGAAAAGTGTTTAATGAACTCACAGTTCCACGTGGCTGCATAGGCCTCACAATCATGGAGGAAGGTAAAGGAAGAGCAAAGGCATATCTTACATGGTTGCAGGCAAGAGAGGATGTTCAGGGGGGACTCCCCTTTATAAAACCATCAGATCTTGTGAGATTTATTCACTATCATGAGAACAGCACAGGAAAAAACCTGCCCGCATGATTCAATTACCTCCCACAGACTCCCTCCTATGACACATGGGGATCATTGCAATTCAAGGTGAGATTTGAGTGGGGACACAGAGCCAAACCATATCAGACTCCACCCTGGGGTAGTAGCCCAGGAAAGTGGATTATCTGGGAATTAAGCCCTGAGATGTGGAACTTGTAGCATCCAGGCTGGGGGAATCAACAGCAACAGCAAGAGTGCTCCAGGTGCCATTGCCACAGGTTGCCCACTGAGCTCGATGAAACTCTTTCCTACCCACAGGTCTGTCCTATCAGGTCTGGCCTGACACTTAGCCAGAGGACTGAAGGACCAAAGCCCTGGGGTAGGTGGTGGCTCAAGACCACTCTCCTTTATCCCCCTTGTCCACTGGTGGCCCACCTAGGGTTCTGAAGTGGGGTTCCTGGAATTTACACCCACCCTAGAGCCTGGAGAAGATGGGCTTGGCCCTAAGGTGGAGTGGAAGAGGTGAGAGGAAATGTGGGTGTAGGCACTGAGGTGTGATGGGAGGAGCAAAAGGGGGCACTGCCAGACCCCACAACAGCCTCCTCTCTCTGCCTCCCCTTTCCTTCATTCTTCCCTTGTTTCTGTCTTCCACCCCATTGCCTTCCTTCCATCTGGGCCTTTCCCCTATATTTATTTATATGTTTGATCTTATTTTATGCAGACTTTCCTTTAAATTTTTCCTGGCTCCTCCCTTCCCTTAATCTCCTTCTAGATCAGCTTGCTTTTTTCTCTTTCTCCCTCCCTCCCTTCCTTCCTACCTTTCTCCCAAAAGCTTCTGGGTTGTCCATTATGAAAGTCTCTTCTCAACTTCTGGTAATAAAAGGAAAATACTCTACTTTTTTGTTCTTTTCCCCCTTTTAAGAAACATTTATGTATTTAATCCATTTTAATTTTATTTTTGGATAAAGTTAGAGTTTAGCATTGCTTTACTTCAGTTGCCCAATCAGTTTAGCTAACATCACTTATTATTATCATTTTTTTTTTCCGAGACAGAATTTTGCTCTTGTTGCCCAGGCTGAAGTGCAATGGTATGATCTTGGCTCACTGCAACCTCCACCTCCCAGGTTTAAGCTATTCTCTTGCCTCAGCCTCTTGAGTAGCTGGGATTACAGTCACCCACTACCATGCCCACATAATTTTTTTTTGTTTTTTTGTATTTTTAGTAGAGACAGGGTTTCACCATGTTTTCCAGACTGATCTTGAGCTCTTGACCTCAGGTGATCTATCCATCTCAGCCTCCCAAAGTACTGGGATTACAGGCGTGAGTCACCACACCAGGCCCATATCACTTATTATATAAACCATTTCCATGTTTTTTTCCCATTGAAATAAAATAACATCTTTTATTTTAAAAGATGTTAAAATAAAAGATGTTAACATTTTAAAAAAGTTGTCAAAAGATGTTAACATTGGGAGAGAGATCCAAGATGGCTGAATAGCAGCAGCTCAGGATTGTAGCTCCCCACCGAAAGCACAGAGAGTGAGTGGACGCCACATCTTCAGACGAATTTTTATTGCCCACAGACCAAGAGATTCCCGGCAAAGAAGCCCCACGGGTCGCCAGTGTGACTCTTTAGGCTGGCGCGGTCGTTTTGCAGGCGCCCTGGCGTGGTGGTTCTCGGTCTGGAGTATACAGGACTGAGTGCCCATTTAGTTGGTGTTTGGAGCTCGGGGAAGGCAGAGTCTCCCATGCAGCTGATTGAAAAGGACTGAAGTGGGGAACCAGACCGGGAGATTCCTGGGCAGAAAAGTGCCACAAATCTTAATGCCGCTGTTTCAGCCAGTGTAGTGGGTTGCCGCAGGGGAAGGCTGGTCCCACCCCAACAAGAGAAAAAAACAGCAGTTGGAACTGCTGAGGATTGAGAGTTTCACAGCAAGTACAGCTGAACCTGGGAAGGTCCAGCTTTGTGGGGGAGGGGCATCCGCCACAGGAAAACTAAGAAACAGAAAAAACTTTACCACCAACAAGCTGGACATCCACTTAGAGACCTAATCTGAAAGTCAGCAATTACATAGATGACAGGTAGATAAATCCACAAAGATGGGAGGAAACCAGCACAAAAAGGCTGAAAACACCCGAAATCAGAATGCCTTTCCTCCTACAGGGGATTGCAGTTCCTCATCACCAATTGAACAAGGCCTGATTGAGAATGAATGTGAGGAATCAACAGAATCAGGCTTCAGAAGGTGGATAATGAGAAACTTCTGTGAGCTAAAAGAACATGTTCTAGCCCAATGCAAGGAAACTAAGAACCTTGAAAAAAGGTTTGACGAAATGTTAATGAGAATGGACAATTTAAAGAGGAATATAAGTGAATTAATGGAGCTGAAAAACACAATACAAGAACTTCACGAAGTATGCACAAGTTTTAACAGTCAAATTGATCAAGCAGAAGAAAGGATTTCAGAGATCAAACACCAATTTAATGAAATAAAATGAGAAGACAAGATTAGAGAAAAAGGGTAAAAAGGAATGAGCAAAGTCTCCAAGAAATATGGGACTATGTGAAAAGACCTAATCTATGTTTGATAGGTGTACCTGAATGTGACGAAGAGAGTGAATCCAAGCTGGAAAATATTCTTCAGGATATTATCCAGGAAAACTTTCCCAACCTAGCAAGGCAGGACAATACTCAACTCCAGGTAATACAGAGAATACCACAAAAATATTCCTCAAAAGAGCAACCCCAAGGCACATAATCATTAGATTAACCAGGGTTGAAATGTAGGAGAAAATACTAAGGGCAGCCAGAGAGAAAGGTCAGATTACCCACAAGGGGAAGCCCATCAGAGTCACGGCAGATCTCTCAGCAGAAACCCTACAAGCCAGAAGAGAGTGGGGGCCAATATTCAACATCCTTAAAGAAAAGAACTTTCAACCCAGAATTTCATATCCAGCCAAACTAAGTTTCATAAGTGAAGGAAAAATAAAATTTTTTACGAACAAGCAAGTACTCAGAGATTTCATTACCACCAGGCCTGCTCTACAAGAGCTTCTGAAAGAATCACTATATACAGAAAGGAACAACCAGTATCAGCCATTCCAAGAAACCCATCGCTAAGCTGCATCCAGACCCATCTCACATGCAAGGATATACAGAGACTCAAAACAAAGGGATGGAGGAAGATTTGCCAACCAAATGGAGAGAAAAAAAAAAAAAAGCAGGAGTTGCAATTCATGTCTCTGATAAAACAGACTTTAAAGTAATAGAAACCAAGAGAGATAAGAAGGACATTGTATAATGGTAGAGGGATCAATGTAATGGGAAGAGCTAATGATCCTAAGTCTATGCGCACCCAATATAGGAGCACCCAGATACATAGGGCAACTTCTTGGTGACTTACAAGAGACTTAGACTCCCACACAATAATAGTGGGAGACTTTAAAACTACATTGTCAATATTGGACAGATCAATGAGACAGAAGGTTAACAAGGATACCCGGGACTTGAACTTAGACCTCGAATAAGTAAACTTAATAAATATTTACAGAACTCTCTACTCCAAATCCACAAAACATACATTTTCCTCAGTAACACATCACATCTATTCAAAAGTGACCACATGGTTGGGAGTAAATCACTCCCCAGCAATTGCATAGCATTTCATTGGTTTAAATGAAATATTGGTTGGCTGTTTGTTTGTTATTTTCCTCCCTTATTCCTTCCTGTCTCCATTGTATAAAACAATTATTAGTATAAAAGAGCTTTTCAATACCCATTTTTAGACTGCATTCTAGCCTGGGCAATAGAGCAAGATTCCCGTTCTCTCTCCCTCTTTTTTCTTCTTCTTTTCCCTTTCTTTCATTCTCTTTTTCCTTCTTTCTCTCTTTTTCTTTTCTTTCTTTCAAAAAAAAACATAAAAAAAATTAAAAAAAAAGAGAAAAAGATGTTAACATTGAACCAGCAGGGTCTCACATGGGTAGGATATTGATGCCCTGAGAAAAAGTATGAAGTGTTTGTTTGCTCAGAACCAAATAAATAATGAGGTGTGGGGACGCCTGCCCAAGTTCCCCAGACACCCACTGCCACCCCTTAAGTGGGCCCAAGTATATGTTGTTCCCTTCTTTGTGTTCATATGTACTCAATGTTTAACTCCCACTTGTAAGTCAGACCATGAATTTGCTTTTCTGTTCCTGTGTTATTTTATTTTGGATATGGCCTCCAGTTCCACCCATGTTGCTGCAAAGGACAAGATCTCATTCTTTTTATGGCTGTGTAGTATTCCATGATATATGTACCACACTTTCTTTATCTAGTCTATCACCGATGGGCATCTAGGTTGATTTCATGTCTTTGCTATTGTGAATAGTGTTGCAGTGAACAGACACATGCATGTGGCTTTATGGTAGAAAGATTTATATATTTTTAGGCATTATCCAATAATGGGATTACTGAGTCAAATAGCAATTCTGCTTTGAATTCCTTGAGAAATCGTCAAACTGCTTTGGACAGTGGCTGAACTAATTTAAATTATCACCAGAGGCATATAAGCATTCCTTTTTTTTTTCTCCACAACCTTGCCAGCATCGGATATATTTTGGCTTTTTTTTTTTTTTTTTTGAGACAGAGTCTCACTCAGTCACCAGGTGCCAGGCTGGAGTGCAGTGGCGCGACCTCGGCTCACTGCAACCTCCGCTGCCCGGGTTCAAGCATTCTCCTGCCTCAGCCTCCCGAGTAGCTGGGACTACAGGCGCGCGCCACCACGCCCAGCTAATTTTTTTGTATTTTTAGTAGAGACGGGGTTTCACCATGTTGACCAGGACGGTCTCGATCTCTTGACCTCGTGATCCGCCCGCCTCGGCCTCCCAAAGTGCTGGGATTACAGGCGTGAGCCACCGCGCCCGGCCTATTTTGGCTTTTTAATTGCAGCCATTTTGACTGGTGTGAGATTGTTTCTCATTATGGTTTTAATTTGCGTTTCTCTAATGATTAGTGATGTTGAGCTTTTTTTCATGTGCTTATTGGCTGTGTGTGTGTCTTCTTTTGAAAAGTGTTCATGTACTTTGTCCACTTTTTAATGGGTTTGTTTTTTGTTTGTTGATTTGTTTAAGTTCCTTACATTAGACCTTAGTCAGATGCACAGTTTGCAAATATTTTCTCCCATTCTGTAGGTTGTCTGTTTACTCTATTGATAGTTTCTTTTGCTGTGTAGAATCTCTTCAGTTTAATTAGGTTCCATTTGTCAATTTTTGTTTTTGTTGTAATTGCTTTTGGCATCTTTATCATGGAATCTTTGTCAGTTCCTATGTCCAGAAAGATATTTCTTAGTTTATCTTCCAGGGTTTTTATAGTTTTAGGTTTTATATTTAAGCTTTGAATCCACCTTGAGTTGATTTTTGTATATGGTGTAAGAAAGGGGTCCAGTTTCAATCTTCTGCATATAGCTCGCCAGTTGTTTCTTTTTTCATGTAGGATTCAGTTGCTGAGTCACACATTGTAATTAGATGTCAGGTCTGATTTTGTTCTCTTTCATAGCCTATCCTAAGTCACTGAACTAAGGAGTCTACTTCAAATTATTGAACAATGCGGTCATTTAAGGTGGAGGAGCTTATGGGCTGGAAGAATGGTCTCATAGCTTTGAAAAACCCTGCATAGTATATTCAACATCACCAGAAATCTTGAAACATTGCAGGCAAATAAGGCAAAATTATTGGGGGCAGGGTTGGGGTGAGAGATAGACCTGTAAAGGAAATGAGTAGGGTGGTTGAGTGAATCAGGGAATGCTTCCTAGAGGAGGTGACTGTGTTTTTGAGAAGGGAAAGAGAGTTGTAACACACAGGGCCAACTCAGATGTGGGCGGAAGTTGGCAGCCACTCTGGCAGTTGAGAGGTAGGAACTGGGCAAATTGATGGAGAGGTGTCTGGAGAGGCTATAGGTTGTCAGTATCTCCCCATTACAGTGTCTCTTTTTTGTGTGTTTAAAAGCTCCATCTTTTTATTTGTTCAATCTATATTTCTTTCTTTTTTCTTTTTCTTTCTCCTATATTGTTTTTACTTTGAGAAAGTTTTTTGCCCTTTAAAATATTGTTAAATATTTTAACAAAAGATTGTTCAAATCTTAAAAGCCTTCTCTGTGCCCTTCCTTAATCATACCCACTACCTACTCCTGAAGAGGCAATGACAATTTTGATTATTATTTTTACAAAATCATTCCTATGAATGACAACATTCATATAACATGACACTCTTTGTGTTGGTAAAAAACAGCCAACTGCTCCTTATTCATCTGTCAGCTATCATTCTAATCCCTCACTTACACTTTTATACCCTTGGTAATTCATTGTATAATTCTATGTCATTTCTCAGTCTCTTCAATTTACATAATTCTTTGACTCTCTGTTCTCTCTTGTTCTGTGTTTCAGAACATATCTTTATTTCACTCTCTTCCGGCTCTTTTTTTTTTATTTTTCTTGGACATCAACAAAAGTCCTGTACAACTTTACTCTCTTCCTATTAATTTCATATTCATGAATACATTTATTTCTTTATTGATCACTGAAGACCTAGTTATGTACTGGGTGCTACAAGAGAATGAGATATCAACTCTTTTCTCCAATTTATTAGTCATAACCATGTTATTACTTTACAGTTATGATCTGTTGAGTGCTTCCTATTTACCAGGCATTGTGCTAAACATTTCCTGAATATCTGGTTCTCTCACAACAACTCTTCAAGGTAGTTAGATTTCACCTTCCCTTTACAGAAGAAGAAACAGTCTCAGAGTGGTTAAGTAACTTGCTGAAGGTTCCTGGACAATAAGGATCAGATCTGGACTCTAAGTCCTGTTTAGTTCCAAATGTAGGGCTCTTGGTGGCTCCATTAGTGGAGACATGTGGACATTGATGAGCTGTAGAAAAATAAACTCATAATCAAGTCAAAATCTCCTTATTGCCTTGTTGTGAGAACTTCCTCATGACCAGGAGCTTCTGGACTGAGTGAGCCTCTACTCGATACTCACAATAAGAACTATGACCAAAGTAAGGGGGGTTACTTTGAAAAGATGAGAGGTTATGGCTTAGATAGTAATGTTGACTGTAATGCTGCTGCCACACTTTTCAAAGTACTTTACAATACCTGCATGACTTGAATATTATTTCTATATTCTACCTTTGTTATCAGATGAGAAAGCTGAAACATAGACAGATTAAATAATTTACTCAGAATTATATAACCAGAGCTGATACTTTCACCCAGGTGGGCTGGCTCTAGAGTCAGGCAGTAAGCATATCACACCACCATCCTTCTCCTGGACCTTGAAGCTGGAGTTTGCTCTTTGTCTGTAGCCTGTCCTCCTCAGCCTAGTAGGTTAACCACTCTTTTAGTGGTAATAGAGATAGAAAAGAAAAACATGACAAAGTGATGGAGGGAGGGATCCCAGGACTCCCATCCCATGGAGAGAAATGGCTCATTAATTCTCCCAAGACTCCAGAGCTTCACAGCCCACAGACAATTAATTAGCCACTGATGCTAATGATGATTAAGAAGAAAGGAAAATATTCAGAGGAAACATTTCAGCAATAGTACTCCCTATGGTAAGTAAAATGGTCACTTACTGCTCCTCTGTGTCACTGGGGAGCACAAAGGCATCATTTTCTCATTGCCAGCTCTCCTGAATGTATCTCATTCTTTTCTAGGAGCCTTATTTGAACCCATTCAAGACTTCATTATTTCTTTCTTCTCTACTTGATAAAATTAGGGTTCATTGGAGAGGGATCCAAGATGGCCAGTTAGGACCAGCTCAGGATTGCAGCTCCCAGTGAAAGTGCGGAGGGTGAGTGGAAGCCTCATTTCCAGATGGATTTTTATTGCCCACAGACCAGAAGATTCCCAGGTGGAGGAGCCCCACAGGTCGCCAGTGTGGCTGGTTTGGCCGGTGTGGCTGTTTTGGCGGGTGCGGCTGTTTTCGATGGTGGGGTTGTTTTCACCGGCATGGCTGTTTTGCCGGTGTCCTGGCGCGGTGGTTCTCCATTAAAAATACACAGGTCTTGGTGCCATTTTAGCTGGCAATTGGAGCTCCGGGAAGGCAGAGTCACCCATTCATCTGATTGAAAAGGGGGACTGAAACAGGGAGCCAGGCCAGGAGATTCCCAGGCAAAAAACACCACGAATCTCAGCGCTGCTGTTTCAGCCTGCACAGTGGATTGCCACACAGGAAATCACACAGATCCCAGCGCCTTTTCAACAGGTGACTGGAACACCTGGGAGACAGTTGACCACTAACTAAAAAAAGAAAAGGCTCAGAGGCAGGGAACCAGGTGATCAGGCTCAGCTGGTCCCACCCCCCACAAAAAAAACAGCAATTGGAAACGCTCTGGATTGAGAGTTTCACAGCAAGCACAGCTGAATCCAGGACGGCCTAGCTCTGTGGGGGGAGGGGCGTCCAGCATTACTGAGGCAGTTCACCACTACAGAGGTAGTTTGCCATTGCTGAGGCAGCCCGCCATTACAGAGAGAGTCCACCATTATAGAGGTGGGCCACCATTGCAGAGGCAGTTCTAACTACACCCATATAAACAGGACTGCAGGGAAGTACACACAGCAACTGAGCAGAGCCCACAGCAGCTCAGCAAAGCCTCTGCAGGCAGACAGTGACTAGGTTGCCTCCTCGCTGAACACGGCAGCCCTGAAAAAGGCAGTACAACAGAAACTCATAAATAAAGCCCTAACTCCCCGGGACAGAGCACCAGGGGGGGAAAAAAGGGAGGGTTTATGAGTTCTGCTACAACAGACTTAAACATACCTGTCCAGCAGTTCTGAATGAACAACAAAGCTCACAGCTCAGCTCCTATAAAGGACAGACTGTCTCCTCAAGCAGGTCCCTGACCCCCATATATCCAAAGAGTCACCTCATAAAGGAGAGCTCAGACTGACATCTGGCAGGTATTCTTCTGGGATAAAGATAGCAGAAGAAGAAACTGGCAGTAATCCTTACTCTTCTGCAGCTGCTGTAGGTGATCCCCAGGCAAGCAGGGCCTGGAGTGGACCTCAGCAGTCCAACAGCAGAGGGGCCAGACTGTTAGAAGGAAAACTAAGAAACAGAAAGAAATAACTTCATCATCAACAAACTGGACGTCCACTCAGAGACCAAATCTGAAAGTCAACAACAACAAAGACGACAGGTGGATAAATCCACAAAGATGGGAAGAAACCAGTCAAAAAGGATGAAAACACCCAAAACCAGAACACCTCTCCTCCTACAAGGGATCACAACTCCTCACCAGAAAGGGAACAAGGCTGGATGGACAATGAGTGTGATGAATTGACAGAATCAGGCTTCAGAAGGTGGGTAATAAGAAACTTCCGTGAGCTAAAAGAACATGTTCTTACCCAATGCAAAGAAACTAAGAACCTTGAAAAAAGATTTGATGAAATGCTAAGGAGAAAAAACAACTTAGAGAGGAATATAAGTGAATTGATGGAGCTGAAAAACACAACACGGGAACTTCGCAAATCATACTCAAGTTTCAACAGCTGAATTGACCAAGCAGAAGAAAGGATATCAGAGGTCGAAGATCAACTCAATGAAATAAAACGAGAAGGCAAGAGTAGAGGAAAAAGGGTAAAAGGAATGAACAAAGTCTCCAAGAAATATGGGACTATGTGAAAAGACATAATCTATGTTTGATAGGTGTACCTGAAGGTGACAGAGAGAATGAATCCAAACTTGAAAATGCTCTTCAGGACATTATCCAGGAAAATTTCCCAACGTAGCAAGGCAGGCCAGTATTCAAGTCCAGGAAATACAGAGAACACCACAAAAATATTCCTCAAAAAGAGCAACCCCAAGGCACATAATCATTAGATTCACCAGGTTGAAATGAAAGAGAAAATGCTAAGGGCAGCCAGAGAGAAAGGTCAGGTTACCCACAAAGGGAAGCCCATCAGACTCACAGCAGATCTCTCAGCAGAAACCCTACAAGCCAGAAGAGAGTGGGGACCAATATTCAACATCCTTAAAGAAAAGAACTTTCAACCCAGAATTTCATATCCAGCCAAACTAAGTTTTATAAGTGAAGGAAAAATAAAATCCTTTGCGAACAAGCAAGTCCTCAGAGATTTCATCACCACCAGACCTGCTTTACAAGAGCTCCTGAAAGAAGCACTAAACATAGAAAGGAACAACCAGTACCAGCCATTCCAGAAATATACCAAATGGTAAAGAGCATCAACACAATGAAGAAACTGCATCAACTAACTGACAAAACAGCCAGCTAGCATCAAAATGGCAGGATCAAATTCACACACAACAATATTAACCCTAAATGTAAATGGGCTAAATGCCCCAGTTGAAAGATACAGACTGGAAAATAGGATAAAAAGCCCAAATCCATCAGTGTGCTGTATCCAGGAAACGCATCTCACATGCAAGGATACACTAAGGCTCAAAATAAAGGGATGGAGGAAGATTTACCAAGCAAATGGGGGAGCAAAAAAAAAAAGCAGGAGTTGCAATTCTCGTCTCTGATAAAATAGACTTTAAAGCAACAAAGATCAAAATCAACAAAGAAGGACATTACATAATGGTAAAAGGATCAATGCAACAAGAAGAGCTAATGATCCTAAATATATACGCACCGAATACAGGAGCACCCAGATACATAAGGCAAGTTCTTAAGACTTACAAAGAGACTTAGACTCCCACACAATAGTAGTAGGAGACTTGAACACCCCATTGTCAATATTAGACAGATCAACAAGACAGAAAATTAACAAGGATATCCAGGACTTGAACTCAGACCTGGACCAAGCAAACCTAATAGACATTTACAGAACTCTCCACCCCAAATCCACAGAATATACATTCTTCTCAGCACCACATTGCACCTACTCTGAAACTGACCACATAATTGGAAGTAAATCACTCCTCAGCAAATGCAAAAGAATGGAAATCATAACAAACAGTCTCTCAGACCACAGTGCAATCAAGTTAGAACTCAGAATTCAGAAACGAACTCAGAACCGCACAGCTTCATGGAAACTGAACAACTGGCTCTTGAATGTTGACTGGATAAACAATGAAATGAAGGCAGAAATAAAGATGTTCTTTGAAATCAATGAGAATTAAGACAAAACATACCAGAATCCCTGGGACACATTTAAAGCAGTCTCTAGAGGAAAATATATAGCAATAAATGCCCACATGAGAAGCAAGGAAAGATCTAAAATTGACACCCTATCATCAAAATTGGAAGAGCTAGAGGAGCAAGATAAAAGAAACACTCAAAACCTAGCAGAAGAGAAGAAATAACTAAGATTAGAGCAGAACTGAAGGAGATGGAGACACAAAAAACCCTTCAAAAAATCAATAAATCCAGGAGCTGGTTTTTTGAAAAGGTCAACAAAATAGACAGACCACTAGCCAGATTAATAAAAAAGAAAAGAGAAAATAATCAAATAGATTCAATAAAAAATGATAAAGGGGATATCACCACAGATTCCACAGAAATTCAAACCATCATCAGAGATTATTACAAACAACTCTATGCACATAAACTAGTAAACCTGGAAGAAATGGATAAATTCCTGGACACTTGCATCCTCCCAAGCCTAAACCAGGAAGAAGTCGAAACCCTGAATAGACCAATAACAAGGTCTGATGTTGAGGCAGCAATTAAGAGTCTACCACCCAAAAAAAGCCCAGGTCCAGATGGGTTCACAGCTGAATTCTACCAGACATACAAAGAGGAGCTGGTACCATTCCTTCTGAAAGTATTCCAAACAATCCAAATGGAGGGAATCCTTCCCAAATCATTTTATGAGACCAACATCATCCTGATACCAAAACCTGGCAGAGACTCAGCAAGAAAAGAAACTTCAGGCCAATATCCATGATGAACATAGATGCAAAAATCTTCAATAAAATACTGGCAAACTGACTGCAACAGCACATCAAAAAGCTTATCCACCATGATCAAGTAGGCTTCATCCTGGGGATGCAAGGCTGGTTCAACATACGCAAATCTATAAACATAATTCACCACAGAAACAGAACCAAAGATAAAAACCACCTGATAATCTCAATTGATGCAGAGAAGGCCTTTGACAAAATTCAACAGCCCTTTATGCTAAAAACCCTCAATAAACTAGGTGCTGACGGAACGTATCTCAAAATGATAAAAGCTATTTATGACAAACCCACAGCCAATATCATACTGAATGGGCAAAAACTAGAAGCATTCCCTTTGAAATCTAGCACTAGACAAGGATGTCCTCTCTCACCACTCCTATTCAATATAGTACTGGAATTTCTAGCCACAGCAATCCGGCAAGAAAAAGAAATAAAGAGTATTCAAATAGGAAAGGAGGAAGTCAAATTGTCTCTATTTGCAGACAACATGATTGTATATCTAGAAGACCCCATCGTCTCAGCCCAAAATCTCCTGAAACTGAAAAGCAACTTCAGCGAAGTCTCAGGCTACAAAATCAATGTGCAAAAATCACAAGCATTCCTATACACCAATAACAGACTTAAAGACAGCCAAATCAAGAACCAACTGCCATTCACAACTGGTATAAAGATAATAAAATACCTAGGAATACAACTAAGAAAGAACGTAAAGGACCTCTTCAAGGAGAACTACAAACCACTGCTCAACGAAATAAGAGAGGATACAAACAGATGGAGAAACATTCCATATTCATGGGTAGGAAGAATCAGTATCGTGAAAGTGGCCATACTGCCCAAAGTAATTTACAGATTCAATGCCATCCCTATCAAGCTACCAATGACCTTCTTCGCAGAACTGGAAAAAAACACCTTAAACTTCATATGGAACCAAGAGAGCATAGTCAAGTCAATTCTAAGCAAAAAGAACAAAGCTGGAGGCATCACACTCCCGGACTTCAAACTATACTACAAAGCTACAGTAATCAAAACAGCATGGTACTGGTACCAAAACAGAGATATAGACCAAAGGAACAGAACAGAAGCCTCCGAGGCAACACAATACATCTACAACCATGCAATCTTTGACAAACCTGACAAAAAGAAGCAATGTGGAAATGAGTCCCTGTTTAATAAATGGTGTTGGGAAAACTAGCTAGCCATGTGCAGAAAGAGGAAACTGGACCCTTCCTGACACCTTACACTAAAATTAACTCCAGATGGATTAAAGACTTAAACATAAGACCTAACACCATAAAAACCCTAGAAGAAAATCTAGGCAAAACCATTCAGGACATAGGCGTAGGCAAGGACTTCATGACCAAAACACTAAAAGCATTGGCAACAAAAGCCAAAATAGACAAATGGGACCTAATCAAACTCCACAGCTTCTGCACAGCAAAAGAAACAGTCATTAGAGTGAATCGGCAACCAAAAGAGTGGGAAAAAATTTTTGCAGTCTACCCATCTGACAAAGGACTGATATTCAGAATCCTCAAAGAACTAAAACAGATTTACAAGAAAAAAACAAACAAGCCCATTCAAAAGTGGGTAAAGGATATGAACAGACACTTTACAAAAGAAGACATAATGAAGCCAACAAACATATGAAAAAATGCTCATCATCACTGGTCATTAGAGAAATGCAAATCAAAACTACATTGAGATACCGTCTCACGCCAGTTAGAATGGCGATCATTAAAAAATCTGGAGACAACAGATGCTGGAGAGGATGTGGAGAAATAGGAACACTTTTACACTGTTGGTGGGAGTGTAAATTAGTTCAACCATTGTGGAAGACAGTGTGGCGATTTCTCAAGGACCTGGACATAGAAATTCCATTTGTCCCAGCAATTCCATTACTGGGTATATATCCAAAGGATTATAAATTGTTCTACTATAAGGACACATGCACACGAATGTTCATTGCAGTACAGTTTACAATAGCAAAGACCTGGAACCAACCCAAATGCCCATCGATGATAGACTGGACAGGGAAAATGTGGCACATATACACCATGGAATATTATGCAGCCATCAAAAACGATGAGTTTGTGTCCTTTGTAGGAACATGGATGAACCTGGATACCATCATTCTCAGCAAACTGACACAAGAACACAAAATCAAACACCGCCTATTCTCACTTATAGGCGGGTGTTGAACAATGAGAACACATGGACACAGGGAGGGGGAGCATCACACACTGGGGTCTATCGGGGAAAAAGGGGAGGGACAGCGGGGGAGGGGAGTTGGGGGAGAGATAGCATGGGGAGAAATGCCAGATATAGGTGATGGGGGAGGAAGGCAGTAAATCACACTGCCACTTGTGTACCTATGCAACAATTTTGGATATTCTTTACATGTACCCCAAAACCTAAAATGCAATAAAAAAAAAATATATATATATATAAAAGAAAATCAACAAGGATACAGAGGCTGAAACATTATCAACTTGATCTACTTGACAACAATAAATGAATTATATACATGTTTTTGAGGCACACATTGGACATTCTCCAGGACAGACTACATAGGAGGCCACAAACAAATTATCAATAAATTTAAAAGAATTGAACTAATACAGTGTATGTATTACAACCACAATGGAATTAAATTAGGACTCACCAACATTGGAAGCTTTAGGAATCCACAAATAGCAGGTAAAGAAAAAAACCACAGGGGAAATTAAAAAGAATTATGCATGAAATTAAAGTTAAACCATAACATGTCAACATTTATAAAATGGGGATAAAGCCGTGTTTAGAGGATAATCCATAGCTGTAAATGCCTATATTGGAAAAGAAAATACGTCTAATCACTAATTCAACTTTCCATGGTAGAAAAAAATAAGAAAAAGAAAGAAAACTAACCTCAGAGCAAGCAGAAGGAAGGAAATAATAAAGATGAGAGCAAGAGTAGATGGAATAGAAAATAAAATGCAATAGAGAAAAGTAATAAAACAAAAAGTTGAATTGTGGAAAATAACAACACAATTGACAAATCTTTAGCTATGCTTGCCAAAAAAAAAAAAAAAAAAAGTCCTCAAATTCCTAAAATCAGAAAAGGAATTGGGCACATTGCTACCAACTTTATAAAAATTTAAAGGATTGTAAAGAAATCTTATGAACAACTTTATGCTAACATATTAGACAACTTTGATGAAATGGAAAAATTTCTAGAAGCACTAATTACCAAAACTGACTCAAGAGGAAATAGAAAATCTGAATAAACTTACAAGAAGTAAAGACATTAAAACTGTCAGTGCAAATCTTCCGACAGAAAAAGGCCCAGGCCCAGATGTCTCCACTGGTGAATTCTACCAAACATTTAAAGAAAAAAAAGAATACAGTTCTACACAAACTCTTCTAAACATAGATCAGAAAGGATCACTTCCCAACTCATTGCATAAGGAATGATGAAAATGTTGTAAAATCAGATCGTAGTGAGTATGTACTTTTATACTTAAGGAAGGTAAGAGACACAGGGCCCCATCTGTGATGCTCTGGGAGTATCAGAAACATATATTTCCTGTACCCATGTTACCATTTGGAAGGACTTCTCTGACCAGCATCAGCCACAAGTGACTTTGCTGAGTCGGGCATTCAGAAAAAGGGTCTGAACATGGCATTTGAAGGCCTTTTCCTCCTTTCTCTCTAGAATCTGTCTGCATGGAGGAGACATACTCATGGGTTCTCTCCACTAAGTGAAAAGCTTCAGGAGACAGGTCTTGACCATGGGTGACTATGCCTATTATTTTGAGGAATAAATTCAATTCTTGGGGGAGAATAATATTTAAGCAAGTGCTCTGGGGTCACAAACTGCTTCCCAGGTCATTATGGGAGGGAGTGATAAAGATACTATGTTATTGGGCATTGTTTTGACTTAATTCTCAATTTATCTCTCAGTTGATTCAGAGAGATGTAATCAAAATGCATTAATTGATTGATTTATTGATTGAAATCAGTGGAAAAGGAGACATGTCTTTTCTTGCCTCATAAAAGTAAGCCAAGGTCAGGTGCGGTGGCTCATGCCCACAATCCCAACACTTTGGGAGGCCAAGGCAGGCAGAACACCTGAGGTTGGGAGTTCGAGACCAGCCTGGCCAACATAGAGAAACTCCTTTACTAAAAATATAAAATTAGCCAGATGTGGTGGTGCATGCCTGTAATCCCAGCTACTCGGGAGGCTGAGGCAGTAGAATCGCTTGCACCCGGGAGGCAGAGGTTGTGGTGAGCCAAGATTGTGCCATTGCACTCCAGCCTGGGCAACAAGAGAGAAATTCCATCTCAAAAAAAACAAAAACAAAAAACAAAACAAAACAAAAAAAAGCAAGTCGGTTGTGGGGTAAACCAGGGCGAATAATGTCAGTTCCAACAAAGCACAGCCAAATCTCCCTATGCTTGGTGAATCCAGTAGAAGATTCTGAGACAGATTTACAATATTGATTGTAATAATATCTTTTGCAAATAAAATGCAATTCAGTTCACAGCAAAATGAAAGAAGCACATTCAAGTTCCTGGTATGCTCAATGATGAGATACAAATGTTTCAGACAAAGGCCTGGGCCCTGATAAGAAACTCGCCCCAGTACAGGAAGACCCAACAGACACAGGGAAATTGATAACCCCTTGTCAGGACCCAGTTCAAATCAGATGGTGTTAGAATGCTTCCCGACCTGTGGGCAGAACTTTCATCTCTCGGGACATTGGCCTCTGTGGTACCAATTCTATCCAAGACTTCCCAGGTATGAGAAAAGATCTCTCTACCTTCTTTCATTTTCAAACCGTTTTAACTCAGAGACATATTTTCCTGGAATTTGAAACCTCATCGTTTTTTACTGGGAAAGGTGCATTTCTCAGTAAAATGAGGACAGGACAGAAACCACTTTCCTGAAGAAAGCAGGGTTTGGGATTCCAGGATACCTCCAACAGGTGAGCCACTACTGTGCTCTGGTCCCTGGTTCACAGATCTTGATCTGTGTAGATGGGCAGAGGGTGTGTTATTCTGTTAAAGGTAGGATTTGAGCCACTGTGTTACTGAGGTGTGATCTATGACTTTTGGGGAAATCCTTTTGGATCTTTCGATTTCACAGCTTCTATATTCATATTTAGTTCTTATCTAACACAAGGAATGAAGTTCTGATGCATGCTACCCTCTGAATAAGCCATGGAAACATGAGGCTAAGTGAAATAAACAGACAAAAAGATCACAGAGAGTCTGATTCTACTCGTAGGACATGTCCAGAATAGGTGAATGTGCAGAAATGGAAAGTAGATGGGGTTGCCAAGATCTGGGAGGAGGAAGAAAAGGGGAGTAACTGCTAACAGGTACAGGGCTTTCTTATGGAAGTATGTAATTATTTTGGAACTAGATAGAGGTGGTGGTTGCATAATATTGTGAACGTGCTAAATGAAAGAACCGCGGACCTTAAACTGATTAATTTGTATTATGTAAATTTCATCTCAAATAAAGATTAAGTGGCGAGAATGGACTCTCACCTCAGAACCAGAGCAAGTACTCCAATACCAATGCAAAGGGTACTTGGCTATTTTGGCTGCACCAATCTGAACGCTTCCATCAGAGCTAGCTCCCTGAATCCCAGGATCCAAACTGTTTGTCGTATATGCTCCTTGGGGAGCCTGGCTCATGACTTGACTTGGAAATGACATTACCAGGTGCTGGGATCTCTCTGTCTCCGGTGCTGGGGCTGCAGCAGGCAGTGAGGCCTTCCCACGCTGGGAGGGGGTGTGTCCTCCTCCTTTGCAATGAGAAAGAAAGTGCTGTTTAGTCTCTGGCCTCACTAGTGGTCTCTGAGTTGAGCTGGCTCTCAGTGAGCCCAGGGATGGGAAGCCTGGCTCTGTCCCTGAAGCCTCATGCTGCCTCCAAAGTGGATATTTTCTCTTTGCTGAAGGGGAAGTCATCTCTCTTCCTGAAACTCTTTTATCTATAAATCTCTTCTTGTTGGGGACCAGAGCTCAACCACTCCTGCTTGGTGCCCTGGTGGCCAGGGGTGGGCCACGGAGTCCTGTTTGCAGTTTCTCTTCTGTCAGCATCATGAGTTCTGACACCCTAACCCAGGCACAGAACCACAAGTCACCCTGATGTTTCCAAGGGCACCAATGTTACCAAGTCCCAAGACTTATCCTATGACCAGATTAGATCTGAGCCAGATCTGCAGTCCTCCCCTGGCTTCAGATAAGAGAGTCTAGGCAATAAGCACAGAGAAGGATGGACTGGGGCCAGACCCTTCCATTTCAACTGAGCCACTGCTGAAGGGAACTCCATCATCCTGGCAAGGAGGGAAGAATTACACACTGGGCTCCCTTGGCATGGGTCCCTAGCATTCTCCTGAAACCCCAAGATGCACTAATATGTAACTGCAGGTCACAAGGTTGCCTGTGGAATATTTCCAGGCATCTCACAGGCTTTTATCAATTTGTGGAACAAGTTGTTCTAGAAGATTCTGTGATTCAGAAGTGGAGCTGCAGCAGCTCAGGGTTGTAGGACCAAGTAGATCTCACTGTTCTGAGACTTTTCACAATTCTGTCTCTAAAGTTTCATCATAAATGTGATCTTCAGTTCAGGCTCCCATGACAGAGATCACCGACTGAGTGGCTTAAACAACAGAAGTTTATTCTCTCAGTTCTAGGCGGGTGGAAGTCTGAGATCAAAAGATCGGTAGGATCATTTCTTTCCAAAGCCTCTCTCCTTGGCTTGTGGATGGCTGCCTTCTCCCTGTGTCCTCACATGGTCATCCCTCTGTGGGTGTCTGTGTTCTAATCTCCTCTACTTATAAAGGCACTAGTCCTATTGGATTAGGGCCTACCCTAATCTGAGTCATCTAAACACAATTATCCCTTTAATGTCCCTATCTCCAAATTCAGCCACATTCTCAGGTACTGAGATAGTTCAACATACAAATTTTGAAGAATACAAATCATCCCATAGCAACAGCCCTTAGATAAGGATACTGAGGCAGAAAAGAGTCAGCTACTATGAGAAGGAGTTGGGATTTGCCCCCAAGAGGTCAGCTCTCACAGTCTCAGCATGAACTCTTCAGACCACTGGGTTTGATCAAGCTGTGCGATTCCAGAAGGGATATTGACCTTCTCCTGTTTAACTTTCAAGTTGGGTGACCAACCACCTTGGTTTTCCTAGGTCTATGAGGATTTTCAGGACAAGCAATGTTCAGAGCTAAAACTGGAAAAGTCCCAGGCAAAGCAGGGTAAGTTGTTCACCCTCCCTGCATGATTCTACAAAGAAAGACCTGTGATTGGTAATGTGGAGCTGAGTGTCTGCTCCTGTTGTGGATGTAGCCCAGGTTTCAGGTGCTTGTCTCCCTCGGGGAAACCAAGATTCCTCTCTCTCTCTTTTTTTTTAAATCAGTTTCTGGGACAACTTTTGTTCCAGAAGCTTCTATGATTCAGAAGCAAGGCTTGCTTCCACGAAGAGGTAACCAGCACTTCCCCAAGTGTAAATGCACATAAAGCTCTCCATAGGCACCCTACCCAAGTGACTCTTCTGTGTCTAACCCTGTTCCAGGAGCTGAAGAAATTAGTGAACAACATTGTGAAGAGAATAAAAACCCAATAAATCTTCCATTCCCACAGATGGATTCCTACGAGAGCAAGTAAGTACGTTGCATAGACACTCAGCATGTGATGAACGAAATGTTACTAGGATGATCAGCAGAAGCTTCTCTGGAAGGTGATCCTGGGGCAAAGATTAGAAAGAGGAGACAAAGCTCACAGATATGCAGAGGCCCTTCCAGGCAGCAGAACAGCTAAGGTCCTGCTAGGAGGCCCTTTTGCTGAAAGAGAGGAATTGAGGGGAGGTCAGAAGGAGAGAGGTTGGGGTAGACCTTCCCTAGGGCACTGAAAAGCAACTGCCCCATCCAGGACTCAGAATCTCTCAGAACCTTAGGGTAGAGGAGTTGCCTGGTGCCTCCACCAAAACCCTGCCATGAAAACTGTCTGTGTCAGTGAGAGAGTTGGAGAACAAAAGTAAAGAAATTCACCTTTTCCTTTTCCCTTATGGAGCACCTGGGTGCATGTATACACACCTGGTATTGGGCACAGCATCAAGAATACTTGAACAAGGTGGAGAGAGCGATGGGGGCAAGCAGGAGAGGGGTATCCTTCAGTGGAGGATACAGGAGGGATGGATTTCCTGCAGGAGACACATTTCTCTCCCTGACTTTGCTCTGTGAGATT
The DNA here is from genome assembly GCA_036589455.1 of Ateles fusciceps. Taxonomy (NCBI): domain Eukaryota; kingdom Metazoa; phylum Chordata; class Mammalia; order Primates; family Atelidae; genus Ateles; species Ateles fusciceps. The sequence goes on from JAZHEH010001295.1 coordinate 930,226, forward strand.
CCCACCAATCTTGGGATGCCCAGAAGGACCCTCTTAGAAAGCCCAACCAGGGCAGAGGGCAACTCTGACTCTCCTTCCTAGACCTGGTAAGTTACCAACCTTTGTTTTTGCAGGGTGTGCCCAGGCAGCAAATTCAGCCCACCGTGGCCCAGCTTCTCTCAATGTTCTCTGGGAAGCTGGATTGAGACAATGGGACAGAGACCCCAGGACATGTGAACATGAGCCATACAAGAAGCGAGTGGTTGGTGGGTGAACAGGTGGTCTTCATCATGACAGTGCTGGTGGCTCTCTGTGGGCTGGTGGGCAATGGTGTGGTCTGCTGGCTCCTCTGCTTCCAGGTCAGGAGCAACCCCTACATGGCCTACATCCTTAACCTGGCTGCTGCTGATATGGTCAACCTCTCCTGTGTATTGGTGATGCTGTTGGAGAAAATCCTCATGCTGTATCACCAGGTGACATTGCAGATGGCCATGTTTCTGGAGCCTGTCTCTCATTTCTCTGACACAGTGGGTCTCTGTCTCCTGGTGGCCATGAATATTGAGAGCTTTCTGTGTGTCCTTTGTTCTACATGGTGCTGCCATCGTCCAAAGCACACCTCTGCCGTGATGAGTGCCCTGAGCTGGGCCCTCGCCCTTTCTTTGCATGCAGTTAGCCAGGTCTGTGAGTACTTGGAGAAGGGCTTGGAATGTGACCAATTTCATGCAGGCTTTATAATATTTCACATGGTTATGTGTCTTGTGATGGGCATGTCCAGCCTGACTTTGACCATCAGGAGCCTGTGCTGCCTGAAGAAGTGTTCACCTATCTGGATATACCACGTTGTCCGCTTTGTGGTCATCAGCTTCCTCGTTTGGGTCCTGCCCTTGGTTGTTCTTGCGTACCTGCCAGGAGAAGAATACTTAACCTTTGCCTTTGACCTCCTGTTCCTGCTGTCCATGGTGGTCAATATGGCTCAACCATTTGTCTACTTCTTGGCTGGGTATCTTAGAATGAAGAGGCATACTGAGTCCTTAAAGGTTGTTCTCCCCAAGGGCCTTGTTAAGTGAGATGGAAGGTAGAGGAAATGAGGGGTCTCAGGCAAGGGGAACAGCAGGTTACCGGTACTGAACTCCTCCCACTTGGGGAAGCTGTTCCCCAGGACTGACCATGATGCCCTGTATTGGTTTGTTCTCACACTGCTGTAAAGAAATATCCGAGACTGGGTAGTTTATAAGGAAATTAGGATTAATTGGCTCACAGTTTGACAGGCTGTACAGGAAGCATGGCTGGGGAGGCCTCAGGAAACTTACAGTCATGGTGGAAGGTTAAGGGGAAGCAGGCACGTCTTCACATGGCAGGAGCAGGAGGAAGAGAGCAAGGGGACAGGTGCTATACACTTTGAAACAATCAGATTTTGTGAGCATGCGCCCGTTATTATGAGAGCAGCACTGAGGGGGAAATCTGCTTCCATGATTCAATCACCTTCCATTAGGCCTGACCTCCAACACTGGGAATTACAAATGGACATGAGATTTGGGTGGAGAACACAGATCCAAACCATATCATGCCCTGTGGAGTCTGCCCCATAAGGAGGTGCTTGAGTCCTGGCAGCCATAAGACTCTGAATAGGGCAGGAAGTCAAGTGGTGGTAACAACTATGACTAGAACAAATGTTCACTGATGATTCCCTTTACCTTGACACTGCTCTAATTACTTTGTAAATATAAAACCAGGTATTTTAAACAATTCTGTGTATAGATAACATTATCATTATCCTGCTTCAGCCTAAGCCAAAAGACCACTTGGCCCACTTAGCCAGTGGTTGTCGAATGACCCAGCACATTATAACAAGCATAGTCCTTCACCATCACTCTACTCCTTGGTGATCAATCACACTTGCACTCTTGTGAATCTGTCTCTGGGTCCTCTGCTCTATTCTATCAGTCTATTTATTCATCCTTGGATAACACCACACTCGATGTAGTTACTGCATCTTTATCATACATGTCTATTATACATGTCTAAGAAGCTGAGTCCTCCTACAAGCAGCTAGACAAGAAGAAGACGTATATGTATACAGAATCAAAGATACAAAGCAGATTTCTTATTGGAAAATTGTGAGTTGTATGAAAGTTTTTTAAAAGAAAAAAAATGTCAACCTGGAATTCTTTACACAGTCAAAGTATTTTCCAATAAAAAGGCAAAATAAAGAGGTTTTCAGATAGAGAAAAGATGAAAGAAATCATCACCAGGAGATGTGGTGCAGATTGAGAAATGGTAAAGGACATCCATCCAGCAGGAGAATAATGACTACAGATGGAAATCTGAGTGTACTAAAGGAAGGAGCCGTTTGCACTGCTGGACTCTCCATAGGATGCTGAATAGAAGTAGTGAGAGCTGACATCCTCGCCTTGTTCCTCATCTGGGTGAAAGCATCCAGTCTTTCATCATTAAGAATAATGTCCACCACAATAGTCTCTAAACATTCCAAAGGACCATGAGCTGAACCTAAACTCCCTTGGAATCTGAACAAAGGAATATAAAATTGCCATTTGAAAACTGACCAGCTAATCTGGACCTCAGAGATCAGCCAGTGTCCCAAAGCCATTTCAAGTACAGAAATTGTATTGCTACTACAGCTAAATAAATTTGAACATTAAGTGTAATTTTACCACTTTTCCTCTTTATAAGCGTATTTGTAAACTCAAAGCTGAGCAGAAGTGACTTTACTTTCTCAAGTTTGATACTGACTTAACTGTTCCCTTATCACTCACTCTTCCCCTTCTCTTTCCTAAAGCAATAGTGCACAACTTAGGTTATTTTTGCTTCTGAACTTCAATAAAAAACATAATGCCATGGTTTTTTTTCTTTTGCAAGACACCTGTTTATCATCTTGTTTAAATGTAAATGTCCTCTATATTTTTAAAATAAATGTCCTTTTATAATTTTGAAAAAAAGAATAATGTTCACTAAATATCAACTGTAAAGTTTGTGTAGGTGCCTTTTATCAGTTTAAGAAATTCAATTCTATTCTTAGTTTTTAGGAATAGAAATAGGCTGGAAGTTTTTTATAAGGTTGTTGGATTTTGTCTAATGCTTTTTCCAAATGTACTGAAATAATGATGTGTCTTTATCTTTTAATCTATTAATATGGTGAGTTATACTTGCCTATTTTTAATGTTGAAGCAGCCTTGCATTCCTGGGATAAATTTCACTTGGTCATTCTGTGCATATCTTTATATTTGTGTTGCATATGTGTATTTGTGTTGGATATGTATGTATGCACAGAGGTATACGTTTCTGTGTGTGGCAATGCAGTTGACCTAAAATAGAAAAAAAAAAAGCTAAAAAGGAAAAATCAAGTAAGAGGGGTTACAGTACCTAACTTCAAGACTTATTGTAAAGGTTCAGAAATTTGGACAGTATGGTATTGGTAAGAGGCTAGACAAATAGATCAATAGAACAGAATAGAGAGTCCAGAATAGACCCTCACATGTATGTTCAATTGGTTTTCAAAAGATGTACAGCAAATTCAGTGGAGAAAGAAAATCTTAGCAACAAATACTGTAAGAACAGTTAGATATGCATATTAAAAACTTCACACATGGCATCATTATTCAAAATGTGTCATAAACCAAAATGTAAGACGTAAAACTTTAAAATTTGCATAAGGAAAAAGGCGGATATCAGCATGATTTTGGATTAGAGAAATATTTCTTAGATAAATACCAAAAGCATGATGCATAAAAGGAAAAAAAATAATTGAACTTCATTAAAATGATATGTGGGGGAGATCCTGTGGGGGATCTGAAAGATCCTGTGGGGAGAATGATAAGACAAGCCCCAGGCTGGAGGAAGCATTTGCAAATCTTACCTCTGATGGACTTTATGTAGGATCCTATCAAAAGCTCTGAGGAGTGGACTCCTCATGGCCCTCAGGAGTCAAAGGGGTGCTGTGCTCAGGGCAGAAATGGGAGATACCTCCCACCCTGTCATTCATGTCCTCTGAGAAGTGGTGTTCAAAGTCCCTTACCAACACCCTTTCCTGAGTCTACAGATCCTTCTTTCCCCACATCTACACTGACAGGCCAAGCTCTAGGGGTCTTCCTGGGACAGGCCTCTCCTCCAGGGCACAAGGAGGGACAGTTGGTCTCAGGATCTGGGTGGCCAGCTTCATGCTCACTCTTTCAAGGTCCACTGGGCCTGTCTGACAGGATATAGTGAGGTTGTCTGGCACCTCCTGGACATGCTGTCTGTGCCTATTCCTGAGCTGCAGTCAGAGAAATGGAGTGATGTTTGTCAGACCAGGTACCCTGTTCTGCTGGGTCTCATGGGGCCCTTCCCACAGAGCCTGGGTCTAGACACACAGTACAGAGGCCACAGAGTGGCCAGCCCAGAACCTGTGAAGTGTGCTGGGGACCACACAAGGGCTGTCTCCAGACAGCCAGGAGAAGTTTTGCTAGTTTCTCGGTACCTCATTTCTTATTTATTGAGACAGGGTCTTGCTCTGTTGCCCAGGCTACAGTGCAATGGTGCAATCTCAGGTCACTGCAATCTCCACTTTTCCACCCTCAGGCTGAAGCCATTCTCCCACCTCAGCCCCGTGAGTAGCTGGAACTACAGGTGCGTGCCACCACACCTGGCTAATTTTTTTTGTTTTGGTAGAGATGAGCTTTTGCCATGTTGTCTAGGCTGGTCTTGAACTTCTGGGCTCAGGCATCCCACCCTCCTCGGCCTCCCAAAATGCTGGGATTACAGGCATGAGACACTGCACCTGGCTGTTACCTTATTTCTTGTCAGTTACCTTAACCCCATGAAAAACCCCCTTCATTCAAAATCAGTAAGAGGAGAAAGATGGTAAAAGAATCAATGGAAAGAAAATAGAATATAACTTCTGTCCATATAACTTATATCTCATTGGAAAGAAAAGCCTAAAGGGGTCCATTGATTTCTATTGCTCTGAGGCCTCAAGGATGGCATCACACAGTGCAATAACTACCAGCAGGGGCCATGCTTGATCATAGCAGACATTAGTAAGGACATAGCCGGGATCTTCTGGGGTTATGGGCATGGATTTAGAGCAGAACTGAGTAAACGGGTGCACAGGCACATACACACATACACATGCACGCACATGCACATATGTACACAGAGGGAGACACACTTCTGCACTGTTCTAGACTGCTCCCGGGGCATCAGTCCTGGGCTGCACAGATAAACCACTCCCCATCCACTCTGACTCCACAAGGCTCCCCTGACCCCGCTAGTCACCTGGCTTGTTGTCAGTGGTGTCCTTTGTGTCCCTTCTCAGCACAGGCTTGGGACCTGGGATTGCCAGATGCTGAGAGGAGATGAGTTGGAAAGAAGGATGAGGGAAACAAGGAAGAGAAAGAGGAAGAGAGGTATGGAGAGATGGAGGGAGGGAGGGGAAGGATGGAAGAAAGGAAGGGCCGCCTGAGACCAGTTACCCAAGGACGGTATACACAGGTGACAGCAGACCCTCAGGGATGCTTTGTATGGACTGTCATGAATGTCCAATGTCATTGGAACTCCAACCTTTGCTCCCTTTCCAGTCCTCTGGGGGTCCCTGTCAGCTGCAGGTTGAATCACAGTAAATTATTGGTCTTAACCCTGGCATCTGCCTGAGAGTGGGGAGGCTGCTGTGCAGTGTGGCCTCACAGTTCCGTGGGAAACTTGGCCATTCTGGTCCTTGGCCTTGCTGTGGCCTTTGAGATAAGGAGGCTATGAGAGGCTGACCGGGGTCTGGGCTGTGCTGCCCTCATTTCCCATCCACCCCAGCATGACCAGGGTTTCCTGCTGAGCGCTCTGGGCAACTCAAAAACAGGTCATAACAACAGACTTTATTGTGCTTTAATAAAAGTAAGTGGGGGCTTTGAGGCCAAGGAAGAGGTCATTTTCCCCAAGAAGAGGCTTTCTTAGGCATTGTTGGATCTATGCTGGAAGCTCTGGTCCCACTTCGGAGGCTCCTGCGGTGGGTGGTGCCAGGTTTCCTGACTTTTTCTAACCATAAAAAGCAACTGCCAAGAATGGCAGAGGTAGGGATCCAGGCTCCTGGACTCTCATTTGCTTAGTTTTCTTTAGTCCTCTGTCCTGAAGAAGATTGTGGGCCCTGGAAGCAGGGCCCCAGTGCCATCTGCTTGGGCCTCAGGACTCTGCCCCATTGGTGGTCGGGTGGTGGCCACTTATCCAGCAGGAGCCTGGCCATTCTTGCTTTCTTGAATACATGAGGTTGGTGGCTGGTCTACCTGTTTCTGCCCCACCCTCACCTCACAAGGCCAGTTGTAGTTTGAGCCTGGTAACATTATCAGCTTGGCCTTGCTGAGCACACATAGGCCCCGGGTATGTACACAGTGCTCCAAGGGGGCTTGCTCTGCCTTAAGCCAAGTACTAGTTCTGGCCAGGGCCACAGGGCACTCAGTCTCTTGTGTGCTTACCTTGGCTACTGCTGGGGGCCCTAAGGCACTCCTGGTGCCCCTTCCCTTTCAGGGCTCAGGTTGTGTCTGGGCTAGGGCCCTCTGGGAATTGTGCCTTGAGAGGGTAGTTCTGCCTTACAGGTTGGGACCATGGATGTAGAGCCAGCTGCTGGCTGACCTGGGCTGTAGGGATGCCATGCTCACCCTTCTCTCCAGTGGCGTCCAAGTGTCCAGCTTCCCCATCAGTATTGACTTTCCATGTCTAAGGAGCTGTCTGGGGCTTTGGGGCAGCCTTCCAGGTGCTGCCCTAGCTCCTTCTAGGCCATGTTAGTCACCTTCTGTGATCTCCACATGCAGGAGAGTTGTCTCTGGCCCTACCTCTGGGCTACCAGGGGGCTGAGCAGAGCTGGTATTGGGGGCTGGACCAGTCCCATGGTCTTAGAGATGTCCAGGGCAAATATGGAAGTGACAGGGGCCTAGTATCTCTGCTCCAAGCTGTGCTGTGAAAACCATAGGCCTCTGAGGTCCAGATCCATGGGGAGCTTTGAGAGGGAGTTCCAACGCAGGAATCACCAAGCATCCTGTGGTCTGTCCTGAGCTGGGGGACAGGCTGGCCACATTCTGAGTCCCCAGGGACCCAACAGAGCAGCTCTGCAGAAGCTCCCTCATGTCTCTGGGCTTCGAACTTGGGGGATAGCCTAGCCAGGCTAGGGTGAGGAAAGACGAGCCTCCCGTTTTAGGAGGGCTACACCCATGGGCTGCTGGAGCTGGGCTTGTGGCCCAAGGAGACCCAGACTGTCCCCTTGGGGAAGGTCTCAATGCTGGGGGATGCCCACAGAGGCCTGGGTGCTGAAGGCACTTGCTCAGATTTGGTTGAAAGGAAAGTAGATTTGGTTAGCTTCTCCACTGAGAACATCTTGCTTTTGCCAGGCTGGGCCCATAGACCTGAGTCCCTGGAGTCCTCAGGTTCCCCATGTGGTTCCCATGGTCTAATGCTGAGGACATCCCTGCAGGCTGCTGATCCCAGGGCAAGGTGTATGCGCAGCCTAGGGTGGGGGAAGCTGTTAGGGAACCTCAAGTCACTCCTGGGTCAGCCCACCAGGGGCTGGCTCAGGCTTCCTGCCTCACACTTTTATCCCAGGGTTGCTTAATCTGGGATTAGCCTGGATTCAGAACTCAGATGGATGGGGCCATAACTGTTACCTAGCCCCTTTGCCAACCGATATGGGGGGGTTATCTCCACAGTGGGTGAGACACCCTCTATCCCTCTGGGGGATTTCCATGCCAGGGCTGGACTGTTCCCACACTCAGTTGAGCTCTCAATTCTGGTTCTGGGCCAGGGTTTCATCTATGCCGTCTCCCCCAAGTCCTCTCAATGTTTCAGACACTGATTTTAGGCCCTTGGAGGGGTGCTCAGGAGTGAAGGGCCTCTGGTGCTCTCTGGAGCTGCTGGTACTCACAGGTGTGGTTATGGGCTTAAACAGATGGGTCCAACCCCTCCGGTGTCCTTCTGGGGCTTTCATGGGTGAGAATAGGAGAGTACAGGGGAGGGTTTTGCTCACACCCCATACATCTTGTCTCTGAGACATGTCTAGTAAACCCAAGGTCAGCTTTTGCCCTAGGGCCCAGCCAGCTTGTTTTCAGAAGCTTCTTAGAGGAAGAGGGAGATGAAGGGCTGGGGAAAGGCCCAGGGAGCAGGGCTGGTGAGGTCTGGGTACCTGCCACTATTTACTGCCCCAGATGGTGACATAGGAGGAGACCTGGTGCTGAAGGCCACCTGGGGGTGCAGGTCACAGGGCATGCTTCTCGGTTCTCCCATGGAGGCCTTAGGGTGCCTCATCACTATGTCCTCCTCTAGGGTCCAGGCCTAGGACAGTGTGTCCTGAAGGAACTCCTGAAGGACAAACAGGAACAGCTTCAGGGGGTGTTCTAGGGACAGGCTGACTATCTGGCTGTGAGGGGTCTGTGGGAGGGTCAGTTTCTGCACCTTGTTCCCATCCCTGGTACCTTCCACTAGGCAGTACTGGATCCTACTGTGGTTGCTCCAAGGCTCTGGCTATGCACAGAAAACCACAGCTGGAGGAAGGCCTTGGCAGGGAAGTGCTCACCACACTCCTGCCTTTCATCTGGGTTATGTCAAGAGTGGGTTTGGTACCTGGGTCCAATCCCTGGCCAGTCCTCCAGGCCTGGTCTGGCTCTACCTCCAGGCTGGAGCAGAGGGCCATGTGGGCAGTGTGGATGCTGGTTTCAGGTATCACACACAAGCCAGGGATCTGTTCTGGCTGTAGGATCCAGGGTCTGTCCTGCATGCTCTTTCTGGGTACCATTGGGCACCCAGGGACTGAATTCTGTGTGCTGTGAAGGTCACGTATGCCATAGCTGTCACCACAGACTCACCCTTCAGAAGGTAGATATCCTAGAGCCTCAGGATGAGCCTGAAGGAAGTCTGTGGGAACAGTGGGTGTGGGAGGACCTAGCCTTTCCAGCCTCAGGGCCAGTGGCTTGAGCAGGGTCCACTATAGCTCAGTCTGGACTTCCTGAGGCTCTCTCTGCTTGGGAAGAGACCCATTCCATCCGCCGTAAGGCTGGGTCAGACAAGGTCTGGCAGCAATTCATGGGGGTGGACTTATCTCAGCAGGAATGTGGCTCCCAGAATAAGGGCTTCCTGAGGGCTTGTGGCTTCCCTCGTTCCCCTGGCTCTTCCAAGATGGGTACTGGCTCAGTCTGCCCAGAATTCCCTGGCTTCCAGTGTGTGATGCTCCCATCAGGCAAGTCCTGGCTTGTGTGCCCTGCAGGGACCTGCCTGTGCCTCCTGCAGGCTTGAGGTGAGCTGGATCCTCCTCAGGAAGCCAGACCACGGGGCTAGGGGGAGCTGAGCACTGTGGGGAAGGAAGATACCTGGCCTGGGGTCTCCTTATGCATCCTTATTCCATCAATGAAGCACCATAGAAAGCAGTTTAAGGTGGAAAGCTGGATGCACAACCATTCCTCGTCCTGATAGAAGGAGCAGAAGAGTTTAGGGCCCCTTGGGCTTCCCTGAAAACCTCTGCATTCCCCACTGCAGACCCTTCCCTATGAGACAGAACACTGGTGGCTGGGGCTTCCCCAATGCCTCCCCGCTGCTTGGGCCCCCAGTGGATGTACTTCTTTTAGCCCTGGCTCAGCCAGAGCTTGGCCTGGTCCCAGCACCTCTGTTCCCTCCAGGTAAGGAAAAGGAGGTCAAACTTTGAGTGCATTGAAAACCAGGTCAAGGCCTGGCTGGAAGTTGGCCTCTCACCAGCCCCAGGCTTCCCCTGTCTGCCTAACCCTGTGGGACCTAGGGTCTCTGGGGAAGAGGAGGGGACTGTCCACTCACCATGTGCTTCATAAGCTCTCAGAGCACTTCTAGCAAAACTTGCTCTTGATGGGCTTGGAGACTGTAACTTAGAACATTTTGGGATGTAGAATCCTCAGAGCCTCCTGGGGCCCCAGGAAGTCAGAGGTTACTCCTGAGATGTGGAGCCATCAGGCTGGGTAGTGGCAGCTGGGCAGTGGCAGTTGGGCAGTGGCGGTTGGGCAGCGGCGGTTGGGTAGTGGCGGTTGGGCAGCGGCGGTTGAGCAGCAGTGGCTGGGTAGCGGCAGTTGGGCAGCGGCGGTTGGGCAGCGGCAGTTGAGTAGCGGCGGTTGGGCAGTGGTGGTTGGGTAGTGGCGGTTGGGCAGTGGTGGTTGGGCAGGGTTGGGCAGTGGCAGTTGGGCAGTGGTGGTTGGGCAGTGGTGGTTGGGTAGTGGCGGTTGGGCAGTGGCGGTTGGGGTAGTGGCGGTTGGGCAGCGGCGGTTGAGCAGCAGTGGCTGGGTAGCGGCAGTTGGGCAGCGGCGGTTGGGCAGCGGCAGTTGAGGTGGAGCGGCGGTTGGGCAGTGGTGGTTGGGTAGTGGCGGTTGGGCAGTGGTGGTTGGGCAGGGTTGGGCAGTGGCAGTTGGGTAGTGGCGGTTGGGCAGTGGCGGTTGGGTAGGGGGGTTTGGCGGTTGGGCAGTGGCAGTTGGGCAGTGGTGGTTGGGCAGCGGGCGGTTGGGCAGGGTTGGGCAGTGGCAGTTGGGTAGTGGCGGTTGGGCAGTGGTGGTTGGGCAGGGGTTGGGCAGTGGCAGTTGGGTAGTGGCGGTTGGGAAGTGGCGGTTGGGTAGTGGCGATTGGGCAGTGGCAGTTGGGCAGTGGCGGTTGGGCAGCGGCGGTTGGGCAGGGTTGGGCAGTGGCAGTTGGGTAGTGGCGGTTGGGCAGTGGTGGTTGGGCAGGGTTGGGCAGTGGCAGTTGGGTAGTGGCGGTTGGGCAGTGGCGGTTGGGCAGTGGCGGTTGGGCAGGGTTGGGCAGTGGCCATTGGGTAGTGGCGATTGGGCAGTGGCAGTTGGGCAGTGGCGGTTGGGCAGCGGCGGTTGGGCAGTGGTGGTTGGGCAGTGGTGGTTGGGTAGTGGCGGTTGGGCAGTGGCAGTTGGGCAGTGGCGGTTGGGCAGCGGGGGTTGGGCAGGGTTGGGCAGTGGCAGTTGGGTAGTGGCGGTTGGGCAGTGGCAGTTGGGCAGGGTTGGGCAGTGGCGGTTGGGCAGTGGCGGTTGGGCAGTGGCAGTTGGGCAGGGTTGGGCAGTGGTGGTTGGGCAGTGGTGGTTGGGTAGTGGCAGTTGGGTAGTGGGGTTGGGCAGTGGTGGTTGGGCAGCGGCGGTTGGGCAGGGTTGGGCAGTGGCAGTTGGGTAGTGGTGGTTGGGCAGTGGTGGTTGGGCAGGGTTGGGCAGTGGCAGTTGGCCAGTGGCGGTTGGGCAGTGGCGGTTGGGCAGTGACGGTTGGGCAGGGTTGGGCAGTGGTGGTTGGGCAGTGGTGGTTGGGTAGCGGCAGTTGGGCAGGGTTGGGCAGTGGTGGTTGGGCAGCGGCGGTTGGGCAGGGTTGGGCAGTGGCAGTTGGGTAGTGGCGGTTGGGCAGTGGCGGTTGGGCAGTGGCGGTTGGGCAGCGGAGGTTGGGCAGGGTTGGGCAGTGGCAGTTGGGTAGTGGCGGTTGGGCAGTGGCGGTTGGGCAGGGTTGGGCAGTGGCAGTTGGGCAGTGGCGGTTGGGCAGTGGCAGTTGGGCAGTGGCGGTTGGGCAGGGTTGGGCAGTGGTGGTTGGGCAGTGGTGGTTGGGTAGCGGCAGTTGGGCAGGGTTGGGCAGTGGCAGTTGGGTAGTGGCGGTTGGGTAGTGGCAGTTGGGCAGTGGCAGTTGGGCAGTGGCAGTTGGGCAGCGGCAGTTGGGCAGTGGTGGTTGGGCAGTGGTGGTTGGGTAGTGGTGGTTGCTTCCAGACCCGAAGGCCTTTCATTCTCCCATCCCGTGACCCTATCATGTAGTCTTGGCCAGGAGGGGAGGGTTGGGAATGTCCCCTGAGGCCTGCCTGGAGGCACTGTTCCAGAAGGGCAGGCCTGCCTTTGAAGCAGTGAGGGCAGGTGGGAGCTGGTGGGGTGACCAGGGATGCTGGAGGGTGGTTGGCCTTCTCATGGATGTGGGGTCAGGCCAGGGGACACAGGACAGAGAGATTCTGGTCATCTGGGCTTGGTCTAGCCATGGACAGGGAGGATGGTTGGGAGCATGGCCAGCTAGGAGGTGGAAGGATCAGCAGAGTGGTAAGAGTCATCTGCATAAGGTCAGGACCAGAGGATTATGGCTCCAGGATGTGGAAAGTGGTCATAGGGAAGCTGCGATCCCCTTTGCTGATGGGGACAAGAGGCATCTGACTTGGGTTGTGGGGGTCCCTGACCAGTCCCAGGCTCCTGTGGGACTCTAAGCAGGGGGATGTCCTGGAGGGTCAAAATGAGGAGGGCACAGAAAGTAACTTGACTGTAAGCCACAATTACCCAGTCACTGTGGCCATCCCTTGTCCTGGCTGTGTGATGCCTTGTGGGCAGCTGTCCACTGTGGGCTAATGTCACATGGAAGGAGTGTGTCATCTGAGAGGGTAGAGGTCACCTGGGACAGTACCATGCATGGCAAGCCTGTCATTGGCCAGCAGCTGGGCCAGAACCCAGATGTCTTCCTCATTCTGGAACATAAGTAGGATAGTGGCTCATGCCATGATATGGCTCATGCCCCTACAGTAGCCTACCTCCTGTGAAAGCCAAAAGTCACCATACAAAGACTTCACCAAGGCTGAGGTCACCTTGGAGGGTTGAGGTCACCTGAGAGGGCTAATGTCACCTGAGCACACTATGTCACCAAGAGGGAAGAGTTTACCTGGCAAAGCAGTAATCACCTGGCAGACCTGAGGTCACCTGAGGAAGGAAACAGGTCACTCGGAAGGGAAGAGGTCACTTGGGAGAGGTAATGTCCCTGGGAGGACTAATGTCACCTGAGAGGGCAGAGATCATCTGGGAAAGCAGAGGTCCCCTGGAAGACCTGAGTTCACCATGGAAGGCAGAGATCACCAAGTAGGACTAATGTCACCTAGAAGCACTGAGGTCACCTGAAAAGACTGAAGTCATCTGAAAAGGCAGAGATCACCTGGGAGAGCTGAGGTAACCTAGGAGGGCATAGGTCACTTGAGAGGGGGAGAACTAATGTCACTCAGGAGGGCAGAGGAGAACTGATGTCACCTGAGAAGGCAGAGGTCATCTGGGAGGGCTGTCACAGGTCCCGGGGAATTTAAGGTACAGCCTCTGTGCCACTCTCTTGACACTGTGCTTCACTTGAGCTGGTCATGCACATCTCAGTTTACAAGGAGCTACTGAAGAGACTCCTGCTTCATCCAAGCTCATGTGTGGCTGGGAAGGGCATAGGTGAGGACTGTTAAGGCCACCCTGACCCCAACTGCAGATTCTAAGCTGGAAAGGCCACTGTCCATGCTCAGGGCAACACCCATGAACTGAATCCCCATGAAGGCTGGCTTGTGGGTACCCCATGCTGTAGTTCAGTAGCCAAGGTTCTGCCCTTTTTCCACCATGGCAGTCTGGGTTTGGTTCCCAAATGAAGTCCTTTCTGGCTTGATATTTGTGTTACACTTGAAATATTAGAAGTTTGTCCCAGCTAAAACATGGTAATATAACCAAAATGCAGGTTAGTCACTTGTTGCTTGCAGAGTCCAGTTAACAAAAGTGACGTCTGGTATAAAGATAGTGATTTATTTCCAAAACTAGCTTAGGGGAAGAAATGCAGGTGTCCTCCATATGGCTTCACTTTTAAAAGGCGGGGGGGGAGAAAGTGAGAAAGGATGGGGTTGTCCATGCTAGCTCCGGTACCTTATCTGCTAGGCAATCAGCTTGTGATTCCTGGCACCTTTGTGGGCAGGCTGTCATCTCTTGAGACAACCCCTTAGAAAGTGATAGTTCCACAGTGGGTTTGCTTGATTTATAAATCAACTGTTAATTCTCAAGTTGACTTTCCAGTTGGAACATGTAATTAGATGAACTTGCAGTGTAGGGAGAGTTTGGTTGTGGGGGAGAAAAAAGGCTATATTTGCATTTCTAAAATCCTAAGTAGGAAGTGGGGAACTGAAGGAACAAAAGGAGAGAAAAAATAATGTCTTAGAAAAATGGGGGGTACTTGGTTACAGTAATGAGATTTAAAAGGATTTTTAAAGAGCTCAGTGGTTAAAAGTCAGCTTAATTAAATGCTAATATTATAAGCTTTCAAAATTTGGCAAGAGGATTATAAAATTATAAATGTAACTCAAAAGATAATTATCCTTGTGTAACTGTTTGATAAATAAGGCATTTAATATTGTTAGTTTAATGAAACCATTAATGGTATTTATTCTAGGACCCTGAACCAAGACCTTTTATCATTTGTAAAACCACTCTTTTACACCATGTTAATTATCCACAAGCTTGTCGACTTAGAACTTCTGTTGTTAAATCTATACTGAACAAATGCGAGGAAGGACAGGTAGTAGTGGTCGGTTAGCTGCAATTGCCCTCTGAAAGCAGTTGACGATCAACCTTAGCCCACTCAAAATCACTGTACTGGGTGTGGGAGTGCATTCATTCATCCGTCATCGAGTCAGGGTCTGCAAGACAGACTTCCACAGGTGGTGATCAGTGTCTCAAGTGGTGACCCCGACATGACTGAGGTCTCAGGTGGTGACCTCAATGTGATCAAGGTCTCACATTCCTCCAGACTATGACAGTTAAATCAGTTTATTAGGGTGCTCAAATTGAAACCAAGTTGTTGGTTATGTCTTTTTGCAACTACAGTCTTGTTTGATATTATTCTACTTGAATAACTCTTTTGGCACACTCCAGCCAAATGCCTGCTATTTTCCCATGTGTGGGTTCCCTGTGTTCTGCGCCTTTCCCTGTAGTCCACACCAGAAGGAAGCAGCTAACAAGAAGCAGAAAATCTCAAAGACTTTACCAGTCTGGCACATTCTACCTAAAAATACTCACCAGTAAGTTGGAGCTGGCCACAAAGCAGCTGGTGGTCTCATTCTACAAAAAGTGGCTGTCTTGGGGCACTGATGAAGGAGGCACCACCAGTTGGCACTGTCTGGCAGCCAGGAACACCCCGGCCAGGTGACAGGGAAGGATGATGAAGACCACTGTGGTGGCCACAAGACTCAGAAGGCTGCTGATCAGGCTCTTCCAGGCCTGCGGGGGATCTGGTCAGGGTCTGCTCCTGAGCAGTACGTGTCCCTCGGGCACCATGATTCCACTAGGCTGGAGCAGGTTCCCACATCCAGATCCTTGGCAGGATGGGACTTCCCCTTCTGTCATATGATTTGATTTTTTTTTGCTCACTTTCAACCCTTCTCAGAGCTCCCCAAGCCTACAGGCAAATGCTTTCTGAATGCATGATGCATGAATATGTGAATAAAGCAGAGACTCATGATGGGACAGACAGGGGATGTGGTGTTAGTAGTTTCTCCACCCAGGACTGGGCAGGGCTAGAGGAAGAGGAAGATATGCATGCGACTGATGTCCCATTGGACTCAACAGAGCAGTGAAAAGATTGCAGTGCCCACAGTGCTTGATAAATCACAGCTTCCCTGGTCCCCAAACCCTCCACTGGCTTTACCCAGCCCAGTTGGCACACTGAGGAGGCTCCTCCTGCCATCTCCCCTAAGCCTTGCAAGAGGCCTCCTGCCTCATCCTCAGCCTGAGCTGAGGCTGGCATCAGGTGTGTTCCTGGACATGCTCTTTCCTATCACCTAGCTCTGTCAGTAGCATTCCTGCATAGCAGGGCTTGAGGCCAAGGAGCCTTCTCACCCAAGGACAGCAGACATCCCCACAACAGCCTCTGCCATATGGGGACAGTAGGAGGATTGACATGCTTTCCTGTTTTTTTCATCCACTCCACTTCATAAGAAGGGTGCCCTGGAAGGAGGGCCAGGGAGCTTGGGGTGCAATGGCTCAGTGTGGGGGCAGTAGCACCCAGGCCAAGGGTGAATGTTCATATCCCAGCTGGGGCACAGCCCAGAGGAGGGCTGAGAATCACAGCTCCACCATGGGGGACCATCTGCCCTTGAAAGCAGAAAGCCTGGATTCCAGTTTTAGGGTATCTAGACTCACTTTTGAAAGACCACCACCTGGGGGAGGACAGGTGTTGTCTGTGGTGGCTTCTGGGACACCTGGGTTAGGTATTCCAGCCTGTCACAAGCAGCCCACTGCACCTGTGCTCAGGTATGCCCAGCAGCCATAGGCAAAGACCTTGGACTTCTTTTCAGCGGCTTAATCTCAGGGCTGGGCAATGATGGGGGGATAGATAGGAAAAGGTGGTGGAACATTTCTCCACACAGCACCAGGGATTCACAACTCAGGTCAGCATGTTCTGAGAATGTCCTTTTCAGTCAGAGAGGAGGTCCCTGAGGATTGTGGGGGATGAATTTCATAGCAGCCTAAGTGGCCCTGTAACACTGTGGCCCCCACCCTGTGCCACCATCTGCCTCACCCAGCTGCTGCTGGCTCTGTAGGGCTGGTGCTCCTGCCTCTGTTTGGGAGACTCACACAGGCTATTTTCCTGGAGGGCTCAGGGAAGGCTGAGGCTGGGGATGAGGAACGGCATCTGATCCTTTGAGGGAGGTCTGAGAGAATGACAGCACCCAAACCTGGCACTGCCACCTCAAGGCTCTGCTACAAGTTTCTTGCCAGCTTCTGTCAGGACAAGGAGACCCCCAGATCCCAGGTCACCAGACCCTCTACCATACCCACCTCCGCCCCTCAACCCATGCCTCTTAACCTCCTAAGAGAGGCCTGGAAACGATTTTGCATAAGTTTATCAATCAGATGTGCTCCCATCGCTGAACACTCCCTTTTCACTCTGCACGACATTCTTTTCTGTCCTTGGCAACATAAGAATTCAGGTAACCCTTCCTGACCCCCAACAGCAAGGTTCATCTCTTTTGATTGACGCTTTTCTTGCTGAGGTTGTGGTGCACAACACAGACTGTGTTCTCGCTGTCCCCTTTCCCCTGTGGTTACCAAGGATCTAGATCTAGGTGTCAGTGAACACAAAGGGTGTTATGATGAGGCATGATTTTCCCATAAAGCCACGGAGAGCCTGGAGAGGGTACAGGACCCTCTGCAAAATGAGGATCATGAAGGGAGTCCCCAAATTCAGTGGGCCTTGTGTACCTCCACAGGGCCACTGACCAAGGGACACTTGTCAGCAACCTGGAGGTCAATTGCTTTGTCCGAACCTGGGAAAGATCCAACTGGATGAGGTTCCTCCAAAGACCCTTTTTAGTAAGTGAGGCACTATTGTTCCTATACTCACAAGGTGCTTATTTGATTTTCTTCCCCAAATCACAGACAGCAATCAAGAAATGATAAACTACTCAGAAAATAGGAAAATGGTAAGGTCAGTTTCCACATAGACAAGCACCCCAAATGTCCCTGTCACTGACTTGTCACATCCTTAAACATCTCTGGGAACTTCCCCACAGGGTTGACATTGTTGGACATGTTGGAAGCTGGGCCGAAGTCTGGTCCATATGGGGCTACAGGCCAATGTCAGGGGGGAGTGGACATACGAGGCCAAGCAACCCCTAGAATCTCATGAGGGCCTGACTCAGCTGGAGAGGAAGTTCTTCCAGGGTAAAGACAAAGTGGCTTAAAGCCCAGGCTCCCACATGGGGGACCAGGGAACAGTGATTTTCAAGGAAGAGAGGGCAGGTAAAGGTTACAAGACACTATTTGAATGAAGATGTTGGGGTTGTTGAACCTTCTGTGGTGGTGGGTGGGATCCTGGAGGAAACAAATTGATATTCAATTATTCATGCCATCTTCCTCATTCAGATATGTGTAGAATAGCTGCTGCTATTAGTTTTTTCTATCATGTATTATTATTTTGTGTTGTCTTTATTTTTTTCTTGATTGCTCTCACCAGTAGTTTATCAAGTTTATTCAGCATTTCAAATGAGCGACATTTAGTTTTTGTTTGCTCTATCACATTCCTTTTTTCTTTGTTTATAGCATCCAATTCAATTTTTAATAAACTATTTTTAGAACGTTTTTAGATTTACAGAAAATTGCAAAAACAGTCCAGAGAGTTTCCATAAATGCCAGGCCCATATTCCCATTAGTATGATCCTTTGTTATATCTAATGAACAATATTTATATATTATTATTAACTAAAGACCACACTTTATTCAGATTTTCTTAGTTTTTATCTAATATCTCTTTTCCATCCCAGGAACTTTTCCTCTTTGTGACCATAAGAATCTTTGAGGGGAAACCAGACCATTTCATTTCTTTCCTTTCTCTTGACAACTTAATTGGAGAAGCTGTTGGAATCAATTAGACAGAACAGATGGCCTGCTCTGAAGAATGTGTGGTGTTACATCAAGGGAGAGGTCTTGTGCTCAAGGAAAAAAATGAGACCTGAACTAAAACTTCCACAGAGGACAAAGGGTGAACTCCTGGAACCAAGTAAAGCAGCCCAGCATCAGTGAAAAAACCTCCGGAGTTCATCAGAAACAGAGAAACTGATTTCAAGGGTCACAAAAAGAGTCTGATGTCTCCATGCCAGAAAGAACAAATGCAGGTCTTTTTTGTTTAAAAAATAAAGATTACATTTTAAGAGACAGATAATTCTACTAAGTGAAAGTCCTCTAAGAAGCACACTTGCTATGTACCTCAGGAGGGAGACCATGAGAGGGCATTGTGGGAACTGGGAGGCAGATATAGGTGAGGAGATTTCAGAGCATCCTTAAGTCCAGCAGCCTGTCGTGCTTCAGAGCTACTGGCTGAGAAAAGCCAGTCTGTGTGGGAGGAATACAGTGGGGCACAACACCCTGCAGCATGCATGAACATGACTGTGGGATTGTGGGGAAAGGCCAGGAAGGGTGACAAGAGATAACAAAAAAATGTTATTCTACAGTTAAGCAAGGCATCTTCTCACAGGGTAACAATATGTCATTGGTTTTGATTCTCAGTGCCTGTCCTAACTAGGATCAGGCAGCAAAACAGGACACAAGAGATTGAGAGGCCAGAGGCCTCCATGCCCAGAGACTGCATATTCACATGGTAAGTGACCAAGAATGAGGATGACTGTTATAAACTATTTTTGAACAAAGAAAATGAAATAATTGCATATAGAACATCAGCCCTTGGGACCACTCAGTTTGAAAACCAACATCTAGAAATGTGCATTCATAAAGTGAATGTAGCAGATGAGATCAGATCAAGGGAAAAGTACTGTGAAGTTAAAGTGATGGTGAGCTCATGGCAACCCTAAATCTGAGTCCTGAGACATCAGTCAGTGCACAAGGTTGATCTGATGTGTGTCGAAAAGACAGGCAGAATCTCTTATACCTGCTGTGGTCCCTGACAGGTGATAATGCAGGTGAAATGTGGACACAGAAGTCCTAATACATACCCATGCCTTGTAATGGGGGGGCACTCTTTTCAAACTATCAGGGCCAGAGCCAGGCCTTTCTTACTGAGGTAAAGAAAGGGCAACTTTACTGGCTTCTCTCTGCACAAATTGTATTGGAACACCCCTCAAGGGGGGCTTTCTTTGGGAGTGAAGCATGGTGAAAGCTTTTGTATGAAGGGTTCTCTGAATTTGATCTTGATCTTGTGTTTATCAAGAGCAATGCCATGAAGTTCAGCTTGCTAGAGACTGACTCAGCATATTCAACTTGGAATTGGGTCTACTCCTAGCAAGACCCTATTCCCTATCCCTAGGATGAGGGAGCCAGGGCTATGCTGAGCTCTGATCAGAGTAAGAGAAAGGAGCCCAATGGAGAGAGGAAGGACCTGCCTGGGCACATAAAGCCACGGTGGAGCAGCTGACCATGTGATAAACCATGGGATGCTCAGCTGTCTGTCCCCACAGTTAGAAGCCACTCATTGGCCAGAGGAAAAACAAGGAGCACGTGGAAATCTTTTTTTTTTTTTTTTTTTTTTTTGTGTGTGTGTGTGTGTATTTTTTTTTTATTGCATTTTAGGTTTGGGGGTACATGTGAAGAACATGGAAGATTGTTGCATAGGTACACACATGGCAGTGTGATTTGCTACCTTCCTCCCCATCACCTATATCTGGCATTTCTCTCCATGATATCCCTCCCCCACCTCCCCCACCCCCCCACTGTCCCTCCCCTTTTTCCCCTGACAGACCCCAGTGTGTGATACTCCCCCTCCCCTGTGTCCATGTGTTCGCATTGTTCAACACCCGCCTATGAGTCAGAACATGCGGTGTTTGATTTTCTGTTCTTGTGTCAGTTTGCTGAGAATGATGGTTTCCAGGTTCATCCATGACCCTACAAAGGACACGAACTCATCGTTTTTGATGGCTGCATAATATTCCATGGTGTATATGTGCCACATTTTCCCTGTCCAGTCTATCATCTATGGACATTTGGGTTGGTTCCAGGTCTTTGCTATTGTAAACTGTGCTGCAATGAACATTCGTGTGCATGTGTCCTTATAGTAGAATGATTTATAGTCTTTTGGATATATACCCAGTAATGGGATTGCTGGATCAAATGGAATTTCTATTTCTAGGTCCTTGAGGAATCGCCACACCGTCTTCCACAATGGTTGAACTAATTTATACTCCCACCAACAGTGTAAAAACGTTCCTATTTCTCCACATCCTCTCCAGCATCTGTGGTCTCCAGATTTTTTAATGATCGCCATTCTAACTGGAGTGAGATGGTATCTCAATGTAGTTTTGATTTGCATTTCTCTAATGACCAGTGATGATGAGCATTTTTTCATATGTTTGTTGGCTTCATGTATGTCTTCTTTTGTAAAGTGTCTGTTCATATCCTTCGCCCACTTTTGAATGGGCTTGTTTGTTTTTTCTTGTAGATCTGTTTCAGTTCTTTGTAGATTCTGGTTATCAGCCCTTTGTCAGATGGGTAGACTGCAAAAATTTTTTCCCATTCTGTTGGTTGCCGATTCACTCTAATGACTGTTTCTTTTGCTGTGCAGAAGCTGTGGAGTTTGATTAGGTCCCATTTGTCTATTTTGGATTTTGTTGCCACTGCTTTTGGTGTTTTGGTCATGAAGTCCTTGCCTACACCTATGTCCTGAATGGTTTTGCCTAGATTTTCTTCTAGGGTTTTTATGGTGTTAGGTCTTATGTTTAAGTCTTTAATCCATCTGGAGTTAATTTTAGTGTAAGGTGTCAGGAAGGGGTCCAGTTTCCTCTTTCTGCACATGAATAGCCAGTTTTCCCAACACCATTTATTAAACAGGGGACTCGCTTCCACATTGTTTGTTTTTGTCAGGTTTGTCGAAGATCAGGTGGTTGTAGATGTGTTGTGTTGCGTCGGAGGTCTCTGTTCTGTTCCATTGGTCTATATCTCTGTTTTGGTACCAGTACCATGCTGTTTTGATTACTGTAGCTTTGTAGTATAGTTTGAAGTCCAGGAGTGTGATGCCTCCAGCTTTGTTCTTTTTGCTTAGAATTGACTTGGCAATGCGGGCTCTCTTTTGGTTCCATATGAACTTTAAGGTGGTTTTTTCCAGTTCTTCGAAGAAGGTTATTGGTAGCTTGATAGGGATAGCATTGAATCTGTAAATTACTTTGGGCAGTATGGCCATTTTGACAATATTGATTCTTCCTAGCCATGAACATGGAATATTTCTCCATCTGTTTGTGTCCTCTCTTATTTCATTGAGCAGTGGTTTGTAGTTCTCCTTGAAGAGGTCCTTTACGTTCCTTGTTAGTTGTACTCCTAGGTATTTTATTGTCTTTGTAGCGAATGTGAATGGCAGTTGGTTCTTGATTTGGCTGTCTTTAAGTCTGTTATTGGTGTATAGGAATGCTTGTGATTTTTCACATTGATTTTATATCCTGAGACTTTGCTGAAGTTGCTTATCAGTTTCAGGAGATTTTGGGCTGAGACGATGGGGTCTTCTAGATATACAATCATGTCGTCTGCAAATAGAGACAATTTGACTTCCTCCTTTCCTATTTGAATACCCTTTATTTCTTTTTCTTGCCTGATTGCTCTGGCTAGAACTTCCAGTACTATACTGAATAGGAGTGGTGAGAGAGTACATCCTTGTCTAGTGCCAGATTTCAAAGGGAAAGCTTCTAATTTTTGCCCATTCAGTATGATATTGGCTGTTGGTTTGTCGTAAATAGCTTTTATCATTTTGAGATATGTTCCGTCAATACCTAGTTTGTTGAGAGTTTTTAGCATAAAGGGCTGTTGAATTTTGTCAAAGGCCTTCTCTGCATCAATTGAGATAATCATGTGGTTTTTGTCTTTGGTTCTGTTTATGTGGTGGATTATGTTTATAGATTTGCGTATGTTGAACCAGCCTTGCATCCCCGGGATGAAGCCTACTTGATCATGGTGGATAAGCTTTTTAATGTGCTGTTGCAATCGGTTTGCCAGTATTTTATTGAAGATTTTTGCATCTATGTTCATCATGGATATTGGCCTGAAGTTTTCTTTTCTTGCTGAGTCTCTGCCAGGTTTTGGTATCAGGATGATGTTGGTCTCATAAAATGATTAGGGAAGGATTCCCTCTTTTGGATTGTTTGGTATAGTTTCAGAAGGAATGGTACCAGCTCCTCTTTGTATGTCTGGTAGAATTCGGCTGTGAACCCATGTGGACCTGGGCTTTTTTTGGGTGGTAGGCTCTTAATTGCTGCCTCAACTTCAGATCTTGTTATTGGTCTATTCAGGGTTTCGACTTCTTCCTGGTTTAGGCTTCGGAGGATGCAAGTGTCCAGGAATTTATCCATTTCTTCCAGGTTTACTAGTTTATGTGCATAGAGTTGTTTGTAATAATCTCTGATGATGGTTTGAATTTCTGTGGAATCTGTGGTGATATCCCCTTTATCGTTTTTTATTGCATTTATTTGATTATTTTCTCTTTTCTTTTTTATTAATCTGGCTAGTGGTTGTCTATTTTGTTGACCTTTTCAAAAAACCAGCTCCTGGATTTATTGATTTTTTGAAGAGTTTTTCGTGTCTCTATCTCCTTCAGTTCTGCTCTGATCTTAGTTATTTCTTGTCTTCTGCTAGGTTTTGAGTTTTTTTGATCTTGCTCCTCTAGCTCTTTCAATTTTGATGATAGGGTGTCAATTTTAGATCTCTCCTTGCTTCTCATGTGGGCATTTATTGGTATATACTTTCCTCTAGAGACTGCTTTAAATGTGTCCCAGAGATTCTGGTATGTTGTGTCTTCGTTCTCGTTGGTTTCAAAGAACATCTTTATTTCTGCCTTCATTTCATTGTTTATCCAGTCAACATTCAAGAGCCAGTTGTTCAGTTTCCATGAAGCTGTGCAGTTCTGAGTTCGTTTCTGAATTCTGAGTTCTAGCTTGATTGCACCGTGGTCTGAGAGACTGTTTGTTATGATTTCCGTTCTTTTGCATTTGCTGAGGAGTGATTTACTTCCAATGACGTGGTCAATTTTAGAGTAGGTGTGATGTGGTGCTGAGAAGAATGTATATTCTGTGGATTTGGGGTGGAGAGTTCTGTAAATGTCTATTAGGTTTGCTTGATCCAGGTCTGAGTTCAAGTCCTGGATATCCTTGTTAATTTTCTGTCTCGTTGATCTGTCTAACATTGACAACAGGGTGTTCAAGTCTCCCACTACTATTGTGTGGGAGTCTAAGTCTCTTTGCAAGTCATTAAGAACTTGCCTTATGTATCTGGGTGCTCCTGTATTGGGTGCATATATATTTAGTATCGTTAGCTCTTCTTGTTGCATTGATCCTTTTACCATTATGTAATGTCCTTCTTTGTCTCTTTTGATCTTTGTTGGTTTAAAGTCTATTTTATCAGAGATGAGAATTGCAACTCCTGCTTTTTTTGCTCTCCATTTCCTTGGTAAATCTTCCTCCATCCCTTTATTTTGAGCCTTTGTGTATCTCTGCATGGGAGATGGGTTTCCTGGATACAGCACACTGATGGGTTTTGGCTTTTTATCCAGTTTGCCAGTCTATGTCTTTTAATTGGGGCATTTAGCCCATTTACATTTAGGGTTAATATTGTTATGTGTGAATTTGATCCTGCCATTTTGATGCTAGGTGGCTGTTTTGCCCCGTTAGTTGATGCAGTTTCTTCATTGTGTTGCTGCGCTTTGCGATTTGGTATGTTTTTGAAGTGGCTGGTGCTGGTTGTTCCCCTTCTAT
This sequence comes from Ateles fusciceps, assembly GCA_036589455.1. NCBI lineage: Eukaryota > Metazoa > Chordata > Mammalia > Primates > Atelidae > Ateles > Ateles fusciceps. The sequence continues at coordinate 954,161 of JAZHEH010001295.1, forward strand.
GTTTAGTGCCTCTTTCAGGAGTTCTTGTAAAGCAGGCCTGGTGGTGATGAAATCTCTGAGTACTTGCTTGTTCACAAAGGATTTTATTTTTCCTTCACTTATGAAGCTCAGTTTGGCTGGATATGAAATTCTGGGTTGGAAGTTCTTTTCTTTAAGGATGTTGAATATTGGCCCCCACTCTCTTCTGGCTTGTAGGGTTTCTGCTGAGAGATCTGCTGTGAGTCTGATGGGCTTCCCTTTGTAGGTAACCCGCCCTTTTCTCTCTGGCTGCCCTTAGCATTTTCTCCTTCATCTCAACCCTGGTGAATCTGATGATTATGTGCCTTGGGGTTGTTCTTCTTGAGGAATATCTTTGTGGTGTTCTCTGTATTTCCTGGACTTGAATATTGGCCTGCCTTCGTATGTTGGGGGAAGTTCTCCTGGATAATATCCTGAAGAGTATTTTCCAGCTTGGATTCATTCTCTCTGTCACATGCAGGTACACCTATCAAACGTAGATTAGGTCTTTTCACATAGTCCCATATTTCTTGGAGACTTTGTTCATTCCTTTTTACCCTTTTTTCTCTACTCTTGCCTTCTCGTTTTATTTCATTGAGTTAATCTTTGACCTCTGATATCCTTTCTTCTGCTTGGTCGATTCGGCTATTGAAACTTGTGTATGCTTCGCAAAGTTCTTTTGTTGTGTTTTTCAGCTCCATCAATTCACTTACATTCCTCTCTAAGTTGGTTATTCTCATTAGCATTTCGTCAAATCTTTTTTCAAGGTTCTTAGTTTCTTTGCATTGGGTTAGAATGTGTTCTTTTAGCTCACAGAAGTTTCTTATTACCCATCTTCTGAAGCCTGATTCAGTCATTTCATCACACTCATTGTCCATCCAGCCTTGTTCCCTTGCTGGTGAGGAGTTGTGATCCCTTGTAGGAGGAGAGGCGTTCTGGTTTCGGGTGTTTACCTCCTTTTTGCGCTGGTTTCTTCCCATCTTTGTGGATTTATCTATGTGTGGTGTTTGTGGTTGGTGATTTTTCAGATGGAGTCTCTCAGTGGACGTCCCGTTTGTTGATGATGAAGTTATTTATTTCTGTTTCTTAGTTTTCCTTCTAACAGTCTGGCCCCTCTGCTGTAGGACTGCTGAGGTCCACTCCCGGCCCTGCTTGCCTGGGGGATCACCTGCAGCAGCTGCAGAACAGTAAGGGTTGCTGCCAGTCTCTTCTTCTGGTATCTTTGTCCCAGAAGAATACCCGCCAGATGTCCGTCTGAGCACTCCTTTGTGAGGTAACTCGTTGGATATACAGGGGTCAGGGGAGCTGCTTGAGGAGACAGAGTGTCCTTTATAGGAGCTCAAGTGCTGAGCTGTGAGCTCCATTGTTCATTTAGAGTTGCTGGGCAGGTATGTTTAAGTCTGCTGCAGCAGAACTCATAAACCCCTTTTTCCCCCAGGTGCTCTGTCCCGGGGATTTAGGGCTTTATTTATGAGTTTCCCTGGTGCTGCTGCCTTTTTCTCAGGGCTGCCTTGTCCAGTGATGAGGCAGCCTAGTCACTGTCTGCCTACAGAGGCTTTGCTGAGCTGCTGTGGGCTCCACCCAGCTGCCGTATGAACTTCCCTGTAGTCCTGTTGATACCGGTGTAGTGAGAGAACTGCCTCGGCAATGGCAAACTACCTCTGTAGCGGCAGACTGCCTCAGTAATGGCGGACGCCCCTCCCCCACAGAGCTGGGCTGTCCCGGGCTCAGCTGTGCTTGCTGTGAAACTCTTGATCCAGAGCATTTCAGATGGCTGTCTTTTTGTGGTGGTGGGACTAGCAGAGCCTGATCACCTGGCTCCCTGCCTCAGAGTCTCCCAGGTGTTCCAGCCGCCTGTTGAAACGGCGCCGGGATCTGTGTGATTTCCCCGTGCGGCGACCCACTGCACCGGCTTAAATCGTGGGCGCTGAGATTCGTGGTGTTTTTTTTTTTTTTGCCCGGGAAATCTCCTGGCCTGGCTGCCTGTTTCAGTCCCCTTTTTTAATCAGATGAATGGGGGGGCTCTGCCTTCCCGGAGCTCCAGTTTCCAGCTAAAACGGCACCCGGACCCACGTATTTTGTATGGGGAACTGCTGCGCCGGGACGCTGCCCAAAACAGCAGCGCCAGCGAAAACAGTCGCGCCGGCAAAAACAGCTGCGCCGGCCAAACCAGCCGCGCTGGCGACCCGTGGGGCTCCTTCCCCCTGGGAATCTCCTGGTCTTTGGCCTTAAAAATCCTTCTGGGAATGCGGTGTCCACTCACCCTCCATGATTTCACTGGGAGCTGCAATCCTCAGCTGCTCCTAATCGGCCATCTTGGATCGCTCCGCACGTGGAAATCTTAATCAAACTTGCTCAAGGTCCAGCAACTCCTGGAAGTCCAAAAGACAGCTCATAGCCAGAGGACAGAGAAGACGATTCCAGACCATTGGTCCACAGAGGTGTCACCTGTCCTGTCTTTGTCTGAGCCTCACTGCCCCCTGACCTGCCCCTTCCCCCAGCAAGAATGTCACAGGTAAGAGAACTGTGTTCTCTTGACATCTGGTTGTCTTTTTCGTCTCTCTAATTCAGAAGAATGTTTGCAAGGATTTTAGATGTGTTTCTGCCCAGGGAAAGAACATTAATGGGACAGTGCAGCCCTTCCTTTGAGGACTAGGGGCTAGAATCCATCATTGGTTATTCTTTTCTGTGTGTGTGAATTTTGCTTTATTGTGGTAAGACTTCTTGACAAAAGATATATTATCCTAATAATTTTAAATGCACAGTAGTGATCTTTTAAAATGCAAATCCTTGACTGGGTACGGTGGCTCATCCCTGTAATCCCAGCACTTTGGGAGGCTGAGGTGAAGGGGATCTCTTGAGCTCCAGCTGTTTGAGACCAGCATAGGGCAACTCAGGGAAACTCCTATCTCTACAAAAAAAAAAAAAAAAAAAAAAAAAAGAGAGAGAGAGAGAGAAAAATTAGAAAATTAAAAAAGAAACCTAGCCAGATGTGGCGGCACATGCCTGTGGTCCTAGCTACTCAGGAGGCTGAGGTGGGGGCATCGATTAGGCTGGAGAGGTGGAAATGATTGCACCACTGCACTCCAGCCTGTGGGTGACAGAGTGAGACCTCGTCTCTAAATGAATGAATGAATAAATAAATAACTAAATAAATCCAGATATTATTATTCTCTGAGTTTAAAACTTTCCAATAGCTGGCCATTGAATTTAAAATTCAAACTTCTTGTCTTGGCCTATATAATTCCACAGGTGCCTACTTCTCTGAACTTATTTCTCTCACTCTTTCCTTCCCTAAACTTCAGCCACACTGGCCTTCTTTCTTTTCTTCAACCATATGACTGTCCTTTCTATGGGCCTTTGCACCCATAGGTGCCGACGATATGGGGTACTCTTCCTCTAGATATACCCAGGATTGTCTTCCTGAAAAAGCCAGGAAATATTACCAACTCAGAAAGGACCAACCTAAGTGGCTCGGTGTCTTTCTCATTTTCCTTAGGATAGTCCATTCCACTGCCACTTTTTTTTTCCTTAAGAATAGTAAGCACCCAGGAACAGAAAGTGAAGCACCATATGTTCTCACTCATAGGTGGGTGTTGAACAATGAGAACATGTGGACTCAGGGGAGAGGAGCATCACACAGAGGGGACAGTTGGCGGGGGTAGGGGAGAGACAATGGGGGGGTGGAGAGGGAGAGGGAGGGTGAGGAGGGATAACATGAGGAGAAATGCCAGATATAGTATGCACCTAAAGTAAAATAAATAAAAAAATTAAAAAATAAATAAAAAATAAAAATAAAAATGATCTGAACCATCTGAAATGATCTAATTTAGTCCATTTGCTTATTAATATTCATCTGCCCCAACAGGATGATATTTATTTATCCATCTCTCACTATATACTCAGCACTGCTCTAAGCACTTACCTGCTATCCACCCTTTTAATTTTCAAACCCACAAGTAGGTATTACCAGTATTCTAATTTTGCAGAGGAAGTACCTGAGGCTCAAAAAGATGAAGCAACTTCAGTTCCAAAAACATTTCAGTACACTAATGTTGACTATTGGCAACTACTACTGTTGTGCAGTAGAGCTCTAGTACTTATCTATTTTGTTAAACTGAAACTTTATGCCCACGGACCACTAGCTCCCTACTTCCTACCCTCCATCCCAGGGAACAACCATCCCACTATTTGCTTCTATGAATTTGACTATTTTAGATACTCCATTTAAGTGCATGGAGTATTTATTCTTTTGTGACTGGCTAATCTCACTTACCGTAATGATCTCCAGGTTCAACTATGTTGTAACATATGGCAGAATTTCTTCTTTTCAAGGGCTGAATACTGTTCTATGGTATGTTCACATAACATTTTCTCCATTCATTTTTTGATGGATATTTAGGTTGTTTCCACATCTTGGCTATTGTGAATAGTATTGCAGTGTACATCAGAGTGCTAATATTTCTTTGAAAATCTGATTTTAATTCTTTTGGATAAATATTCAGAAGTGGGATTTCTGGATCATATGGTGCAATTCTATTGTTAATTTTTTGAGTAATCTCCATATTTTTTTCACAGAAGCTGAACCATTTTACCATTTTCACCAACAGTGTGTGAGTGTCCCCTTTTTCCACATCCTTGTCAGCACTTGTTATATTTTGTTTTTCCATAATGGCCATCCTAACAGGTGTAAGGTGCTATCTAGTTTTGGTTTTGATTTGCATTTCTTTGATGAGTCACCTTGGCTTGTCCTTGACTGGAGACACATTTTGGAAGCTGATGGCACTCTCTGTTAATGGACATTTGAGTTCTTTCCTCCTATTCTCCCCGAACTGGCTCTTCCCAGGTCAGTAGGAGGAAGAGTATGCCCTTGGTGATGCAGGACTAAGATTAAGCTCTAGTGAAATCTGTAACATCTTGTTGAACATTCCCATGGATGAGCTGTAGTGCCTCATTTAATGATTTTTCTTTGTTACAGAAACATCTTGCTTTACTGAGCTCAACTTCTCTGACAACTTCATCTATGAAGCTGTCTTAAAGTATAAGAAGTCACTATCAGTGTTCAGGATCTTTGGAAAGGATGGTTTGATCTCCTTGGGCCCAGAGGGTTTCACCTCTCAAGGATCCTAAGTTCTTCAGTGTTCTGGACTCCATAGTGGGGCATCTAGGGTAATCAGGGCTGATTCTTAGAGCCCTAGCCAACTCAGCAGAAATGTCCAAGGCTCAGAGAGTGGGCCCTGGACAGGAGATGTTGACATCTTCCAATGAAACCGTTCCATTCATCTTCCTGAGACAGGAAGGTGGCCAGGAATCTCCCCAAGGAAGACACATGAGATCTCCTCTATTCTGTGATCAGCCTTGAGGTGCCACACCTCCCCAAGTTGAGCAGGTTTTTGGCTGAGGTTGAATGGTTCATATCAGGTCTCCCTTACTCTGGATGCATTGTCTGAGGTGTTTTCATACCAGGCTCTTGGCCTCTGTCTCAGAGTCTTGAAAAAAGACAGAGCAGAGCTCTCCTGCTGACAGTTCATATCTGCACTCATCCAGGATCTTCCACTTAAACAGGCTCTTAGCATCATGGGCAAACTTCCAACATGTGAGTAGATTCACATCTGAGACTATGTCTTTGGTCTTCTGCAAAATAGTGATAAGGATTTCAGTGGTTGAAAGAGGAAGCTGTGGTCAGGCCCCACCACTCTAGGGACAGCAGCTCAGTGCTGCTCTGAAGGGGCCTGGCTGTACACTGATGACTGAGATCAGAATACCAACCTTGAATATGGCTTATAAACCCTTACCTCTCTAGAGTTGCAGGGACCTCTTTGGGGTTTACTAACTCAATAGTAGAAAAATAGTTATTGAGCTCAAGTTGCATAAGATAACCTCTCTGGACAGGAACGTTAAGGATTAACAAAGCAGATGAAGGCAGTTGTCCCAGAGTGGAGAACTTGGTGAGCTTGTCTGTGGCTCTCTCCTTCTGGCTGTCACCCAGCTGCTCCAGCAGGTCACTCAAATCTCCATGTCCTGCTAAGAAGCTCCCCCTCATTTATTCCACTAGGAAACACCCATTACCCTTATCATTTCCTATCTACTCACCCCAATTTATTTTTCTCATAGCAATTATCACAATGTAAACCCAAAGAAGATACAGACAGTTCTGCCTTAGTCACTGTCTTATCCTCATGCCAAAGATAAGTTTGTGGCAAGTGACATTTGCCTACTGAAGAGGCATTTTCCTGCTGAGTGGAGATGATGAAATGGCCTTTCTAGGAGCTTAAAAAAGGGAGGTCTAGAAGACCCCAGTGTGTTGCACAGATCCTAGAGCTGGAGGCAGAGGTCAGAGAAGCCTCTGCTTCTCTGCTTGCAAAGTCTGCTTCCCATTACAGATTCTATAAAAATAATAAATTAGAAGTAGTTTAAAAAATAATAATACTAATAATCACTCATTATAAACAAGATATAACAGTATTTATTGTTAATCATAAATAATATAATCATAATGAAATATTACATACAACTATTAATCACAATAATATTTATTATTAATATATTGTTATTAATATACCATTAATAGCATATTCATATCATCTAAATAATACAGTATACCAAATATATTAATATATATTGCTAATATATTAATATATTCACATGTATCAATAATACATTAATATCTTAATATTATAAGCATATTGACATTATTATAGGCAGCAAATCATGCTGTCATGTGTGTACCTATGCAACAATCTTGCATGTTCTTCACATGTACCCCAAAACCTAAAATGCAATAAAAAATATTAAAAAAAGTACTGATGAACTATTTTACTAATATTGTATAAATACTAATGATATGTTATTAATAAATGGAATAATGTTAATATCAATTAATATTGATGACCAAAGACCCACCAACATGGGTTGTGTTTGCATCAAAACTGTGACGAAGGCAGCCCAGGTCATCATAGAAAAGTACTACATGTGCCTTGGCAGCAACTTCCACACGAACAAGCATGGGTGAGGATATCACCATTATCCTCAGCAAGAAGCTCCACAGCAAGAGAGCAGGCGATGTCACACATCTGGTGAAGCAGATTCAGAGAGGTCTAGTGAGAGGTATCTCCATCAAACTGCAGGAGTAGGAGAAAGAAAGGAGAGACAATTGTGTTCCCAAGGTCTCAGCCCTGGATCAGGAGATCACTGAAGTAGATCCTGACACTAAGGAAATGTTGAAGCTTTTGGACTTTGGCAGCCTGTCCAAACTGCAGGACACTCGGCCTATAGTAGGGATGAATTTCAAAACACCTCTTGGAGCTGTTTGAATCTTTCTGCAATGCTGTAAAATACAGTATTCACTGGATTTTATTTTCAATATACCTGGACAACAGCAATAAATAAATAAATATTGTTTATGACACATTATTAATAAGCTAAATAATGTTAGTTAATTATCAATATCTTTGATAGCATAATTGAGAATGTCATATTAATATATAAACATAAATATATAATATGAATAAATTAATAACATCAATATTAGTAACATAAGATAGCAATATTATATTAATATAATTTATTAATATATAAATATATTTACCTGGTATTAATATGCTAGTCTCTATATTAATATATTTAAGTAGTATTAAAATACTATTCTTTTTATATTAATATTTATATTAATATTCTTAGGCCTCTTTTGTATTTGTTGCACCCTAAGTCTGTTCATTTTCTTCTCTTCAGCTGACACTTGGAGCACGGCAGTCGATGATGCTCACCCAGACACTGCCTGAGCCTCACGTCTCTGGAGAAACGCAGATTTCCTTATTTTCCAGGTCAAGTCCTGCCAGCCATAGAAAGGACTTCTTTGGTGACACCTGCTGTGAAATGCCTGTCTTGGAAATCTCAGTGCTCCCCTGTACCTGTTTGAGCCCAGGGCGGAGCCATACTGTGGCACTGCTGCATCTTGTATGGCTGCCGAAGGATGCCCCAGGCCTGGGTTTGAAAGAGATGAGACACTAGTGTCTCATGAGTAGAGCCTGGATCAAACACAAATCTCCATTCTCAATGCTTAGTGACTCATTAGTGCCCCAACAACAAGATATTGGGTCTATGTGGATAGGCCTGGGGCATCCTCTACAACAGGAGATGTGTTGGGGGAAGGAGAACAGATCACAAATTCATGGGGGAGTTATTTGCAGAGCGGATATTCCCATCCACTCTGATATATAGTTAGTGTTCAGCTGTTTCTAAAAAGGACACCCAACAATGGGTGTTCTATTCCAGTTTAGGAAAATGTAGAGGCAAGGGGTCTGAGGCCCAAGGACACCACTAGATGGACCACTTCCCTGACTGTGGTGTTGTGACCCACTCAGGTCCCAGCACTCCTTGGCCTGGGGGGAAAGTTTGCTGGTTCAGCCAGAGAGCTGGATGGACAGCGTTTGCTGAGTCACAGATACCTCTCTCATACGATCTTTGTTTCCACAGTGGTGACCAGGAGGCACAGAACCCAGACCTGCTATCCCAGCTCTGTGGAATCTTCTTTCAAAATGAGACGAATAAAATCGCACATATGCTAAAGAGCATGGCAGAGGGGCAGCAGGCCCTGACCTTGAAGATCATTGCCCCCACAGCTGTGCTGATCTCCCTCTGTGGGGTCTTCTTGAATGGCACTGTCTTTTGGCTGCTTTGCTGTGGGCCCAAGAATCCCTATATGGTGTACGTCCTCCACCTGGCTGCTGCTGGCGTGATCTATCTTTGCTGCTCAGCCCTGAGGTCTTACAAATGATTCTGCTAACTTATCATGGAGTTGTGTTTTTTATCCCTAATTTCCTGGCCATAGTGTCTCCCTTCTCCTTTGAGGTATGTCTCTGTCTCCTGGTGGCCATCAGCACAGAGCGGTGTTTGTGTGTCCTCTCCCCCATCTGGTACAGATGCCACCGCCCAAAATACACATCTACTGTTGTCTGCACCCTTATCTGGGTCCTGTCTCTTTGCACTAACACAGTAAATTCACTTTTCCTAATTTACTGGAAACATGTAAAGGCATATGTCATATTTCTAAAGATTGTTGAGCTCTTCCATGGTATCCTTTTACTTGTGATGTGTGTGTCCAGTCTGACTCTGCTCATTAGACTCTTGTGCTGCTCCCAGCAGCGAAAGACCACCAGGGTCTGTGTGGTGGTGCAGATCTCAGCCACCATGTTCCTGCTCTGGGCCCTACCCCTGACTGTGGCATCCTTCATATCAGATTTCAAAATGTTGGTCTCCACCTCCTATTTAATTTCCTTGTTCCTCATTATAAACACCAGCGCCAACCCTATCATTTATTTCTTTGTGGGGGAGCCTCAGAAAGAAAAGGCTGAAGGAAACTCTCAGAGTGATTCTCCAACGGGCATTAGCAGATAAGCCAGAGCTGGGGAGGAACAAAAAGGCAGTTGGCATCTACTTGATGGAGCAGCGGGACTCTACTCAGCATGTGGAGAATCTTCTTCCCATGGAGCACCAGGTCGAAGTGGAAACATGATTTTCCACATCTGAGCTGGGGACTTTTATACATAGTAACTCAGCCTGTTCTGCCTCATAAGGCTGCTGCATTAAATCAATGCTTTGTTCTAATCAAGTACAGCTTTCATGGACTTTCAGAACAACCCCTTGCTGTTTGTGGTTGGAAGAGACATTAACTTCCTTTCTAGGCAGTATACTCTTGAATGAGCTCCAGTTCCAACAATAAGGGGAATGGGACCCAGTGAGACTTTCCTGGTATCTGTGGAATCCCAAACAGGGTCCATACAAAATGCCACGCATTATTTTCTGTCATTATCCTGGAGCATCTTCCAAGTCCAGCCATAAATTTTCCTCTCTCTGTCTATCTCCTCCTTAAATAGAGCCTGAAGTTATCTGTACTACCTGATTCTCTACACCAAGAGCCATCATCACATAAGAGATAAGAGCCAGGGTTTTGCAACCAGATTGCCTTTGTCCAAACTTTGGCTTTCCCATTCAAAGCATGTCATTGTGGGCAAATTATTCTCTGTAAGTCTGTTTCATCTTATGCAAGAGGAGGATAAAATTGGTATTTAATACGCATGTTTGGTGTGAGGATTAATTAACCTTATGAATATATAGGACTCACTGGATTTTATTTACAACATGTGTAATAATTAGTAAGGATGATGTGTTGCAGTGTGTTAAATAAATGTATAAAACCATTAAGTTGTATAATATAATCCCTCCTCACCGGGTTAGAATTACAACCAAACTTTTGACTTTGAAGAAAATAAATTTACCTCATCCCTTCTCCAACTTAACACCATTTAATTTGCCATCCTACTTACAAAATTCTTATATTGGCTTTCTTTTGTTGAATGACACACATTCTTTTTGCAAATTTTCTTTCTTCTGTGAGGAATTATGTCATTCACAATTTTTCTTGTCTTTGCCTTTTCCATGTTTTATGTCTAGTTAAAAAGGTCAATTTGAAGAGCATCTCTGTGACCACATTCTCTGTGAAATCTTATTAATCTTTTATTTCTTATAACATTATTGTAATTTGTAATGGCTCCACTCTTTTGGTCTTATTTTAAGCCTCTTCTAGATGATAACAAATTTTGTGAGGTTGAAGGCATTACTTCATGATTCAGTTTCTGTGTTCCAGTGTTTGTACATAATAAGTTTTAATAATACTCCTTTGTAATTTGAATAAAAATTGCATTCCCTTTAACTACATACCACTTATTTCAGCCTTATTAATTTTATGTTTGTGATTTTAGACAATCCTTCAAAGACTAGAATTGGCATTCTGTAATATCGCTTTATATATATATGACATTGCTTTATATATATACGCTTTAAATTCTAGTTATTTGCATCTATTATTTTATTGGGGTCAAATAATATAACCAACAAAAATATTATTAATGTTATTTGGATTTCTTTGAGATTTACTCTGTGGCCGAAGGCTTGGTCAGTTTTGTCCACCATGGTGTTTAAACTAATGCATAATCTCCTTTTAAGGTGTAATTTATCAAACAACTTTTAGTTTTTTAATGATTTCTATATATGCTTACTCAATTATGTGTACATGTTACTCAAAACAAAGAAGATTAGTTCAAGCCTAATATTAGAATATATGGTTACCTCTTCATTTCCTTATTGCACCATTGTGTAGCTCATGTCTCATGATGCTGTCCTTTCAAGAGCATGTTAAGGAGGTGTCAGAGTGAAGAAGGAACGTGAGGCTTCTCATGACAGGTCTTTGTCTCTCCATTTCTGTTAGGTCTCCACCTATAAGCAGATTAGTCCTTTTCAGTTGTCCAAGCTGCAAATACAATTTCCAACATTTTCATTGGTCACTTCACTTTGTTTATGATTAAAAAAATATTGTTGTCATGCACACCATTTTTATAAATTTGAATTTGTCAGTCTTATGGCTTAGGTATTCTGAGTTGTGATTAAAGAAGTTTTACCTACATCAGACAATATAAAATGAATCTATACTGTCTTAGAATACTATTAAATTACTTCATTTGTAAACATGTAAATATTTGATCAATTTGATTTTTTTTCCACTGGTAGATAGTGTGAAGTATGAGCCCAGTTTCATATTTTATGTTAAATGGCTAAAGTATTCAACCTTGTTAGTCATCACAAGCACTGCATAATGAGATATGATTTTCTACCCCTTTTATTAATAAGCTTCAATGGCTGGACACACAGAAGAATATAGAGGATTTAATGTCTTCTGCAACCAAAGTTGTGAGTTTAAGTTATTACTTTTGTTGAAGAAAAATTGAATACTGTACCTTAAAATTATAAACACACATACACTTATAATGAATGTTTAAAGTTTTATTGCTCCATCTTAACAGAGCCAAAATAGTGTTACCAAATTATGTCCATTACAGGGTGTGTATTGAAACAATACTAGCTTTACCTGCTCCCAAGTCAGAAAAGTCCACTGTCTCTACTGTAGAGATGCATCTGGGAGGGATTGGGTAACTGGGCACTTTCACACCTGTAGCTGTGATGCAATTCTCCAAGGCAAAGCCATTAAGTAGGACTTGGTAGGAACTGGTACCCATAGCTAGGATCAGGAATCTTCTCACCAAAAAAAAAAAAAAAAGAAAAAAAAGAAAAAAAAATTCCATTGATAAATATGTTCATGAGATTGTTTCCAGTAAATTTGTAAGAGAGAAGTTTTCAATAAAATGAAATTACTACTCCACACCTCTTAAAATAAAAGAAAAAAATGAAACAAAACCAAACAAACAAGTGAAAAAACCATGACAAAAAACATATGCTCAGACCCAAAGGCGCAAATCTGAATCCTGGCCTTTTGCCAAAAGAAATGGGATTGTGAAATATGAACAACCATTTAAAGAGTGTTTCACCTCAAACACCCAGGTATGACCACAAAATAAACCAAATGAGGAAAATCTCCCAGAGGGAAGTTCCAATGTTCAAGGATGATTCTCCAGATAGATTAGGTGAATTCTTCCAAAGAGAAGAACAGACAACTGTGACCCTGAGGGTGATGGACCTTACTTTGCTGAAGAGTGTGATTCTGTCTGTTCTTGTGTCCAAGAATGTATAGCTGGGAAGGACACTTACCGAATTAATGGAATTAAATGTCCATCACTTGGGTACCTGAATGGAACTAGAGGCAGTAACAAGATGATACTAGGTACAGTTCTTGGCAAAATAATGACTCCATTTTGCATAGATGCTAATATTTTATTTTAATTGGGACAAGGGAGGGAGGTGTATATAATTTTGGGGTAGGTAAAAAAGGCCTATGTGTTAGTTACATTGAGGGCACTGCTATATCTCATTAGAGGACACTCTAACGAGATGTAGCAGGACATTCTACATGGTATGACTCTGAGAAGAGTTTTCACAGATATAAAAAGAGATAGAAGGAAAGTAAGTTCTTTTTTCTTGTATTTCATATCATATTCTGAGTATGAAGTCATATCCTAAGCATTTGGAAAGCATGCCCAGTGAGGAATGAGGACAATATTCTGAAGATGCCAGAGGTGAAAGTGGATAATTCTAATTTTTTCAATACATTGTGTCACTGACTTGAATATCTTACAGCAGCCCTATCTATAGGTTTCTTGTACTTCAATATCATACATCACTGACTGTTAAAATTAGTTGAGTTGAGCTTCTCTTTATTTTGCAGCCAAAAACATTTCTAACTGGAAATATTTTCTTATCTTTGAATGAAAAGAAAAAGACAGGCTTCTATGGGAATGCTACACAGCAAACTCGAATCCTAGTACTAGATAAGCTTGCCTCACACACCAGTGCCCATTGTCATTAAACCAGGGCCTAGATTTATGTTTATAAAATTATCTGTGTGGCTTTTACTGTGATAGAAGCGAATAGTGTTGGTTCCTAAAGATAGAAAAGCATAAAATATACACTATATGGGGGAGGCCAATCTTATTATGAGTGTCCTGTGGAGAAACGTTTCTAGACAGAATCCCAACAGTGTTTCAGATACATGATTATAAACAGGACTTGAGCCTGATAAACACCAGTATTATGTATCATGAGAGAGTGGGAGACAGAGAGGGTGATGTGGTGTGACAACTGAAATGGGGGCAGCTTGCTTTGCTACTCAGACCCATTCTTCACCTCTCTTCACCATGCTTAGTGTTCCAGGATGCTGGTACCAGCAAACAGCATTAGAGATTTCACATCTCTAGTTCTTCTGGTCGGTCTTGACAAATGAAAAGTACGTAAAAATGCTCAAAAGGCAGGAGATTGAAGTTAACCAGTTTGTAGCCAAATTACCATGAATTTTTCATCCCTGTACCAAAGGCTGGAGCTCCTGAGGAAACCTTTCCATTAAGTGACCACTTTAAGGTCTGGGTCCCTGCACCTCGTTTTTTCAGCCCTCTGTAACTAGTTTTGGAGTACTGTGGAGAGTTTTCCTGAAAAATTATGCTGAGCATAGTTTGGGTAGGAACATGATGCCAAGGTCAGCAAGTAGATGATCAATTCAAGATCCACTTAAAGGAAGGAGTGACAAGGTTCTATAGTCTTTGGTGAATCCATCAGAGCTTGGAGGGAGGAGATGGGGTCAATAAAGAAGTCAACAGCAGGAGGTGGCATTCTGAGTACAGGAATTTCTGGAGAGTCTTCCTGGCCTTCCTCACTGCCTCCATGTGAGGTAGGATTCCTGAGGATCCTAGCATGGTGAAATCATGTCCCTGGGGAGTCTCATTAGGCACATACAGAGGATACTGATTCATAACTTTACCACACAGTATCTTGAATTTTCCACAGTATTTTCTCATGGAAATTTTATTTTTCTGCTGCAATGTTTCCTTTTAGAGATGTATGAAAAAAAGTAAAAGACATGGAGTGACTCCTGTAATAATCAGGAGGATAGCAGCAGGAATACCCTCACCAAGGTTCACACCAACATCTACATGCATGTATACCTTGTGAGGGGTCTCCCTTTTCAACCTCTGGTCACTCTCCACCCACAGCATCCTCTGGAGAAACACTCTAGAGTCCCCTTCCTGCACACTCTCTTCTCTTAAGGCTCACTACAAAAAAGTAAATGACAGGGTTGGAGTTTCTGTTCACATAGAAAAGGAAGAAGGCAATGCAAAATAGACAGTCCATCTGTGTGAGCAGAAACTTCTACGAATGCCTCTTCATGCCTTAGGAACAGCACAAAAGGGAAACATGATGCCTATGAGCATGAGCACAACCCCATCTTCTCCCTCCAAGCTCTGATGATTGCACAGATCCTTGTCACTCCTGTTCTTTAAGTTCGTGACTGCACACTGCTGTTCAGTATAGCACTGAACCCAGATAAACAGAGTCACGATGGTAACAATGTGTTGTGCACATCCTGAGGATAATGATGGCAAGAGAAACAGCAATGAATACGTTACAAGGACATTTATAGCCCAGTAACAAGCAGCCCATCTCAATGATGCAAAGGGAAAACGCTCGATAGAGGTCCAGTCAATGGTTAACAGATGCCATGGGTAAAGGTGTGTGTGCCAGACAAGGCAGAGAACACACAAGTGGTGTTGGCTGCTGACAGCAGCCAGGAAACTCAGACCTGCTGTGTAGGAGAAACAGGTGAACAGATGCACTAAAGTACGGGTACAAAATGAAGCCTGATGGCAGTACCACCAAATGCCATGACAGCATGTATAGAGGAAATCAACATTGGTCAAATTAAGAGATAGGCAGAGGAGAGATGTCGTTTCATGTGGAAGCCCAGAAGCCAGAGTACAGTTGCATTTCCTCTAGTTCTACAAGTATGCAACAGAGCAACAAGCCTTGGAAGAGGGTAATGGTCATGATGAGAGGATGCTTCTCATAGGTGTCATTTCCACAGTGGACTTTCAGATGTACAATGTTTTAGTGTCATAATTACCCAGATGAGATTGTGGAATGCTGCTCCGTGGGCAGTGGAAACTCTGCTGGGGTTTGTGTGCCTGTGGATAAATGGGATGAACATCAATTACCAGGGTATAGGTGTTGGGAAGCTTTACTCCATTTCATGATTCAAGACATTGGGTGCAATGGCTCATGCCTGTAATCCAAGCACTTTGGGAGGCTGAAGTGAGAGGATCACTTTAGCCCAGGAGCTTGAGACATGGACAACATAACAAGACATTGTCTCTACAAAAAGAAAAAAAAAAGCTGGGGATAGTGGCACATGTCTTTAGTCCCAGCTACAAAGAAGGCTGTGGTGGAAGGATCACTTGGGTTCAATAATTTGAGACAGTGAGTCAAGATTATTCCACTCCAAGCCAGTCTGGGCAACAGAGTGAGATTCTGTTTCTTAAAAAAACTTACAAGCGATGTGAAGGACCTCTTCAAGGAGAACTATAAACCACTGCTCAAGGAGAACTATAAACCACTGCTCAAGGAAATAAGAGAGGACACAAACAAATGGGAAAACATTCCATGCTCATGGATAGGAAGAATCAATATTGTGAAAATGGCTATACTGCCCAAGGTAATTTAGAGATTCAATGCTATCCCCCATCAAGTTACCATTGACTTTCTTCTCAGAATTGGAAAAAACTACTTTAAAGTTCATGTGGAACCAAAGAAGAGCCCGTAGAGCCAAGACAATTCTAAGAAAAGAGAACAAAGCTGGAGGCATCAGGCTACCTGACTTTAAACTTATTACAAGACAACCAAAGCAGCATGGTACTGGCACCAAAACAGAGATATAGACCAATGAAATGGAAAAGAGGCCTCAGAAATAGTGCCACACATCTACAACCATCTGATCTTTGATAAATCTGATAAAAACAATCAATGGGGAAAGGATTCCCTATTTAATAAATGGTGTTGGCAAAACTGGCTAACCATATGCAGAAAACTGAA
This sequence comes from Ateles fusciceps, assembly GCA_036589455.1. Classification (NCBI taxonomy): domain Eukaryota; kingdom Metazoa; phylum Chordata; class Mammalia; order Primates; family Atelidae; genus Ateles; species Ateles fusciceps. The sequence goes on from JAZHEH010001295.1 coordinate 970,523, forward strand.
ACTGGACCCCTTCCTTACACCTTATACAAAAATTAACTGAAGATGGATTAAAGACTTAAACATAAGACCTCAAACCATAAAAACCCTAGAAGAAAACCTAGGCAATAGCATGCAGGACACAGGCATAGGCAAGGACTTCATGACTAAAACAACAAAAGCATTGGCAACAAAAGCCAAAATAGACAAATGGGATCTAATTAAACTCCATGAATTGCTAGAGAAAATGATGAAAGGAGCCATGCGTCCAATTTAGTTTTCTCAAGCTGAGCTACACATAAAAGTCTACATGAAATGATCTGCTGGCTCCTTCGCAAACAGTTGCGGGTCAACGGAGGGGGAATGACATGAGGATGCATGGACTGTATGCTTACTCTGGCTGTCAGTTATAATTTGTTAATATGTTGTGGCAGAACCTGTTTGGTAAGTGGCAAAGCACAAAAGCATTCCCAAAACTTCTTTACATTACTTTTATGGATCATTCATAATTAACTTTCTTAAAAAAAATGCACTAGAGAAAAATCAAGAAAGAGCAAATTAATCTTTGAGAAGACAGTAAAATAAAATTCTTACATTAATTTTACCTTACAAAACATGCAATTCAATTCATGACAAAATCCAAGAGCATGTTTGAGCTACTGGCATGCCTGAACTCATTGGGAAAATGCTGACCTGACTTACGTCTTCTGCCTTGTAGGATGGGCTAGGCTGGGCTGGACCTCAGTCTGGGAGATGAGTTAAAGTGGAGAGACTCTGACTTCTCTTAAGGATTCTTCTTTGTTTTAGGGAACAGTTTTTTTTTTTTAATTTTACCTTAAGTTCTGGGGTGCATGTGCAGATCTTGCAGGATTGCTACATAGGTATACATATGCCATGGTGGTTTGCTGCCTCGATCCCCCTGTCACCTACATTAGGTATTTCTCCTATTGTTATCCCTCCCCACCCACTCTCCCCACCACCTGCTATCCTCCCGTAGCCCCCTGCAACCCTAACAGACCTCAGTGTGTGATGTTCCATTCCTCGTGTCCATGTGTTCTCATTGTTCAACACCCACTTATGAGTGAGAACATGTGATGTCTGGTTTTCTGTTCTTGTGTCAGTTTACTGAGAATGATGGCTTCCAGGTTCATCTATGTCCCTGCAAAGGACATTAACTCATCCTTTCTTATGGCTACATAGTATTCCACAGTGTATATGTGCCACATTTGCTTTATCCAGTCTATCATTGATGGGCATTTGGGTTGGTTCCAAGTCTTTGCTATTGTGAACAGTGCCGCAATGAATGTACATGTGCACGTGTCTTTATAATAGATCAATTTATAGTTCTTTGGGTATATACCCAGTAATGGGATTGCTGGGTCAAATGGCATTTCTAATTCTAGATCCTTGAAGAATTGCCACACTGTCTTCCACAATGGTTGAACTAATTTACACTCCCACCAACAGTGTAAAAGTGTTCCTATTTCTCCACATCCTCTCCAGCATCTGTTGTCTGCAGATTTTTTTTTATATACATATTTTTTTTTATTGCATTTTAGGTTTTGGGGTACATGTGAAGAATATGCAAGATTGTTGCATAGGTGCACACATGTCAGTGTGATTTGCTGCCTTCCTCCCCAACACCTATATCTGGCATTTCTCCCCATGCTATCTCTCCCCAACTCCCCCACCCCACACTGTCCCTCCCCCTGTTTCCCACCGACAGACCCCAGTATGTGATGCTCCCCTCCCTGGGTCCATGTGTTCTCATTGCTCAACACCCACCTATGAGTGAGAACATGCAGTGTTTGAATTTCTGTTCTTGTGTCAGTTTGCTGAGAATGATGGTTTCCAGGTTCATCCATGTCCCTACAAAGGACACGAACTCATCGTTTTTGATGGCTGCATAATATTCCATGGTGTATATGTGCCACATTTTCCCTGTCCAGTCTATCATCGATGGGCATTTGGGTTGGTTCCAGGTCTTTGCTATTGTAAACTGTGCTGCAATGAACATTCCTGTGCATGTGTCCCTATAGTAGCACAATTTATAATCCTTTGGAAATATACCCAGTAATGGGATTGCTGGATCAAATGGAATTTCTATTTCTAGATCCTTGAGGAATCAGACACACTGTCTTCCACAATGGTTGAACTAATTTACAGTCCCACCAACAGTGTAAAAGTGTTCCTATTTCTCCACATCCTCTCCAGCATCTGTTGTCTCCAGATTTTTTAATGATTGCCACTGTAACTGGCGTGAGATGGTATCTCAATGTAGTTTTGATTTGCATTTCTCTAATGACCAGTGATGATGAGCATCTTTTCATATGTTTGATGGCTTCATGTATGTCTTCTTTTGAAAAGTGTCTGTTTCATATCCTTCCCCCACTTTTGAATGGGCTTGTTTGTTTCTTTCTTGTAAATCTGTTTCAGTTCTTTGTAGATTCTGGTTATCAGCCCTTTGTCAGATGGGTAGACTGCAAAAACTTTTTCCCATTCTGTTGGTTGCTGATTCACTCTAATGACTGTTTCTTTTGCCGTGCAGAAGCTGTGGAGTTTGATTTGGTCCCATTTGTCTATTTTGGCTTTTGTTACCAATGCTTTTGGTGTTTTGGTCATGAAGTCCTTGCCTACGCCTATGTCCTGAATGGTTTTGCCTAGATTTTCTTCTAAGGTTTTTATGGTGTTAGGTCTTATGTTTAAGTCTTTAATCCATCTGGAGTTAATTTTAGTGTAAGGTGTCATGAAGGGGTCCAGGTTCTGCTTTCTGCACATGGCTAGCCAGTTTTCCCAATACCATTTATTAAACAGGGACTCCTTTCCACATTGCTTGTTTTTGTCAGGTTTGTCAAAGATCGGAGGGTTGTAGATGTGTGGCATTGCCTCTGAGGCCTCTGTTCTGTTCCATTGGTCTATATCTGATTTGGTACCAGTGCCATGCTGTTTTGATTACTGTGGCTTTGTAGTATAGTTTGAAGTCTGGGAGTGTGATGCATCCAGCTTTGTTTTTTTTCTTAGAATTGACTTGGCTATGTGGGGCTCTCTTTTGGCTCCATATGAAGTTTAAGGTGGTTTTTTCCAGTTCTGTGAAGGTCATTGGTAGCTTGATAGGGATAGCGTTGAATCTGTAAATTACTTTGGGCAGCATGGCCATTTTCACGATATTGATTCTTCCTAGCCATGAACATGGACTGTTTCTCCATCTGTTTATGTCCTCTCTTATTTCGTTGAGCAGTGGTTTGTAGTTCTCCTTGAAGAGGTCCTTTACGTTCCTTGTTGGTTGTACTCCTAGGTATTTTATTCTCTTTGTAGCAATTTTGAATGGCAGTTGGTTCTTGATTTGACAGTCTTTAAGTCTGTTATTGGTGTATAGGAATGCTTGTGATTTTTGCACATTGATTTTATATCCTGAGACTTTGCTGAAGTTGCTTATCAGTTTCAGGAGATTTTGGGCTGAGATGATGGGGTCTTCTAGATATACAATCATGTCGTCTGCAAAGAGACAATTTGACTTCCTCCTTTCCTATTTGAATACCCTTTATTTCTTTTTCTTGACTTATTGCTCTGGCTAGAACTTCCAGTACTATATTGAATAGGAGTGGTGAGAGAGGGCATCCTTGTCTAGTGCCAGATTTCAAAGGGAATGCTTCTAGTTTTTGCCCATTCAGTATGATATTGGCTGTTGGTTTGTCATAGATAGTTTTTATCGTATTGAGATATGTTCCACCAATACCTAGTTTATTGAGGGTTTTTAGCATAAAGGGCTGTTGAATTTTGTCAAAGGCCTTCTCTGCATCAATTGAGATAATCATGTGGTTTTTGTCTTTGGTTCTGTTTATATGGTGAATTATGTTTATAGATTTGTGTATTTTGAACCAGCCTTGCATCCCTGGGATGAAGCCTACTTGATCATGGTGGATAAGCTTTTTGATGTGTTGTTGCAATCGGTTTGCCAGTATTTTATTGAAGATTTTTGCATCTATGTTCATCATGGATATTGGCCTGAAGTTTTCTTTTCTTGCTGAGTCTGTGCCAGGTTTTGGTATCAGGATGATATTGGTCTCATAAAATGATTTGGGAAGGATTCCCTCTTTTGGATTGTTTGGAACAGTTTCAGAAATAATGGTACCAGTTCCTCTTTGTATGCCTAGTAGAATTCAGCTGTGAACCCATGTGGACCTGGGCTTTTTTTGGGTGGTAGGCTCTTAATTGCTGCCTCCACTTCCGACCTTGTTATTGGCCTATTCAGGGTTTTGACTTCTTCCTGGTTTAGGCTTTGGATGATGCAAGTGTCCAGGAATTTATCTATTTCTTCCAGGTTTACTAGTTTATGTGCATAGAGTTGTTTGTAATAATCTCTGATGATGGTTTGAATTTCTGTGGAAATTCAATTTATTGCATCTATTTGATTATTTTCTCTTTTCTTTTTATTAATCTGGCTAGTCTTCTGTCTATTTTGTTGACCTTTTCGAAAAAGCAGTTCCTGGATTTATTGATTTTTTGAAGGGTTTTTTGTGTCTCTATCCCCTTCAGTTCTGCTCTGATCTTAATTATTTCTTGTCTTCTGCTGGCTTTTGAGTTTTTTTGATCTTGTTCCTCTGGCTCTTTCAATTTTGACGATAGGGTGTCAATTTTGATCTCTCCTTGCTTCTCATGTGGGCATTTATTGCTATGTATTTTCCTCTAGAGACTGCTTTAAATGTGTCCCAGAGATTCTGGTATGTTGTGTCTTCATTCTCATTGGTTTCAAAGAACATCTTTATTTCTGCCTTCCTTTCATTGTTTATCCAGTCAACATTCAAGAGCCAGTTGTTCAGTTTACATGAAGCTGTGCAGTTCTGAGTTAGTTTCTGAATTCTGAGTTCTAACTTGATTGCACTGTGATCTGAGAGACTGTTATGATTTCCATTCTTTTGCATTTTACTTCCAATTATGTGGTCAATTTTAGAATAGGTGCAATGTGGTGCTGAGAAGAATGCATATTCTTTGGATTTGGGGTGGAGAGTTCTGTAAATGTCTATTAGGTTTGCTTGGTCCAGGTCAGAGTTCAAGTCCTAGATATCCTTGTTAATTTTCTGTCTCTTTGATGTGTCTAGTATTGACAATGGGGTGTTTAAGTCTCCCACTATTATTGTGTGGAGTCTAAGTCTCTTTGTAAGTCATTAAGAACTTGTCTTATGTATCTAGGTGCTACTGTATTGGGTGCATAGATATTTAGGATCGTTAGCTCTTCTTGTTGCATTGATCCTTTTACCATTATGTAATGTCCTTCTTTGTCTCTTTTGATCTTTGTTGGTTTAAAGTCTATTTTGTCAGAGATGAGAATTGCAACTCTTGCTTTTTTTGCTCTCCATTTGCTTAGTAAATCTTCCTCTAACCCTTTATTTTGAGCCTTCGTGTATCTTTGAATGTGAGATGGGTTTCCCGGATACAGCACACCGACGGGTTTTGGCTTTTTATCCAGTTTGCCAGTCTATGTCTTTTGATTGGGGCATTTAGCCCATTTACATTTAGGTTTAATATTGTTATGTGTGAATTTGATCCTGCCATTTTGATGCTAGCTGGCTGTTTTGCCTGTTAGTTGATGCAGTTTCTTCATTGTGTTGATGCTCTCTACCATTTGATATATTTTTGGAGTGACTGGTACTGGTTGTTCCTTTCTATGTTCAGTGCCTCTTTCAGGAGCTCTTATAAAGCAGGCCTGGTGGTGATGAAATCTCTGAGTACTTGCTTGTTCACAAAGGATTTCACTTTTCCTTCACTTATGAAGCTTAGTTAGGCTGGATATGAAATTCTGGGTTGAAAGTTCTTTTCTTTAAGGATGTTGAATATTGGCCCCCCACTCTCTTCTGGCTTGTAGGGTTTCTGCTGAGAGATCTGCTGTGAGTCTGATGGGCTTCCCTTTGTGGGTAACCCAACCTTTCTCTCTGGCTGCCCTTAGCATTTTCTCCTTCATTTTAACCCTGGTGAATCTGACTATTATGTGCCTTGGGGTTGCTTTCTTGAGGAATATCTTTGTGGTGTTCTCTGTATTTCCTGGACTTGAATATTGGCCTGCCTTGCTAGGTTGGGGAAGTTTTCCTGGATAATATCCTGAAGAGTATTTTCTAGCTTGGATTCATTCTCTCCATCACATTCAGATACACCTATCAAATGTAGATTAGGTCTTTTCACATAGTCCCATATTTTTTGGAGACTTTGTTCATTCCTTTTTACCCTTTTTCTCTACTCTTGCCTTCTCGTTTTATTTCATTGAGTTGATCTTTGACCTCTGATATCCTTTCTTCTGCTTGGTCAATTAGGCTGTTGAAACTTGTGTATGCTTTGTGAAGTTTTTGTGTTGTGTTTTTCAGCTCCATCAATTCACTTACATTCCTCTCTAAGTTGGTTATTCTCATTAGCATTTCGTCAAATCTTTTTTAAGGTTCTTAGTTTCTTTGCATTGGGTTAGATCATGTTCTTTTAGCTCACAGAAGTTTCTTATTACCCACCTTCTGAAGCGTGATTCTGTCATTTCCTCACACTCATTGTCCATCCAGACTTGTTCCTTTGCTGGTGAGGAGTTGTGATCCCTTGTAGGAGGAGAGGCATTCTGGTTTTGTGTGTTTTCCTCCTTTTTGCACTGGTTTCTTCCCATCTTTGTAGATTTATCTATGTGTGGTCTTTGTGATTGATGATTTTCAGATGGGGTCTCTGAGTGGATATACAGTTTGTTGATGATGAAGTCATTACTTTCTGTTTCTTAGTTTTCCTTCTAACAGTCTGGCCCCTCTGTTGTAGGATTGCTGGAGGTCCACTCCAGGCCCTGCTTGCCTGGGGATCACCTGCAGCAGCTGCAGAACAGTAAGGGTTGCTGCCAGTTTCTTCCTCTGCTATCTTTGCTCCAGAAGGATACCCGCCAGATGTCAGTCTGAGCTCTCCTTTATGAGGTGACTCATTGGATATTCGAGGGTCAGAGATCTGCTTGAGGAGACAGTCTGTCCTTTATAGGAGCTCAAGTGCTGAGCTGTGAACTCAGTTGTTCATTCAGAGATGCTGGGCAGGTACGTTTAAGTCTGCTGCAGTCAGAACTCATAAACCCCCCTTTTTCCCCAGGTGCTCCGTCCTGGGGAGTTGGGGCTTTATTTGTGAGTTTCCATTGTGTTGCTGCCTTTTACTCAGGATTGCCTTGCCCAGCGAGGAGGCAGACTAGTCACTGCCTGAAGAGGCTTTGCTTAGCTGCTCTGGGCTCCGTCCAGCTGCTGTGTGAACTTCCCTGCAGTCCTGTTTATACTGGTGTAGTTAGAACTGCCTTGGCAGTGGCGGGCTGCCTCTGCAATGGCAAACTACCTCCATAATGGTGGATTGCCTCAGTAATAGCAGACGCCTCTCCCTCACAGTGCTGGACTGTCCCAGGTTCAGCTGTGCTTGCTGTGAAACTCTCAATCCAGAGCATTTCCGATTGCTGTTTTTTTGTGGGGTGGGACCAGCCGAGCCTGATCACCTCACTCCCTGCTCAGAGTCTTTTTTTTTAGTTGACTGGTCGACTGTCTCCCAGGTCTTCCAGTCAGCTGTTGAAAAGGCACCGGGATCTGTGTGATTTCCCGTGTGGCGACCCACTGCGCTGGCTGAAACAGCAGGCGCTGAGATTCGTGGTGCTTTTTTTTTTGCCTGGGAAATCTCCTGGCCTGGCTGCCTGTTTCAGTCCCCTTTTTTAATCAGATGAATAGGCCACTCTGCCTTCCCTGAGCTTCAGTTGCCAGCTAAAATGGCATCCGGACCCATGTATTTTGTACGGGGAACTCCTGCACCTGAGCCACAGCCAAAACAGCAGCACCAGTGAAAACAGCTGCGCCAGCGGAAAACAGCTGCGCAAGCCAAACCAGCTGTGCTGGCTAGCCGTGGGGCTCCTCCGCCTGGGAATCTCCTGGTCTGTGGGCAATAAAAATCCGCCTGGGAATGTGGCATCCACTCACCCTCCATGCTTTCCCTGGGAGCTGCAATCCTGCGCTGCTCCTAACTGGCCATCTTGGATCTTCCGTCTCCAGATTTTTTAATAATCACCATTCTAACTGGTGTGAGATGATATCTCAATGTGGTTTTGATTTGCATTTCTCTAATAACCAGTGATGATGAGCATTTTTTCATACGTTTGTTGGCCACATAAATGTCTTCTTTTGAAAAGTGTTTGTTCAACAAGTCCATTCAAAAGTGGGCAAAGGATATGAACAGACACTTTACAAAAGAAGACATAGATGAGGCCAACAAACATATGAAAAAATGCTCATCATCACTGGTCATTAGAGAAATGCAAATCAAAACTACATTGAGATACCATCTCATGCCAGTTAGAATGGCGATCATTAAAAAAGTCGGGAGACAACAGATGCTGGAGAGGATGTGAAGAAATAGGAACACTTTTACACTGTTGATGGGAGTGTAAATTAGTTCAACCATTGTGGAAGACAGTGTGGTGATTCCTCAAGGACCTAGAAATAGAAATACCATTTGACCCAGCAATCCCATTACTGGGAATATATCCAGAGGATTATAAATCATTCTACTATAAGGACACATGCACATGAATGTTCACTGCAGCACAGTTTACAATAGCAAAGACCTGGAACCAACCCACATGCCCATCGATGATAGACTAGACAGGGAAAATGTGGCACATATACACCATGGAATATTATGAAGCCATCAAAAACGATGAATTCGTGTCCTTTGTAGGGACATGGATGAACCTGGAAACCATCATTCTCAGCAAACTGCCACAAGAACAGAAAATCAAACACTGCATGTTCTCACTCATAGGTGGGTGTTGAACAAGGAGAACACATGGACCCAGGGAGAGGAGCATCACACACTGGGGTGTCTGGGGGGGGAAACAGGGGAGGGACAGTGGGGGGGTGGGGAGTTGGGAGAGATAGCATGGGGAGAAATGCCAGATATAGGTGATGGGGGAGGAAGACAGCAAATCACACTGCCGTGTGTGTACCTATGCAACAATCTTGCATGCTCTTCCCATGTACCCCAAAACCTAAAATGCAATAAAAAAATAAATAAATAAAAATAAAAAAAAGATAATGTGGCACATATACACCATGGAATGCTATGCAGTCATAAAAAAGGATGAGTTTAGGACTTTTGCAGGGACATGTATGAAGTTGGAAACCATCATTCTCAGCAAACTGACACAGGAACAAATACCAAATACTGCATGTTGTCACTCATAAGTGGGAGTTGGGCAATGAGAACACATGGACACAGGGAGGGGAACATCACACACCGAGGCCTGTAGGGGATTTTGGCTAGAGGAGGGATAGCATTAGGAGAAATACTTAATATAGATGACATGGTGCAGGAAACCACCATGACATATGTATACCTATGTAACAAACCTGCACGTTCTGCACATGTATCCCAAAACTTAAAGTATAATAAAAAACAAACAAAACAAACACACACACACACACACACACACAAGAAAAGAAAAGTGTTTGTTCATGTCTTTCACTCACTTTTTGATGAGATTTTTTTTTCTTGTATATTTGTTTTAGTGCTTTGTAGATTCTGGATATTAACCCTTTGTCAGATGGGTAGTTTGCAATAGTTGTTTCCCATTCTGTTGGTTGCTGATTCACTCTAATGATTGTTTCTTTTGCTGTGCAGAAGCTCTTACATTTAATTAGATCTAGGGAACAGTTTTTAAGGACATATGTGCCACATTTTCCCAAGGACAGGGTAAATAAAAGAGTTAGACAGGATTGGGGGATATCATGAGATGTTGGGATAATGATGCTTCAGTTAAAGGCCTGGGCTCCGATATGCAAATGGTCCTGGTACAAAAAGACCTAAGGGACATGGAGAACTTGATGACTGCTTGTCAAGACCCAGTTCTAAGCAGATATACTTAGAGAGCTTCCTGACATGAGGGCAGAACTTTGATTTCTCAGGAGGTTGGCCTCTGTGATTCCAAGTCCGTTCAAGTCCTCTCAGGTATGAAAAGGTCTCTCTACCTTTTTTAATTTTCAAAGCATTTTAACTCAAAGATTCATTTTTTTTTTTTGGAATTTAAAACCTTGTGATTTTTTTTTACTGAAGATGGTGCATTTGAAGATTGACATGATAGAAACCAGGTTCCTGGAGAAAGGAGGGCTTGGGGTTCTCAGGCTAGCCCCAGTGGGCGAGGTATTTCTGTGTTCTGGGCCCTAGTTCATGGATGTCTTGGCTGTATAGATGGGCAAAGGGTGTGTTATTCTGTTAGAGGTAGGATTTGAGCCACTATGTTACTGAAGTGTGATCTATGACTTCTGGGAATATCGTTTCACATTTTCTGATTTCACAGCTTCTCTATTCATATTTAGTTCTTATCTAACATAAGGAATAAAGTTCTGGCACATGCTTCACCATGAACAAGCCATGAAAACATGAGGCTAAGTGAGAAAAACAGGCACAAAATGTCACAGATGGTCTGATTCTACTAATAGAACATGTCCAGAATAGGTGAATGCACAGAGACAGAAAACAGATGGTGGTTGCCAAGAGCTGGAAGGAAGAGGGAAATGGAAGAATCTGCTAAGGGCTTTCTTACCGGGGCATGGAAATGTTTTGGAACTAGATAGATGTGGTGGCTGCACAATATTGTGAAGAGGCTAAGTAAGGCAGAACTACGCACTTTCAATTGGCTAATTTTATGTTATGTAAATTTCATCTCAAATAAAAAGTTAAGTGGGGGAACCAGAGCAAGTACTTCAATCCCAATGCAAAGGCTACTTGGCTATTTTGGCTGCAATGACCTGGGCACCTCCATCAGAGCTGGCTCCCTGAATCCCAGGATCCAACCTGTTGCATCTACTCTTTGGGGAGCCTGGCTCATGGTTCAACTTAGAAATGACATTTCCAAGACCACAAATGATATTTCCAAGTACCAGCGTCTCTCTGTGCCCAATGCTGGGGCCACACCAGGTTCCAAGGTCTCCCCCACCCCAGGAGGGCTTCTTCCTCTTCCCTGGGTGACAACGAAGAACGTGTCACTCAGTCACTGGGCTCAGTAGTTGTCTCTGGGCATGAGCTGGGTCTCAATGAACCTAAGGATGAGAAGCATGGCTCTTCCCTTGAGGCCAGATGCCACCTCCATGGCGGGTCTTTCTTTTTGCTGGAGGGGGAAGTCACTTCTCCCCATGAAACTATTTTATCTATAAATCTCCTCTCTTTGCTGATGAACAAAGCCCAACTGTTCCTGCTTGGTGCCTTCGTGACCTGGGGTGGGCCAGGGAGTATAGTTTAGCTTCTCTTCTGTCACCATCACGAGTTCTGACACCCTGGCCCAGGCACATAACCACAGGTCACCCTGATGTTTCCATGGGCACCAGTGTTACTAAGCCTCAAGCCTCATCTTATGACCAGATTAGATCTGAGTTGGATCTGTGGTCCTCCCCTGACCTCAGATAAGGAGTCTAGGCACCAGGCACAGGGAGGGGTGGGACTGGGGCTGGACTCTTCCATTTCCACAGAGCCATTGACTGAAAGGGACTTCATCATGCCAGCAGGAGGGAAGATTTAAACACGGGGCTCACTTGGAGCTTGTCCCTAGCATTCCCCTGAAACGCCACGATGCACCAACATGTGACTGCAGATCACTGGGCTGCCTGTGAGAAATTTCGAGGCGTATTGTAGGCTTTTATCAATTTGTGGAACAAGCTTTGTTTTGGAAACCTCTGTGATCCATAAACAAAGCTTCAGCAGCTCAGAGTTGTAGGACCAGCGATGTCTCACCATTCTGAGACTTCCCATAATTCGGTGTATAAGGTTCTCTTCACTACTGTGATCATCAGCTTGGACTCCCACGACAGAGACCACAGACTGAATGACTTAAACAATAGAATTCTACTCCGTCACAGTCCTGGGGTTTGGAAGTCTGAGATTAAAGGGTTGGCACTGTTGGTTCTTTCTGGGGCCTCTCTCCTTTGCTAGTAGATGGCTGCTTCCTCCCTGTATCATCACATGGTTATCTCTGTGTGCTAATCTCCTCATCTCATGAGGACATCAGTCCTATTGGATTAGGGCCCAGCCTAATAACCCATGTTAACATAGTTACCTTCTTAAAGATTCTGTCTCCAAATACAGTCACATTCTAAAGTATTGGGGGTTAGGACTTTAACATGAATTTAGAAGATCATAATTCAGCTCATAACGACAACCCTTAATAGCTGGGGATACTGAAGCAGAAAAGGATCCACTGCTTGTCAAAGATAGCTGAGATTTGCCCACATAAGTTCAGCTCTCAGACCCTTGGCCTGAACTCCCAGGCTACTGAGTTTGACTCAGCTGTCAGTTTCCAGAAAATATATTGATCCTCTCCCATTTTATTTTTAGTAAGGTGACCAACAAGCTTGGCTTTCCCAGGGCTATGGGGATATTCAGGACAAGGAATTTTCAGGGCTAAAATCTAGGAAATTCTAAAGCAAAGTGGTACCTTTGCCCTCCCTGCATGATTCTACACACAAAGACTTGTGATTGATAGCCTGAAGCCCACAGCTCAGGTGCATGTATCCCTCGGGACCCCATGAAGAAGCTTCTGGTGTGCAGGGTCCCCAGCTCTCACCCAAATGTAACTGAGTGACTAAGTCCTCTGCAGGCACCCTCTCCAAGTAGCTCCTCAGTGTCAAACCCTGTTCTGGGGCTGGAGAAAGGGCAGTGAACAGAATTTTAAAGACAAAATAAATTCTCATGGGAACTTCCATTCCAGGGGATGATTCTCACAAAAGGAAGCAAGTGAATATCATAGATTATCATCAGGTCAAGAGGGCAATGTTTAAAGGCTGATCAGCAGAAGCTCCCCCTGAAAGGTGACGACACTGAGGCAGAGACTGGAAGGAGAAGACCGAGCTCACTGATGCACAGAGGCTCTTCCAGGCAGCAGAACAGCATGTGTAAAAGTCCAGGGAGGAGGTTTGAATGCTAATAGAGAAGAGGTTAGCAGAAGCAAGGTCAGGAGTCCTTCCTTTGGGTACTGACCAGCAACCTCCCATCCAGGACTCAAGGAATCTCAGAACCTCAGGGTAAAGTAGTCAGCCAGTGTCCCCGCCAAAACCATGTCACAATAATAGTCTGTGCCAGTGGGAAAGTCCATATGGGCTAATGTAAACAAATGTATCTTTTTATTCAGCCTCATAGATAACCTGGGTGCACAGATACACACTGGGCCTTGGGCACAGTGTAAAGCACCAGGGATAACTGAATGTGGTGAAGAGAGGGGTAGAGGAACACATTAGAGGGCATTCTGAAGTGAAAGATCTGGGAGGGAAGGGATGGGTCTCCACAGGAAGCTTGATCCTCTCCTCTCCTCTCCTCTGCTCTGCAGAATCCCTGTCAATCTCATGAGGCCCAGCAGGAGTCTCTGAGGACAGGGCAAACCTGACTCTCCTCCCCAGACCTGGTAGGTTACCAGCCTTTGTTTTTGCAGGATGTGCCCAGGCAGCAAAGGTAGCCCACCATAGCCCAGCTTCTCACAGTCCTCTCTGGAAAGCTGGATTGGGACAATGAGACTGAGACCTCAGGACATGTGAAAAAGAGCCATACAGGAGGTGACTGGTTGGTGGACAGGCAAGAGGTCTTCCTCCTGACAGTGCTGGTGACTTTCTTTGGGCTTGTGGGCAATGATGTGATCTCCTGACTTCTCTGTCTCCAGGTCAGGAGCAGCCCCTACATGACCTACGTCTTTAACCTGGCTGCTGCTGATATGGTCAACCTCTCTTGTGTAACTGTAATCCTGCTGAGGAAAATCCTCATGCTGTATCATCAAGTGACATTGCAGGTGGCCATGTTTTTGGAGCCTGTCTCCTATTTCTCTGACACAGTGGGTCTCTATCTCCTGGTAGCCATGAGTATTGAAAGCTTTCTGTGTGTTCTCTGTCCCACTTGGTGCTGCCACTGCCCAAAACACACCTCTGCCATAGTGAGCACCTTGAACTGGGCCCTAGCCCTTTCTTTGCATACAGTTAGCCTTGGCTGTGAGTACTGGGAGAAGGGCTTGGCATGTGACCAATTTCATGAGGCTTTATGACATTTCATATACTTATTTTTGTAATGGGCATGTCCAACCTGATCCTGATCATCCAGAGCCTGTGCTGTCTGCAGTGGTGTTCCCCCATTAGGCTGTATCTCGTTGTCCACTTTGTAATCATCAGCTTCTTCCTTTGGGTCTTACCCTTAGTTGTCCTTGTGTACCTGCCAGAAATGTTTCTGACCCTTGTCTTTGATATCATGTTGCTGCTATCCATTATGGTCAGCATGGCTCACCTAGTCATCCACTTCTTGGCTGAGTATCTTCACCGGAAGAGGCATGGAGAGTCCCTAAAGGTTGTTTTCCAGAGAGCTTTGCTGAGTGAGATGGAGGCATGGATAAATGAGGCATTTCAGGCCACCGATCCCAGGGCAGATCTCAGTCTTACAGCTGGAAACAAACTGCTCTTCTAGTGGGCTCAGCTCCTTGACAAATGCAGGGACAGCCTATGAACAAGGCTGTAAAAGAGATCGGGTCTGAAAAACATGCTGGATCCTCCAAGGTGCAGGTGAATGCCCTTGAGATTATTTATTAACTTTGTGTATTTTCAGAGTAACCAAGTTTCTGAATGGATTCAAGACAAAATTACTTTGCTTCTGTTGATAACTCATTATTCCCAATTCCCAAGGGAACCCTCTGGGAAGGCAGGTTGGGAGCAGAGCAGAACTTCCTGGCTTCTGCAAGCTCTGTATTTCTGAGAGTGACAAGAGTCTTTCATCCTTATTTAGTCACCTTGCTCAAAGTTCTGGCCTCTGCCACCCCAGTCCATCTTTCCTGGGGGACCCCTGGACAGAGACTGACTCATGATCCTGATGTTCCTCCACCATTTATAGCCTCAACTTTCCATCCATTCCTTCCTAAGTGAGCCAGGAAAGTGATTCAGTAAGAATGCCATAACAAATTGTTTTTGGCATTGCTCACTGTGAAGAAATCTAATGCTGGCAGTCCAGCCTGCAGCCTGGTTTCTCCAAGCTGTACCACCATGCTCTGTCCAGGTTCCATACACAGGCCACTCTCTGAGTTTTTCTCAGACTCGTCACATAAGCTAGTGCCTCTGCTTCTTCACAGGAAGCCCACTACAGCAGCTGTTCCTCCAATTCCTCCCTGCAGAATGTTATGCATTCTTTCCCACCCTGACCAGGGCAGAAAATACTACCCAGCACCCATCATGATCAGTACCTCAGTGAGAACCCCTGATCAGCCCCAGCTCCAACCTATTAATACTCTATGGCCATCACAGCAATACATCACCCTGCTTCATTTGTTCAATTGCCCCTCTGCCAGCGTAACTCTTAGATTTCAGGATGGTGTCCACCCCTGAGTTGTCCTCACATGCACCATTTGACCTTGTCCCATAACATCCCCACACAGGATTCCCTCTCTTCCTTGTTTACACCAACCTCACCCCCAACCTTGCAAGGTCCCTATTTCCCTTCCCTGCTTAGAGCACTCCCTCAACACTATCTGTATATTTTATTCTTTTTCACCTTTCACTCCTTAAAGATGTTTGTCCAGACCACCCCACTTAAATATCCACCCCTTTTTGACTCTTCTCTTTAAAGGTTTATTTTTTTAAATATGAGTATAATTGTCTATAATTATTTTATGTGTATTCTACGTTGTGTGTTATTATCAGTTTATTGTGCACTTGCCTCATCTGCATTCAAAACCCCAGTAGGGCAGAGAACACATCTTCCTTGTATCCTAGTATATTCCTAGAGAGTAGCAAAATGCCCTGCAAGTCTGACATCATCCCCCATCAGCTGGTGATATCAATCACTCACTATTCCACCTTTCCACCTTGCATGTTTCCACATTTTCATTGTCTGTGCCTTCTTTAGGCTTCCCAACAATATTCTAACTAGAACTCCAGGAGCATGTCTTCAGAGATTGTTCCCAGTGTTCTTGCAATTGATTTGTCAATTTTTTACTCATTTGGAAAATGTGACTTGCATAATAATATGACTGTTATGTAAAACTGACACTGTTTACTCTGTTGCCTAAAACTTGCTCAGGTTTGTAAATGTGCCAATGATACTGATAAGCAACGTACATTCTCTTATTTTAGATATGCAATGTGACACATTCCAAAGCAACTCTGAGATGTTTAGGTTAAAGCAATTCTTTAAATGTTACTTGGATCATATTTATTTCTTCCTAGCATAAATGACAAAATATCAATTTTGTCATTTATGCCAGGAAGGAATGACATGTTCATATCTCCTATTAGTTTGTTTCATGTCATACTAGAATTTGTGACAGAGTTTTACTTACATGATTTGATGTTGTCCTTTGATGAGCAAACGGCAGAAACCCTGGACAGGGCTGATCCAGGCTGCCTGTCTTTATTCAGTGTGGTTTGCTCTAACCAAATGCCATAGATTAGGCTACAAACAGCAGATATTTATTTTCTTAGAGTCCTGGAGTCCGAAAGTTCAAGATCAATGTGCCAGTAGGGTGGGCTTCCCCTGAGGCCTCCCTTTTTGGCTTGATATGATAACTTCCTTTTAGTTTTTAAAGTGGGATCTTTCTCATTATGTCATATGCCCACTTTATGTCTGGAATGTCCCAATCTACCTTCTGCAAGAAACGTGTTTCTAACCTGCTGAATCGAAAAATAGATTTAACTCTCTTAGTTGAAAGAACACACAGCATAGCACTTTCCCAGATAAGTTTCTTCTGTGTATTACAGTCAGTCTTACTGCTATTTCGTATAACACTGGATTTGGTTGGAAACGTCAGTTTTGAGATTCTCCACAGAAAGCATTTTCAAATTGCTACAAACACACATCAGTGTGTCTCTGTAAGTTGAATGCACACATTGACAAGTATTCTCCTAGATAGCTTCCTCTTAGTTTTTGAGGTGAGATATTTCTCATTACAGCATGTGCTCACTTTCTGTCTGGAATGTCCCAAACTAGCTTCTGTAAGAAATGTGTTACTAACCTGCTGAATTGAAACATAGATTCAAATCCCTTAGTTGAACTTACACACAGCATAGCAGTTTCCTGGATACGTTACTTCTGTGTTTTACAGGCAGATTTATTGCTATTTCGTATACCACAGGATTTTGCTGGAAATATCAGTTTTCAGATCCTCTACAGAAAGCGTTCTCAAACTGCTGCAAACCCACATAAGTGTAACTTTGTAAGTTGAATGCACACATTGACAAATATTCTCCCAGATATCTTCCTTTTAGTTTTTAAGGTGTGATATTTCTCATTACAGCATATGCCCACTTTCCGTCTAGAATGTCCCAATCTAGCTCCTGTAAGAAATGTGTTTCTATACTGCTGAAGTCGAAACATAGATTCAACTTTTTCAGTTGAACGAAACAGAGCATAGCAGTTTCATATATACTTTTCTTTTTCTTTTTTTTTAAGAAAGTTGTGTTAAATCCCTCATTTAGATTGTATTCTTTTTTTTTATTGCATTTTAGGTTTTGGGGTACATGTAAAGAATATCCAAAATTGTTGCATAGGTACACACGTGGCAGTGTGATTTGCTGCCTTCCTCCCCCATCACCTATATCTGGCATTTCTCCCCATGCTATCTCTCCCCAACTCCCCACCCCATGCTGTCCCTCCCTATTTCCCCCACGGACCCCAGTGTGTGATGCTCACCTCCCTGTGTCCATGTGTTCTCATTGTTCAACACCCGCCTGTGAGTGAGAATATGCGGTGTTTGATTCTCTGTTCTTGTGTCAGTTTGCTGAGAATGATGGTTTCCAGGTTCATCCATGTCCCTACAAAGGACATTAATTTATCGTTTTTGATGACTGCATAATACTCCATGGTGTATATGTGCCACATTTTCCCTGTCCAGTCTATCATGGATGGGCATTTGGGTTGGTTCCAGGTCTTTGCTATTGTGAACAGTGCTGCAATGAATATTTGTGTGCATGTGTCCTTACAGTAAAACGATTTATAATCCTTTGAATATATACCCAGTAATGGGATTGCTGGGACAAATGGAATTTCTATTTCTATGTCCTTGAGGAATCGCCACACCGTCTTCCACAATTGTTGAACTAATTTACACTCCCACCAACAGTGTAAAAGTGTTCCTATTTCTCCACATCCTCTCCAGCATCTGTTGTCTCCAGATTTTTTAATGATCACCATTCTAACTGGCGTGAGATGGTATCTCAATGTAGTTTTGATTTGCATTTCTCTAATGACCAGTGATGATGAGCATTTTTTCATATGTTTGTTGGCCTCATGTATGTCTTCTTTTGTAGGTGTCCGTTCATATCCTTTGCCCACTTTTGAATGGGCTTGTTTGTTTTTTTCCTGTAAATCTGTTTTAGTTCTTTGTAAATTCTGGATATCAGCCCTTTGTCAGATGGGTAGACTGCAAAAATTTTTTCCCATTCTGTTGGTTGCCAATTCCTCTAATGCCTGTTTCTATTGCTGTGCAGAAGCTATGGAGTTTGGTTAGGTCCCATTTGTCTATTTTGGCTTTTGTTGCCAATGCTTTTGGTGTTTTGGTCATGAAGTCCTTGCCTACGCCTATGTCCTGAATGGTTTTGTCTAGATTTTCTTCTAAGGTTTTTATGGTGTTAGGTCTTATGTTTAAGTCTTTAATCCATCTGTAGTTAATTTTAGTGTAAGGTGTCAGGAAGGGGTCCAGTTTCTGCTTTCTGCACATGGCTAGCCAGTTTTCCTAACACCATTTATTAAACAGGGGAATCCTTTCCCCATTGCTTGTTTTTGTCAGGTTTGTCAAAGATAGGATGGTTGTAGATGTGTGGTGTTGCCTCCGAGGCCTCTATTCTGTTCCATTGGTCTATATCTCTGTATTGGTACCAGTACCATGCTCTTTGATTACTATAGGCTTGTAGTATAGTTTGAAGTCTGGGAGTGTGATGCCTCCTGCTTTGTTCTTTTTGCTTAGAATTAAGTTGGCTATGCGGGCTCTGTTTTGGTTCCATATGAAGTTTAAGGTGGTTTTTCCACCTCTGTGAAGAAGGTCATTGGTAGCTTGATAGGGATAGCATTGAATCTGTAAATTACTTTGGGCAGTATGGCCATTTTCACTATATTGAATCTTCCTAACCATGAACATGGAATATTTCTCCATCTGTTTGTATCCTCTCTTATTTCATTGAGCAGTGGTTTATAGGTCTCCTTGAAGAGGTCCTTTACGTTCTTTGTTAGTTGTATCCCTAGGTATTTTATTCTCTTTTTAGCAATTGTGAATGGCACTTCATTCTTGATTTGACTCTCTTTAAGTCTGTTATTGGTGAATAGGAATGCTTGTAATTTTGCAGATTGATTTTGTATCCTGAGACATTGCTGAAGTTGCTTATCAGTTTCAGGAAATTTTGGGCTGAGATGATGGAGTCTTCTAGATATACAATCATGTCATCTGCAAATAGAGACAATTTGACTTCCTCCTTTCCTATTTGAATACCCTTTATTTCTTTTTCTTGCCTGATTGCTCTGGCTAGAACTTCCAGTACTATATTGAATAGGAGTGGTGAGAGAGGGCATCCTTGTCTGGTGCCAGATTTCAAAGGGAATGCTTCCAGTTTTTGTGCTTTGAGTATAATATTGGCTGTTGGTTTGTCATAAATAGCTTTTATCGCTTTGAGATACGTTCCATCAAAACCTAGTTTATTGAGAGTTTTTAGCATAAAGGGCTGTTGAATTTTGTCAAAGGCCTTCTCTGCATCAGTTGAGATAATCATGTAGTTTTTGTCTTTGGTTCTGTTTATGTGGTGAATTATGTTTATAGACTTGCGTACGTTGAACCAGCCTTGCATCCCCGGGATGAATCCTACTTGATCATGGTGGATCAGCTTTTTGATGTGCTGTTGCAATCGGTTTGCCAGTATTTTATTGAAGATTTTTGCATCTATGTTCATCATGGATATTGGCCTGAAGTTTTCTTTTCTTGCTGAGTCTGTGCCAGGTTTTGGTATCAGGATGATGTTGGTCTCATAAAATGATTTGGGAAGAATTCCCTCTTTTTGGATTGTTTGAAATAGTTTCAGCAGGAATGGTACCAGCTCCTCTTTGTGTGTCTGGTAGAATTCGGCTGTGAACCCATCTGGACTTGGGCTTTTTTTGGGTGGTAGGCTCTTAATTGCTGCCTCCACTTCAGACCTTGTTATTGGTCTATTCAGGGTATCAACTTATTCCTGGTTTAGGCTTGGGAGGATGCAAGTGTCCAGGAATTTATCCATTTCTTCCAAGTTTACTAGTTTAGGTGCATAGAGTTATTTGTAATTATCTCTGATGATGGTTTGAATTTCTGTGGAATCTGTGGTGATATCCCCTTTATTGTTTTTTATTGTATCTATTTGATTATTCTGTCTTTTCTTTTTTATTAATCTGGCTAGTAATGGTCTGTCTATTTTGTTGATCTTTTCAAAAAACCAACTCCTGGATTTATTGATTTTTTGAAGAATTTTTTGTGTCTCTATCTCCTTCAGTTCTGCTCTGATCTTAGTTATTTCTTGTCTTCTGCTAGGTTTTGAGTTTTTGATCTTGCTCCTCTAGTTCTTTCAATTTTGACGAGAGGGTGTCAATTTAGATCTCTCCTTGCTTCTCATGTGTGCATTTATTGCTATATATTTTCCTCTAGAGACTGCTTTAAATGTGCCCAGAGATTCTGGTATGTTGTGTTTTCATTCTCGTTGGTTTCAAAGAACATCTTTATTTCTGCCTTCATTTCATTGTTTATCCAGTCAACATTCAAGAGCCAGTTGTTCAGTTTCCATGAAGCTGTGTGGTTCTGAGTTCGTTTCTGAATTCTGAGTTCTAGCTTGATTGCACTGTGGTCTGAGAGACTGTTTGTTATGATTTCCATTCTTTTGCATTTGCTGAGGAGTGATTTACTTCCAATTATGTGGTCAATTTTAGAGTAGGCGTGGTGTGGTGCTGAGAAGAATGCATATTCTGTGGATTTGGGGTGGAGAGTTCTGTAAATGTCTATTAGGTTTGCTTGATCCAGGTGTGAGTTCAAGTCCTGGATATGCTTGTTAATTTTCTGTCTTGTTGATGTGTCTAACATTGACAGTGTGGTGTTCAAGTCTCCCACTATTATTGTGTGGGAGTCTAAGTCGCTTTGTAAGTCATTAAGAACTTGCCTTATGTATCTGTGTGCTCCTGTATTGGGTGCGTATATATTTAGGATTGTTAGCTCTTCTTGTTGCATTGATCCTTTTACCATTATGTAATGTCCTTCTTTGTCTCTTTTGATCTTTGTTGGTTTAAAGTCTATTTTGTCAGAGATGAGAATTGCAACTCCTGCTTTTTTTGCTCTCCATTTGGTTGGTAAATCTTCCTCCATCCCTTTATTTTTAGCCTTTGTGTATCCTTGTATGTGAGAGGGGTTTCCTGGATACAGTACACTGATGGGTTTTGGCTTTTTATCCAGTTTGCCTGTCCATGTCTTTTGATTTGGGCATTTAGCCCATTTACATTTAGGATTAATATTGTTATGTGTGAATTCGATCCTGCCATTTTGATGCTAGCTGGTTGTTTTGCCTGTTAGTTGATGCAGTTTCTTCATTGTGTTGCTGCTCTTTGCCATTTAGTATGTTTTTGGAGTGGCTGGTACTGGTTGTTCCTTTGTCTGTTTAGTGCCTCTTTCAGGAGCTCTTGTAAGGTGGGCCTGGTGGTGATGAAATCTCTGAGTACTTGCTTGTTTGCAAAGGATTTTATTTTTCCTTCACTTATGAAGCTTAGTTTCGCTGGATACAAAATTCTGGGTTGAAAGTTCTTTTCTTTAAGGTTGTTGAATATTGGCCCCCACTCTCTTCTGGCTTGTAGGGTTTCTGCTGAGAGATCTGCTGTGAGTCTGATGGGCTTCCCTTTGTGGGTAACCAGATCTTTCTCTCTGGCTGCCCTTAGCATTTTCTCCTTCATTTTAACCCTGGTGAATCTGACGATTATGTGCCTTGGGGTTGCTCTTCTTGAGGAATATCTTTGTGGTGTTCTCTGTATTTCCTGGACTTGAATATTGGCCTGCCTTGCTAGGTTGGGGAAGTTTTCCTGGATAATATCCTGAAGAGTGTTTTCCAGCTTGGATTTTTTCTCTCCATCACCTTCAGGTACACCTATCAAATGTAGATTAGGTCTTTTCACTTAGTCCCATAATTCTTGGAGACTTTGTTCATTCCTTTTTACCCTTTTTTCTCTACTCTTGCCTTCTCGTTTTATTTCATTGAGTTGATCTTTGACCTCTGGTTCCCTTTCTTCTGCTTGGTCAATTCAGCTTTTGAAACATGAGTATGATTTGTTAAGTTCTCGTGTTGTGTTTTTCAGCTCCATCAATTCACTTATATTCCTCTCTAAGTTGGTTATTCTCGTTAGCATTTCGTCAAATCTTTTTACAAGGTTTAGTTTCTTTGCGTTTGGTTAGAATATGTTCTTTTAGCTCACAGAAGTTTCTTATTACCCACCTTCTGAAGCCTGATTCTATCAATTTGTCACACTCATTCTCCATCCAGCCTTGTTGTCTTGCTCATTAGGAGTTGTGATCCCTTGTAGGAGGAGAGGCGTTCTGGCTTTGGGTTTTTTTTGTCCTTTTTGCTTTGGTTTCTTCCCATCTTTGTGGATTTATCCACCTGTCATCTTTGTAGTTGTTGACTTTTAGATTGGGTGTCTGAGTGGATATCCGGTCTGTTGATGATGAAGTTATTTCTTTCTGTTTCTTAGTTTTCCTTCTAACAGTCTGGCCCCTCTGCTGTAGGACTGCTGAGGTCCGCTCCTGGCCCTGCTTGCCTGGAGATCACCTGCAGCAGCTGCAGAACAGTAAGGGTTGCTGCCAGTTTCTTTTTCTGCTATCTTTGCTGCAGAAGGATACCCGGCAGATGTCAGTCTGGGCTCTCCTTTATGAGGTGACTCTTTGGATATACAGGGGTCTGGGAGCTGCTTGAGGAGACAGTCTGTCCTTTGTAAGAGCTCAAGTGCTAGCTGTGAACTCCGTTGTTCATTCAGAGCTGCTGGGCAGGTACGTTTAAGTCTGCTGCAGCAGAACTCATAGACCCCCCTTTTTCCCCCTGGTGCTCTGTCCTGGGGGAGTTAGGACTTTATTTATGAGTTTCCACTGTGCTGCTGTCTTTTTTTTAGGGTTGCCCTACCCAGTGAAGAGGCAGCATAGTCACTGTCTGCCTGCAGAGGCTTTGCTGAGCTGCTGTGGGCTCTGCCCAGCTGCCGTGTGAACTTCCCTGCAGTCCTGTTCATATGGGTGTAATTAGAACTGCCTTGGCAATGGTGGGCTGCCTTAGCAATGGCAAACTACCTCCGTAGTGTTGGACTGCCTCAGTAATGGCGGATGCCCCTCCCTCATAGAGCTGGACCATCCCGGGTTCAGCTGTGCTTGCTGTGAAACTCTCAATCAAGAGCATTTCCGATTGCTGTTTTTTGTGGGGGGTGGGACCAGCCGAGCCTGATCACCTGGCTCCCTGCCTCAGAGCCTTTTTTTTTCAGTTGAACAGTCGACTGTCTCCCAGATGTTCCAGTTGCCTGGTGAAAAGGCACCGGGATCTGTGTGATTTACTGTGCGGTGACCCACTGTGCCGGCTGAAACAGCAGCTCTGAGATTCTTGGTGCTTTTTTGTCCTGGAATCTCCTGGCCTGGTTGCCTGTTTCAGTCCCCTTTTTAATCAGATGGATGGGTGACTCTGCCTTCCCAGAGCTCCAATCACCAGCTAAAATGGTGCCCAGATACATGTATTTTGTATGGAGAACTGCCACGTT
The DNA here is from genome assembly GCA_036589455.1 of Ateles fusciceps. Taxonomy (NCBI): domain Eukaryota; kingdom Metazoa; phylum Chordata; class Mammalia; order Primates; family Atelidae; genus Ateles; species Ateles fusciceps. The sequence continues at coordinate 994,265 of JAZHEH010001295.1, forward strand.
GGGGTGCTGGCAAAACAGCCGCGTAGACCAAACGAGCCAGGCTGGCGACCTGTGGGGCTCCTCCACCTGGGAATCTCCTGGTCTGTGGGCAACAAAAATCTGTCTGGAAATGCGGCATCCACTCACCCTCTACACTTTCACTGGGAGCTGCAATCCTGAGCTGCCCCTAATCGGCCATCTTGGATCCTAGATTCATTGATACATTTCTTCTATGTTTTACAGGAAGTCTTACAGCTATTACATATAAAACGGGAATTTGCTGGAAATGTGAGTTTTGAGATTCTCCCCAGAAAGTGTTTTCATACTTCTGCAAACACACATCAGTGTAACTGTAAGTCGAATCCACACATTGACAAGTATTCTCCCAGAGAGTTTCCTTTTAGTTTTTAAGGTAGATATTTCTCATTACAGCATATGCCCACTTTCGTCTGGGATGTCCCAATCCAGCTTCTGTTAAGAAATGAGTTTCTAACTTGCTGAATCAAAACATAGATTCAATTCTCTTAGTTGAGTGAACACACAGAATAGCAGTTTCACAGATACGTTTCTTCTGTGTTTTAAAAGCAGTAATACTGCTATTTCCTATAACACTGATTTGGTTGGAAATGTCAGTTTTGAGATTCTCCACAGTAGTCGTTTTCAAACTGCTGCAAACACACATCAGTGTAACTCTGTAGTTGAATACACACATTGACAAGGATTCTCCCAGATAGCTTCCTCTTAGTAGTTAAGGTGAGATATTTCTCATTACATCATATGCCCACTTTCCATCTGGAATGTTCCAATCTATCTTCTGTAAGAAATGTGTTTCTAAGATGCTGAATCAAAACATACCTTCAACTCTCTTAGTTGAATGAACACACAGCATAGCAGTTTCCCAGATACGTTTCTTCTGTATTTTTCAGGCAGTCTTAGTGCTATTTCATATAACACTGGATTTTGCTAAGAATTTCAGTTTTGAGATTCTCCACTGAAACAGTTTTCAAACTGCTACATACAGACATCAGTGTAACTCGGTAAGTTGAATGCACACATTGACAAGCATTCTCCCAGATAGCTTCCTTTTAGTTTTAATGTGAGATATTTCTCATTACACCATACGCCCACTTTCCAACTTGAATGTCCCAATCTAGCTTTTTTAAGAAATGTGTTTCTAACCTGCTGAATCAAAACGTAGATTCAACTCTCTTAGCTGAATGAACACACAGCATAGCAGTTTCCCAGATACGTTTCTTCTGAATTTTACAGGCAATCATCGTGCTTTTTCATGTATCATGGGATTTTCCTGGAAATGTCAGTTTTGAGATTCTCCACAGTAGTCGTTTTCAAACTGCTGCAAACACACATCAGTGTAACTCTGTAAATTGAATGCACACATTGACTAGCATTCTCCCAGATAGCTTCCTTTTAGTTTTTAAGGTGAGATATTCCTCATTACAGCTTATGCCCACCTTCGTCTCAGATGTCCATATCTAGCTTCTGTAAGAAATGCGTTTCTAACTTGCTGAATCCAAACATAGATTCAACTCTCTTAGTTGAACAAACACACAGCATAGAACTTTCCCAGATACCTTTCTTCTGTGTTTTAAGGCAGTCTTACTGCTATTTCGTATAGCACAGGATTTTGCTGGAAATGTTAGTTTCGAGATTATCCACAGAAAGCATTTTCAAACTGCTGCCAACGCATATCAGTGTAACTCTGTAAGTTGAATGCACACATTGACAAGCATTCTCTCAGATACCTTCCTTTTTATTTTTAAGGTGAGATATTTCTCATTACAGCATATGCCCACTTTCTGTCTGAAATGTCCCAATCCAGCTTCTGTAAGAAATTTGCTTCAAACCTGCTAGATTGAAACATAGATTCAACTCTCTTAGTTGAACGAACACACAGCATAGCAGTTTCCCGGATACCTTTCTTCTGTGTATTACAGGCTGTCTTACTGGTGTTTTGTAGAACATGGGATTTTGCTGGAATTGTCAGTTTTGAGATTATCCACAGAAAGCATTTTCAAACTGCTGCAAACACACATCAGTGTAACTCTGTAAGTTGAATGCACACATTGATAAGAATTCTCCCAGATAGCCTCCTTTTAGTTTATATATATATATATTCATTTTCAAAATAATTTATTTATTTTACTTTAGGTGTATGCTATATCTGGCATTTCTCCCCATGTTATCCCTCCCCACCCTCCCCCTCCCTCTCCACCCCCCAATGTCTCTCCCCTAGCCCCCCCAACTGTCCCCTGTGTGTGATGCTCCTCTCCCTGAGTCCACATGTTCTCGTTGTTCAGCACTCACCTATGAGTGAGAACATATAGTGCTTGGCTTTCTGTTCTTGGGTCATTTTGCTGAGAATGATGGTTTCCAATTTCATCCAAGTCCCTACAAAGGACATGAACTCATCCTTTTTTATGGCTGTGTAGTATTCCATGGTGTATATGTATCACATTTTCTTTGTCCAGTCTATCATTGATGGGCATTTGGGTTGGTTCCAGGTCTTTGCTATTGTACACAGGGCTGCAATGAAGATATGTGTGCATGTGTCTTTAGAGTAGAACAATTTATAGTTCTTTGGGTATATACCCAATAGTGGGGATTGCTGGGTCAAATGGAATTTCTATTTCTAGATCCTTGAGAAATTGCCACACTGTCTTTCACAATGGTTGAACTAACTTACACTCCCACCAACTGTGTAAGAGTGTTCCTATTTCTCCACATCCTCTCCAGCATCTGTTGTCTCCCGATTTTAAATGATTGCCATTCTAACTGGTGTCAGATGATATCTCAGTGTGGTTTTGATTTGCATTTCTCTAATGACCAGTGATGATGAGAATTTTTTCATATGTTTGTTGGCCTCATATATGTCCTCTTTTGAAAATTGTCTGTTCATATCCTTTGCCCACTTTTGAATGGGGTTGTTTTTTTCTTGTATATCTGTTTTAGTTCTTTGTGGATTCTGTATTTTAGCCGTTTGTCAGATGTGTAGGTTGCAAAATTTTTTTTTGCCAGTCTGTGTCTTTTGATTGGGGCATTTAGGCCATTTACATTCCATGTTAATATTGTTATGTGTGAATTTGATCCTGCCATTTTGTTACTGGCTGGTTTTCTTTCTCATTAGTTGACTCATTTTCTTCATTGATTTTTTGATCTTTGCCAACTGGTTTGCTTTTGCAGTGACTGGTACTTGTTCCTTTCCATTCTTAGTGTTTCTTTCAGGAGCTCTTGTAGGGCAGGTCTGGTGGTGACAAAATCTCTCAATAATTGCTTGTCCTTAAAGGATTTTATTTCTCCTTCACTTATGAAGCTTAGTTTGGCTGGATATGAGATTCTGGGTTGAAAGTTCTTTTCTTCAAGGATGTTGAATATTGGCCCCCACTCTCTTCTGGCTTGTAGAGTTTGTGCCGAGAGATCTGCTGTGAGTCTGATTGGCTTCCCTCTGTGGATGACCTGACCTTTCTCTCTGGCTGCCCTTAGCATTTTTTCCTTCATTTTGACCCTGGTGAATCTGACAATTATGTGCCTTGGGGTTGCTCTTCTTGAGGAATATCTGTGGAATTCTCTGTATTTCTTGAATTTGAAATTTGGATTGCCTTGCTAGGCTTGGGGAAATTCTCCTGGATAATATCCTGAAGTGTGTTTTCCAGCTTTGATTCATTCTTCCCGTCATATTCAGCTACACCGATCAAGCATAGATTAGGTTTTTTCACATAATCACACATTTCTTGGAGGCTTTGTTTGTTTCTTTTCACTCTTTTTTCTCTTGTATTGCCTTCTCTTTTTACTTCATTGAGTTGATCTTCAATCTCTGATATCCTTTCTTCTGCTTGATTGATTCGGCTGTTAAAACTTTGCTTCATGTAGTTCTCGTGCTGTGTTCTTCAACTCCATCAAGTCGTTTATGTTATTCTCTAAGCTGGTTATTCTAGTTAGCATTTCGTCTAACCTTTTCTCAAGGTTTTTGGTTTCTTTGCATTGAGTTAGAACGTGTTCCTTTAGCTTTGAGAAGTTTGTTATTATCCACCTTCTGAATCCTGTTTCTGTCAATTCTTTGCACTCCTTCTCAGTCAAGTTGTTATCCTGTGTTGTTGAGGAATTGTGATCCCTTGAAGGAGAAGAGGTGTTGTGGTCTTTGGTGGTTTCACCTTTTTTGTGCTGGATTTTCCCATCTTTGTGGATTTGCCTGGCTGTGGTGTCAGAGAGCTCCTTGATGAGGTCGCTTGTCTGCCTGTGGGGGGAGCTACTGGGTTTCTAGGGACTCCTTCAGTTTACTAGGGAAGCTTCCTGTGTCTTTTTTGTTTATGCTGGGAGATTAGGCCCACCTCTTCCGCTGACCTGTAGGCACTGCTGGGTTTTCGAGAACACTGTCACATTGCTATGTAGGATTCCTGTGTTTTTTGTTAAAACATGTAGTCCAGTCCCACCCCCCTAGGGGTGGGTTGTGCCCTTCCTCCACTGGGCTGGATCATTCAGGGTTCGTCTCAGACTGTGGCACTGGCTACACAACCCACTAGAGACAGAGCTTCAGCCCTCTGGGATTTGTGGCGGAGGTTAGGGACCCACCCAGCCTCACCCAGCAGTCTCCCCCTTTCAGCTTTCTCTCTCTCCGGTCATGGGGTAGGAGCCACCCAGCTGCTCCCACTTACAATTCCCTCTCTCTCTGTGTGGGGGGGGGAGGGGGCGATAACCCAGTCTGCAGACTCTTATTCAACTCCGCACTTGTAATTCCTGGTGCTTGACTGGCAAAATCCCCTGTTCTGTGTATTGCTGAGGCTTTGGGGGAAGCACTGTATCTGGATGAGAGTGCCAGAGGTGGAGCCTTGGACTCGCAGGTTAGATGCACTTTCTGGGTGAAGCAGGACTCCTCCCCCACCTCAGTCTGCCCTGAGTGGGCTTTGCTCACCTTCAAAACAGACCCGTTGAAATGCACCTGGTACTTCAGTTGGAGCTAGGAGATCTCTGGGTTTCTGCATCTATTTCGCTGTTTGTTGTGTGCTGGAGTTGTGTCTAATTCACCATCTTGGGTCCTCTCCCTCTCCTTTTAGTTTTAAGGTGAGTTATTTCTCATTACAACAAATGTCCACTTTCCGTCTGGAATGCCCCAATCTAGCTTCTGTAGGATATGTGTTTCTAACCTGCTGAATTCAATAATAGATTCAAATCTCTTAGTTGAATGAACACACAGCAGAGAAGATTCCAGGATAAGTTTCTTCTGTGTTTTACAGGCAGTCTTACTGCTATTTCGTATTTAACAGGATTTTGCTGGAAATGTCTGTTTTGAGATTATCCACAGAAAGCATTTTAAAACTACTGCAAACAAACATCAGTGTAATTCTGTAAGCTGAATGCACGCATTGACAAGCATTCTCCCAGATAGCTTCCTGTTAGTTTTTAAGGTGAGATATTCCTCATTACAGCTTATGCCCACCTTCGTCTCGGATGTCCATATCTAGCTTCTGTAAGAAATGCGTTTCTAACTTGCTGAATCCAAACATAGATTCAACTCTCTTAGTTGAACAAACACACAGAAAAGCTGTTTGGTGGATCCATTTCTTCTGTGTATTACAGGTAGTCTTACTGCTATTTCATATAACATGGGATTTTGCTGGAATTGTCAGGTTTGACATTTTCCAAAGAAAGCATTTTTAAACTGCTGCAAACACACATCAGTTTAACTCTGTAAGTTGAATGCACTCATTGACAAGCATTCTCCAGATAGGTTCCTTTAATTTTTTTTTGTGATTTATTTCCCATTGCAGCAGATGCCCACTCTCCATCTGGAATGTCACAATCTAGCTTCTGTAAAAAATGTGTTACTAACCTGCTGAACAAAACATAAATTCAAATCTCTTAGGCAAACGAAGACACAGCATAGTAGTTTCCCGGACATGATTCTTCTGTCTTTTACAGGCAATCTTACTGCTATTTCTTATAACACGGGATTTTGCTGGAAATGTCAATTTTGAGATTATCCATTGAAAGTGTTTTCAAACTGCTGCAAACCAGCATCAGTGTAAATCTGTAAGTCGAATGCACAGATTGACAAGCATTCTCCCAGATAGCTTCCTTTTAGTTTTTAAGGTGAGATATTTCTTAATATAGCATATGCCCTTTTACCGTCTGGGGTGTCCAAATCTAGCTTCTGTAAGAAATGTGTTTCTAAACTGCTGAATCAAAACATAGATTCCACTCTCTTAGTTGAACGAACACACAGCATGGCAGTTTCCTGGATACGTTTCTTCTGTGTTTTACAGGTAGTCTTACTGCTATTTCTTATAACATGGGATTTTGCTGGAAATGTCAGTTTTGAGATTCTAAACAGAAAGCGTTTTCAAACTGCTGCAAACACACCTCACTGTAACTCAGGAATTTGATTGCACACATTGACAACATTCTCCCAGATGGCTTCCTTTTAGTTTTTAAGTTGAGATATTTCTCATTACAGCATAGGACCACTTTCCATCAAGGATATCCCAATCTTCATTCTGTAAGAAATGCGTTTTTATGGTGAGATATTTCTGATATGATGTGCTGATATTTCATTACAGCATATGCCCACTTTCTGTCTGTAATGTCCCAATCTAGCTCCTGTAAGAAATGTGTTTCTAACCTGCTGAATCAAAACGTAGATTCAACTCTCTTAGTTGAACTAACACACAGCATAGCAGTTTCCCGGACATGTTTCGTCTGTGTTTGACAGGCAGTCTTACTGCTATTTCATATAACTCACTTTAAGGTGAAAACACGGGATTATGCTGGAATTGCGAGTTTTCAGATTCTCTACAGAAAGTGTTTTCAAACTGCTGCAAATACACATCAGTGTAAATCTCGAAGTTGAATGCACACATTGACAAGCATTCTCCCAGACACCTTCTTTTAGTTTTTTAAGTGAGATATTTCTCATTATACCATATGCCCATTTTCTGTCTGGAATGTCCCAATCTACCCTCTGTAAGAAATGCGTTTCAAACCTGCTGAATGAAACATAGATTCTACTCTCTTAGTTGAATGAACACACAATATAGCAGTTTTCTGGATATGTTTCTTGTGTGTTTTACATGAAATCTTACTGCTATTTCATATAACACAGGATTTTGCTGGAAATGTCAGTTTTGAGATTCTCCACAGAAAGCGTTTTCAAACTGCTGCAAACACACATCAGTGTAACTCTGTAAGTTGAATGCCCACATTCACAAGGATTCTCACAGATGGCTTCCTTTTAGTTTTTAAGGTGAGATATTTCTCATTACACCATATGCCCACTTTCTGTCTGGAATGTGCCAATCTAGCTTCTGTAAGAAATGTGTTTCTAACCTGCTGAATTCAAACATAGATTCAAATCTCTTAGCTGAACGAACACAACATAGCAGTTTCTGGATATGTTTCTTCTGTTTTGACAGGCAGTCTTACTGCTATTTCGTATAACTCACTTTAAGGTGATAGATATGATAGGCTGATATTTCATTACAGCATATGCCCCTTTTCCTCTGGAATGTCCTAATCTATCTCCTATAAGAAACGTGTTTCTAACCTGCGGAATTGAAACATAGATTCAACTCTCTTAGTTGAACGAACACACAGAGTAGACGTTTCCCAGATACATTTCTTCTGTATTTTACAGGCAGTCTTACTGCTATTTTGTATTTGATGGGATTTTGCTGGAAATGTCAGTTTTGAGGTTCTCCACAGAAAGCCTTTTCTAACTGCTACAAACACACATCAGTGTAACTCTGTAATTTGAATACACACACTGACAAGCATTCTCCTGGATAGCTTCCTTTTAATTTTCAATGTGAGATGTTTCTCATTACAGCATATGCCCACTTTCCACCTGGAATGTCCCAGTCTACCTTCTGTAAGAAATGCGTTTCTTACCTGCTGAATTGAAACATGGATTCAGCAGTCTTAGTTGAATGAACACACAGCATTGAGGTTTCCCAGATATGTTTCTTCTGCGTTTGACAGGCAGTCTTACTGCTCTTCCATATACCATGGGATTTTGCTGGAAATATCATTTATGAGCTTCTTCACAGAAAGAGTTTCAAACTGCTGCTAACAAACCTCATTTTAACTCTGGAAGTTGAATGCACACATTGACGAGCATTCTCTCAGATAGCTTCCTCTTAGTTTTTTTTTTTGTTTTTTTTTTTTATTTTTATTGCATTTTAGGTTTGGGGGTACATGTGAAGAACATGGAAGATTGTTGCATAGGTACACACATGGCAGTGTGATTTGCTGCCTTCCTCCCCATCACCTATATCTGGCATTTCTCCCCATGCTATCCCTCCCCAACTCCCCCACCCCCCCACTGTCCCTCCCCTTTTCTCCCCCGACAGACCCCAGTGTGTGATACTCCCCTCCCTGTGTCCATGTGTCCCCTTTGTTCAACACCCGCCTATGAGTGAGAACATGCAGTGTTTGATTTTCTGTTCTTGTGTCAGTTTGCTGAGAATGATGGTTTCCAGGTTCATCCATGTCCCTACAAAGGACACGAACTCATCGTTTTTGATGGCTGCATAATATTCCATGGTGTATATGTGCCACATTTTCCCTGTCCAGTCTATCATGGATGGGCATTTGGGTTGGTTCCAGGTCTTTGCTATTGGAAACTGTGCTGCAATGAACATTCGTGTGCATGTGTCCTTATAGTAGAATGATTTATAGTCTTTTGGATATATACCCAGTAATGGGATTGCTGGATCAAATGGAATTTCTATTTCTAGGTCCTTGAGGAATCGCCACACCGTCTTCCACAATGGTTGAACTAATTTACACTCCCACCAACAGTGTAAAAGCGTTCCTGTTTTTCCACATCCTCTCCAGCATCTGTTGTCTCCAGATTTTTTAATGATCGCCATTCTAACTGGCGTGAGATGGTATCTCAATGTAGTTTTGATTTGCATTTCTCTAATGACCAGTGATGATGAGCATTTTTTCATATGTTTGTTGGCTTCATGTATGTCTTCTTTTGTAAAGTGTCTGTTCATATCCTTCGCCCACTTTTGAATGGGCTTGTTTGTTTTTTTCTTGTAAATGTGTTTCAGTTCTTTGTAGATTCTGGTTATCAATTCAGGACATAGGTGTAGGCAAGGACTTCATGACCAAAACACCAAAAGCAGTGGCAACAAAAGCCAAAATAGACAAATGGGACCTAATCAAACTCCATAGCTTCTGCACAGCAAAAGAAACAGTCATTAGAGTGAATCGGCAACCAACAGAATGGGAAAAAATTGTTGCAGTCTACCCTCTTAGTTTTTAAGGTGAGATATTTCTCATTACACCATATGCCCACTTTCTGTCTGGAATGCGCCAATCTAGCCTCTGTAAGAAATGTGTTTCTAACCTGCTGAATTCAAACATAGATTCAAATCTCTTAGCTAACGAACACACAGCATGGCAGTTTCCGGATATGTTTCCTCTGTTTTGGACAGGCAGTCTTACTGCTATTTCGTATAACTCACTTTAAGGTGAGATATTTCTGATATGATAGGCTGATATTTCATTACAGCATATGCCCTTTTTCCCTCTGGAATGTCCTAATCTAGCTCCTATAAGAAATGTGTTTCTAACCCGCTGTATTGAAACATAGATTCCACTCACTTATGTGAATGAACACACAGCATAGCAGTTTCCTGGATGCGTTTCTTGTGTGTTTGACAGGCAGTCTTACTACTATTACTTATGAAAGAGGATTTTCTGGAAATGTCTGTTTTGAGATTCTTCACTGAAAGCGTTTTCAAACTGCTACAAACACACATTAGTGTAACTGTAAGTTGAATGCACACATTCATAAGCATTCTCACATATAGCTTCCTCTTAGTTTTTAAGGTGAGATATTTCTCATTACAGCATATGCCCAGTTTCCATCAGGAATGTCCCAAACTAGCTTCTGTAAGAAAAGTCTTTCTAACCTGCTGAATCAAAACATAGATTCAACCCTCTTATTTGAACTAACACACAGCATAGCAGTTTCCAAGATATGTTTCTTCTGTGTTTTACAGGCAGTCTTACTGCTATTTCTTATAACATGGGATTTTGCTGGAAATGTCACTTTTGAGATTCTTCACAGAAACCGTTTTCAAACTGCTGCAAAGACACGTCAGTGTAACTCTGTGTGTTGAACACACACATTGACAAGCATTCTCCCATATAGCTTTCTTTTACTTTTTAAGGTGAGATATTAATCATTACAGCATATGCCTACTTTCTGTCTGGAATGTCCCTAAATTGGGACATTCTGTAAGAAATGCGTTTCAATCCTTCTGAATGTAGCATAGATACAACCCTGTTAGTTGAACGAACACACAGTATAGCAGTTTCCTGGATAGGTTTACAGGCAGTTTTACTGCTATTTCGTATAACACGGGATTGTGCTGGAAATGTCAGTTTTGAGGTTCTCCACAGAAAGCGTTTTCAAACTGCTGCAAACACACATCACTGTAACTCTGTAAGAACAATGCAGACATTTACAAGCATTCTCCTGGATAGCTTCCTTTTAGTTTTTTAGGTGAGATATTTCTCACTACAGCATATGCCCACTTTCCGTCAGGAATGTCACAATGTTCCTTCTGTAAGAAATGTGTTCTTCAGGTGAGATATTTCTGAGATGATGTGCTGATATTTCATTACAGTATATGCCCACTTTCTGTCTGTAATGTCCCAATCTAGCTCCTGTAAGAAATGTGTTTCTAACCTGCTGAATCAAAACATAGATTCAACTCTCTTAGTTGAACTAACACACAGCATAGCAGTTTCCCGGACATGTTTCTTTTGTGTTTGACAGGCAGTCTTACTGTTATTTCGTATAACATAGGATTATGCTGGAAATGTTAGTTTTGAGATTCTCCACAGAAAGTGTTTCTGAACTGCTGGAAATACACATCAGTATAACTCTGTAAGTTGAATACACACATTGACAAGCATTCTCCCAGATAGCTTCCTTTTAGTTTTTTAGGTGAGATATTTGTCATTACAGCATATTCCCACTTTTTGTCTGGAATGTCACAATCTAGCTTCTGTAAGAATTGTGTTTCTAACCTGCTGAACGAAACAAAGATTCAACTTTCTTAGGTGAATGAAGACACAGCATAACAGTTTCCCACATACGTTTTTTGATATTTTACAGGAAATCTTACTGCTATTTCTTATAACACAGTATTTCGCTGGAAATGTCTATTTTCAGATTTCCACAGAAAGCGTTTTCAAAGTGCTGCAAACACACATCAGTGTAACTGTGTAAGTTGAATGCACACATTGCCAAGCATTCTCCCAGATAGCTTCGTTTTACTTTTTTAAATGAGATATTTCTCATTACAGTATATGCCCACTTTCTGTTAGGAATTTCACAGTCTAGTTTCTGTAAGAAATGTGTTTCTAACCTGCTGAATCGAAACATAGTTTCAACTCATTTATGTGAATGAACACACAGCATAGCAGTTTCCCGGATACGTTTCTTGTGTGTATTACAGGCAGTCTTACTGCTATTTCTTATAACACGGGATTTTGCTGGAAATGTCAGATTTGAGACTCTCCACAGAAAGCGTTTTCAAACTGCTGCAAACACACATCAGTGTCACTCTGTATGTTGAACGCACACATTGACAAGCATTCTCCCAGATAGCTTTCTTTTACTTTTTAAGGTGAGATATTTCTCATTACAGAATATGCCCACTTTCTGTCTGTAATGTCCCAATCTACCTTCTGTAAGAAATGCGTTTCAAACCTTCTGAATGTAGCATAGATACTACTCTCTTAGTTGAACGAACACACAGTATAGCAGTCTCCCATATATATTTTTTCTGTGTTTTACAGGCAGTTTTACTGCTATTTCGTATAACATGGGATTTTGCTGGAAATGTCACTTTTGAGATTCTCCACAGAAAGCTTTTTCGAACTACGGCAGACACACATTTAGTGTAACTCTGTAAGTTGAATGCTCACATTGACAAGCATTCTCCAAGATAGGTTCCTTTTAGTTTTTAAGGAGAGATATTTCTCATTACAGCATATGCCCACTTTCCGTCTGGAATGTCCCAATCTAGCTGCTACAAGAAATATTTTTCTAAACTGCTGAATCGAAACATAGATTCAACAATCTTAGTTGAATGAACAAACAGCACAGCAGTTTTCCACATATCTTCTTCTTTGTTTGAAAGGCAGTTTTACTGCTATTTCGTATAACACGGGATTTTGCTGGAAAAGTGAGTTTTGAGATTCTCCATTGAAAGCGTTTTCAAACTGCTGCAAAAACACATCAGTGTAACTTTGTAAGTTGAATGCACGTACTGACACGCATTCCCAAAGATATCTTCCTTTTAGTTTTTAAGATGAGATATTTCTCATTACAGCATATGTCCACTTTCCATCTGGAATGTCCCAATTTAGTTTCTGTAAGAAATGTGTTTCTATCCAGCTGATTTGAAACACATATTCAACTCTGTTAGTTGAACGAATGCACAGCATAGCTGTTTCCAAGATATGTTTCTTCGGTGTTTGACAGGCAGTCTTACTGTTATTTCGTATAACACGGGATTTTGCTGGAAATGCCAGTTTTGAGATTATCCACAGAAAGCAGTTTCAAACTGCTGCAAACAAACAGCAGTATAACTCTATTAGTTGAAAACACACATTGACAACAATTCTCCCACATAGCCTTCTTTCAGTTTTTAAGGCAAGATATTTCTTATTACAGCATACGCCCTCTTTCTGTATGAAATGTCCCAATCTAGCTTCTGTGAGAAATGTTTCTTTTTCTTTCTTTCTTTTTTATTTTAATATATTTTTTTATTACCTTTTAGGTTTTGGGGCACATGTGAAGAGCATGCAAGATTGTTGCATAGGTACACACATGGCAGTTTGATTTGCTGCCTTCCTCCCCACCACCTATATCTGGCGTTCTCCCCATGCTATCTCTCCCCCAACTCCCCCACTCCACACTGTCCCTCCCCTATTTCACCCCGATAGACCCCAGTGTGTGATGCTCCCCCTCCCTGGGTCCATGTGTTCTCATTGTTCAACACCCGCCTATGAGTGAGAACATGCTGTGTTTGATTTTCTGTTCTTGTGTCACTTTGCTGAGAATGATGGTTTCCAGGTTCATCCATGTTCCTACAAAGGACACGAACTCTTTGTTTTTGATGGCTGCATAATATTCCATGGTGTATATGTGCCACATTTTCCCTGTCCAGTCTATCATCGATGGGCATTTGGGTTGGTTCCAGGTCTTTGCTATTGTAAACTGTGCTGCAATGAACATTCGTGTGCATGTGTCCTTATAGTAGAACGATGTATAATACTTTGGAAATATACCCAGTAATGGGATTGCTGGGTCACATGGAATTTCTATTTCTAGGTCCTTGAGGAATCGCCACACTGTCTTCCACAATGGTTGAACTAATTTACACTCCCATCAACAGTGTAAAAGCATTCCTATTTCTCCACATCCTCTCCAGCATCTGTTGTCTCCCGATTTTTTAATGATCGCCATTCTAACTGGCGTGAGATGGTTATCTCAATGTAGTTTTCATTTGCATTTCTCTAATGACCAGTGATGATGAGCATTTTTTTCATATGTTTGTTGGCTTCTTGTATGTCTTCTTTTGCAAAGGGTCTGTTCATATCCTTCTCCCACTTTTGAATGGGCTTGTTTGTTTTTCTCTTGTAAATCTGTTTTAGTTCTTTGTAGATTCTGGATATCAGCCCTTTGTCAGATGGGTAGACTGCAAAGACTTTTTCCCATTCTGTTGGTTGCCAATTCACTCTAATGACTGTCTCTTGCCGTGCAGAAGCTGTGGAGTTTGATTAGGTCCCATTTTTCTATTTTGGCTTTTGTTGCCAATGCTTTTGGTATTTTGGTCATGAAGTCCTTGCCTACACCTATGTCCTGAATGGTTTTGTCTAGATTTTCTTCTAAGGTTTTTATGGTGTTAGTTCTTATGTTTAAGTCTTTAATCCATCTGTAGTTAATTTTAGTGTAAGGTGTCAGGAGGGGTCCAGTTTTTGCTTTCTGCACATGGCTAGCCAGTTTTCCCAACACCATTTATTAAAAAGTTACTCCTTTCCACAGTGTTTGTTTCTGTCAGGTTTGTCAAAGATAGGATGGTTGTAGATGTGTTGTGTTGTCTCGGAGGCTTCTGTTCTGTTCCATTGGTCTATATCTCTTTTTTGGTACCAGTACCATACTGTTTTGATTACTGTAGCTTTGTAGTATAGTTTGAAGTCCGGGAGTGTGATGCCGCCAGCTTTGTTCTTTTTGCTTAGAATTGACTTGGCTTTGTGGGCTCTTTTGGTTCCATATGAAGTTTATCTGTGATGATGGTTTGAATTCCTGTGGAATCTGTTGTGATATCTCCTTTATCATTTTTTATTGCATCTATTTGATTGTTTTCTCTTTTCTTTTTATTAGTCTGGCTAGTGGTCTGTCTATTTTGTTGATCTTTTTGAAAAACCAGCTCCTGGATTTATTGATTTTTTGAAGGGTGTTTTTTGTGTCTTTATCTCCTTCAGTTCTGCTCTGATCTTAGTTATTTCTTGTCTTCTGCTAGGTTTTGAGTTTTTTTGATCTTGCTCCTCTACCTCTATCAATTTTGACAGTAGGGTGTCAATTTTAGATCTCTCCTTGCTTCTCATGTGGGCATTTATTGCTATATACTTTCCTCTAGAGACTGCTTTAAATGTGTCCCAGAGATTCTGGCATGTTGTGTCTTCGTTCTCACTGGTTTCAAAGAACATCTTTATTTCTGCCTCATTTCATTGTTTATCCAGTCAACACTCAAGAGCCAGTTGTTCAGTTTCCATGAAGCTGTGCAGTTCTGAGTTAGTTTGTGAATTCCGAGCTCTAACTTGATTTCACTGTGGTCTGAGAGACGGTTTGTTATGATTTCCGTTCTTTTGCATTTGCTGAGGAGTGATTTACTTCCAATTATGTGGTCAATTTTAGAGTAGGTGCGATGTGGTGCTGAGAAGAATGTATATTCTGTGGATTTGGGGTGGAGAGTTCTGTAAATGTCTATTAGGTTTGCTTGATCCAGGTGTGAGTTCAAGTCCTGGATATCCTTGTTAATTTTCTGTCTTGTTGATCTGTCTAACATTGACAATGGGGTGTTCAAGTCTCCCACTATTATTGTGTGGGAGTCTAAGTCGATTTGTAAGTCTTTAAGAACTTGCCTCATGTATCTGGGTGCTCCTGTATTGGGTACGTATATATTTAGAATTGTTAGCTCTTCTTGTTGCATTGATCCTTTTACCATTATGTAATGTCCTTCTTTGTCTCTTTTGATCTTTGTTGGTTTAAAGTCTATTTTATCAGAGACGAGAATTGCAACTCCTGCTTTTTTTTTGCTCTCTGTTTGCTTGGGAAATCTTCCTCCATCTCTTTATTTTGAGCCTTTGTGTATCTTTGCTTGTGAGATGGGTTTCCTGGATACAGTACACTGATGGGTTTTGGCTTTTTATCCAGTTTGCCTGTCCATGTCTTTTGATTGGGGCATTTAGCCCATTTACATTTAGGGTTAATATTGTTATATGTGAATTTGATCCTGCCATTTTGATGCTAGCTGGCTGTTTTGCCAGTTAGTTGATGCAGTTTCTTCATTGTGTTGCTGCTCTTTGCCATTTGGTATGTTTTTGGAGTGGCTGGTACTGGTTGTTCCTTTGTCTGTTTAGTGCCTCTTTCAGGAGCTCTTGTAAAGCAGGCCTGGTGGTGATGAAATCTCTGAGTACTTGCTTGTTTGCAAAGGATTTTATTTTTCCTTCACTTATGAAGCTTAGTTTGGCTGGATATGAAATTCTGAGTTGAAAGTTCTTTTCTTTAAGGATGTTGAATATTGGCCCCCACTCTCTTCTGGCTTGTAGGGTTTCTGCTGAGAGATCTGCTGTGAGTCTGATGGGCTTCCCTTTGTGGGTAACCCGACCTTTCTCTCTGGCTGCCCTTAGCATTTTCTCCTTCATTTCAACCCTGGTGAATCTGACGATTATGTGCCTTGGGGTTGCTGTTCTTGAGGAATATCTTTGTGGTGTTCTCTGTATTTCCTGGACTTTAATATTGGCCTGCCTTGATAGGTTGGGGGAAGTTCTCCTGGATAATATCCTGAAGAGTATTTTCCAGCTTGGATTCATTCTCTCTGTCACATTCAGGTACACCTATGAAACGTAGGTTAGGTCTTTTCACATAGTCCCATATTTCTTGGAGACATTGTTCATTCTTTTTACCCTTTTTTCTCTACTCTTGCTATATCGTTTTATTTCATTGAGTTGATCTTCGACCTCTGATATCCTTTCTTCTACTTGGTTGATTCAGCTGTTGAAACTTGTGTATGCTTTGCGAAGTTCTTGTGTTGTGTTTTTCAGCTCCATCAATTCACTTATATTCCTCTCTAAGTTGGTTATTTCGTTAGCATTTCGTCAAATCTTTTTTCAAGGTTCTTAGTTTATTTGCATTGGGTTAGAACACGTTCTTTAGCTCACAGAAGTTTTCTTATTACCCACCTTCTGAAGCCTGATTCTGTCATTTCATCACACTCATTGTCCATCCAGTCTTATTCCCTTGCTGGTGAGGAGTTGTGATTCCTTGTAGGAGGAGAGGTGTTCTGGTTTCGAGTGTTTTCCTCCTTTTTGCACTGGTTTCTTCCCATCTTTGTGGATTTATCTATGTGTGGTCTTTGTGGTTGGTGATTTTCAGATGAGGTCTCTCAGTGGATGTCCAGTTTGTTGATGATGAAGTTATTTCTTTCTGTTTCTTAGTTTTCCTTCTAACAGTCTGGCCCCTCTGCTGTAGGACTGCTGAGGTCCAGTCCCGGCCCTGCTTGCCTGGGGATCACCTGCAGTAGCTGCAGAACAGTAAGGGTTGCTGCCAGTTTCTTCTTCTGCTATCTTTGTCCCAGAAGAATACCCGCCAGATGTCAGTCTGAGCTCTCCTTTATGAGGTGACTCGTATATACGGGGGGTCAGGGAGCTGCTTGAGGAGACAGTCTGTCCTTTATGGAGCTCAAATGCTGAGCTGTGAGCTCCATTGTTCATTCAGAGTTGCTGGGCAGGTACGTTTAAGTCTGCTGCAGCAGAACTCATAAACCCCCTTTTTTCCTCAGGTGCTCTGTCCCGGGGGAGTTAGGGCTTTATTTCTGAGTTTCCCTTGTGCTGCTGCCTTTTTCCCAGGGCTGCCTTGCCCAGTGATGAGGCAGCCTTGTCACTGCATGCAGAGGCTTTGCTGAGCTGCTGTGGGCTCTGCCCAGATGCTGTGTGAACTTCCCTGCAGTCCTGTTTATACTGGTGTAGTTAGAACTGCCTCGGCAATGGCGGGTGCCTCTGCAATGGCAAACTACCTCCGTAGTGGTGGATTGCTTCAGTAATGGCGCCCCCCCCCCCACAGAGCTGGAGCATCCCTGATTCAGCTGTGCTTGCTGTGAAATTCTCAATCCAGAGCATTTCCAATTGCTGAAAAACACAAAAATTAACCAGGCATGTTGGTGGGCACCTACAATTTCAGCTACGTGGGAGGGCTGAGGCAGGAGAATTGCTTGAACTCGGGAGGCAGAGTTTACAGTGAGCTTAGATGGCACCATGGCAATCCAGCCTGCTGGGTGACAGAAGGAGACTGTCAAAAGAGAGAGAGAGAGAGAGGAAGGAAGGAAGGAAGGAATATATAAAGTGAACAGAAAAGAAAAAATATTTAAAACACTCATAAATGGACAAAGGAAGTGATGTAAAGAGTTCCTATGAATCAAGTGGGAAGATGGACAATCAGTTGTAGCAAAATACAGGGGTGAAGTATGTGGCAAAGAAGTGGACAGGCAAAGAGAGAAACCACCAGTGGGCAACAGATGTGAAAAGTTGTTCAAGCTCATGAGTAATGCAAATAAAAAATGCTCATCATCACTGGTCATTAGAGAAATGCAAATCAAAACTACATTGAGATACCATCTCATGCCAGTTAGAATGGCAATCATTAAAAAATCTGGAGACAACAGATGCTGGAGAGGATGTGGAGAAATAGGAACGCTTTTACACTGTTGGTGGGAGTGTAAATTAGTTCAACCATTGTGGAAGATGGTGTGGCGATTCCTCAAGGACCTAGAAATAGAAATTCCATTTGATCCAGCAATCCCATTACTGGGTATATATCCAAAGGATTATACATCGTTCTACTATAAGGACATATGCACACGAATGTTCATTGCAGCAGTTTACAATAGCAAAGACCTGGAACCAACCCAAATGCCCATCAATGATAGACTGGACAGGGAAAATGTGGCACATATACACCATGGAATATTATGCAGCCATCAAAAACGATGAGTTCGTGTCCTTTGTAGGGACATGGATGAACCTGGAAACCATCATTCTCAGCAAAGTGACACAAGAACAGAAAATCAAACACCGCATGTTCTCACTCATAGGCGGGTGTTGAACAATGCGAACACATGGACACAGGGAGGGGAGTATCACACACTGGGGTCTGTTGGGGGGGAAAAAAAAGGAGGGATAGTGGGGGGGTGGGGAGTTGGGGAGGGATAGCATGGGGAGAAATGCCAGATATAGGTGATGGAGAGGAAGGCAGCAAATCACACTGCCATGTGTGTACCTATGCAACAATCTTCCATGTTCTTCACATGTACCCCCAAACATAAAATGCAATAAAAAAAAATTTAAAGTCAGGTTTAAAAATTATTGCAAGCAGTCTAGGCATGGTGGCTCATGCCTGTAATCCCAATGCTCTGGGAGGCTCAGGTGGGAGTATTGCTTGAGCCAAGGAGTTTGAGATCAGCTTGTGTAACATGGCAAGACCGCTGTCTCTACAAAAAGTCAGAAATTAGCCAGGTATGGTGGTTGATGCATGCCTACTCCAAGCTACTTGTGAAGCTGAAGTGGAAGAATCACTTGAGCCCAGGAGTTCAAGGCTACAGTGAGATATGATCATGCCACTGCACTCCAGCCTGGGTGGTAGCAAGAGACTGTCTCAAAAAAAAAAAAAAAAAAAATTTGCAAGCACTGGCAAGAATATAGAACAGTTCTTGCACACTCTTATACAATGCTCATGAGAATAAACATATTCAACCACTTTTGGAAATCCATGTGGATCTACTGAATACATTTAAATCTGCATGTATTCTGTGACCCAGCAATTTGTTTCTTTGGGATATAGCTTAGAGCAATTCTCGCAAATGTGCAACAGAAAGTAAGTTTTAAAATGTTCATAGCAACAATATTTGTAAAAACCTAAAACTGCAAACAACCCCCAAATCCAAAAATTCAGCAGTATGTGCAAGTAAAGTCTGGAATACTTACTCATATACTAGATTATTATCCAGAATTGAAATTGAATGAACTACACTGATACACATCAACTCGAATGAATCTTTTTCAAATAATGAATGAATAATGAATGAATCATTTACAAATAATGTTGAACAAAGGAAATAAGAATACAAACTATTGCCAGGAGTGGTGGCTCACACCTGTAATCCCAGCACTTTGGGAGTCCGAGGCAGGTAGTTCACCTGAGATTGGGAGTTCAAGACCAGCCTGACCAACATGGAGAAACCCTGCGTGTGTGTGTGTGTGTGTGCGTTTGTGTGTGTATACATACTATATATATACATATTTATACATATATATACATATATATACATATTTATGTATATATGTATATATACACAAAATTAGCTGGGTGTTGTGGTGCATGCCTGTAATCCTAGCTACTCAGAAGGCTGAGGCAGGAGAATTGCTTCAGTCCAGGAGTTTGAGACCAGCCTGGGCAACTGGGTGAAAAAATACAAAAAGTTAGCCAGGTGTGGTGGTGTGCACCTGTGGTCCCAGCTACTTCAGAGGCTAAGGTGATAGGATCACCTGAGCCTGGGAGGCAGAGGCTGTATTGAGCTGTAATCACACCACTGCACTCCAGCCTGGGCAACAGAATAAGACCCTGTCTTAAAAAACAAACAAACAAGAAGATTAATAGAAAAATGTAACTCAGAATAAAATAAAGATAAAGAAGATAACTTTGGGATGAAAACTCCTCAGAGAGATTTTAGGATATACCACATCCACAAAACAGGAACAAGAAACTCCACAAAAAGAGTAATCAGAAAATAAACAAAAAATTATTGAATATTAAAAATATTGCTGAAATTTTAAAAATTAATAGAAGGGTTAGTAGACTCTAAAACATAGATCCAGAACATATAAACTATGAAAGAGAAGACAAGAGATATGAAGGATCCACCTAGAAAGTCTGATATCTGCTATAGGAGATCTAGAAAGAGACAGTAGGGAGACCAAAGGGGGAGGAAATAATCAACTAGAAAAGAATTTCTCAGAGCTAAAGGGAGATACAAGCTATCAGATTGAAAGGACTCATCAAGCAATGAACAGGGTGGGGTTTTAAAAGAGGGTCACCTGTACATACTAATGATTATCTGTCACCAAAGATAAAAAGGATGCTAATACAAAAGCTTCCTGTTTTTTTAAAAAGTAAAGGGCAAAAGAGAAGCATGAATTTGTCCAGCATCCGAAGTAAAAGGTGCCAGGAGAGAGCTGGCAAAAATAAGCCAGGCATGGTGGTGTGTGCCTGTAATCCCAGCTACTTGAGAGGCTGAGAAGGAGAATCACTTGAGTCCAGGAGGCAGAGGTTGCAGTGTGCCAAGATGGCACCACTGCACTCCAGCCTGGGTGACAGAGCAAGACTCCATCTCAAAAAAAAAAAAAAAAAAAAAAAGAATTCTTTGAGTATTCTATATATGTTCAGCAAATATTTTTCACCAAGACTCGCTTGCCTTTTAATTTCTTTCTTTCTCTTCTCTCTCTTCTTTTCTTTTCTCTTCTCTCTCTTCTCCTCTTCTCTTGTCTTCTTTCTCTTCTCTTTCTTGTCTTCTCTTCTTTCTCTTCTCTTCTCTCTTTCTCTCTCTTCTCTTCTCTTCTCTCTCTCTCCTCCTCCCCCTCTTCTTCTTCTTCTTTCTTCTCTCTTTCTTTCTTTTCCTTCTTTCTTTCTCTTTTTTTTGATGGGGTCTCACTCTTCGCCCAGGCTGGAGTGCAGTGGCATGATTGTGGCTCACTGCAGCCTAGATCTCTCAGGCTCAGTAATTCTCCCACCTCAGTCTTCTGAGTAGCTAAGACTAAAGGTGCACACCACCATGCCTGGCTAACTTTTGTATTTTTTGTAGAGACAGGGTTTTGTCATATTGCCTAGCCTGGTCTCAAACTCTTGAACTTAAGTGATCCACCTGACTTGGCCTCTCACAGTGCTGAGATTATAGGCATTAGCCACTGCATCTGGTAACCTTTTAATAAATATAGCTCCACACTAAGACACATGATATTAAAATTTCAGAGCACTGGAAGCAAAAAGAAAATGTACAAGCTTAAAAAAAAAGAAACCAATGGGTCATATACAAAAATGATGACACAGAATGGCTTTAGACTGCTCAATAGAGCAGTAGAAGTAGGATGATAGAGGAATGCCTTCACATTCCTGGAAGACCTCATTTCAACATAGGATTCTATACCTAACCAAACTACCAATGAAGTATGTGGAGGTACACAAAAACACTTCAGGCACACAAGGTCTCTACAATTTTATTTCCCAGGCACTCTTTCTCAGGAAGCTACTGAAGGATTTTTGCCACCAAAAAGATGAAGTAGAACAAATAAGAAGTCATGAGAGGCTGGGTGCAGTGGCTCATGCCTGTAATCCCAGCACTTTGGGAGGCCAAGGCAGGCAGATTATAAGGTCAGGAGTTCCAGACCAGCCTGGCCAACATGGCAAAACCCCATCTCTACTAAAAATACAAAAATTAGCTAAGTGTGGCGGTGGGCACCTGTAATCCCAGATACCTGGGAAGCTGAGGCAAGAAAATCTATTCAACCCAGGAGGCAGAAGTTGCAGTGAGCCAAGATTGTGCCACTGCACTTCCAGCCTGGGTGACAGAGACTCTGTCTCAAAAAAAGAAAAAAAAAAAAAAAAGAGGAAGAAGAAGAACAAGAAGAAGAACAAGAAAAAGTAGTCATGAGAGCCAGGGGAAAAGGGAAGAACTGAAGGAGATTTCCAGAACAACAGGTATAGCCTAGGTGCAGATGACAGTCTGTTCAGACCATAGCAAGTTAGGAGGCACCAGGACAGCTGCCTTCAGGAAGATCAAATTGACAGAATAGCTGATGTGCCCAAAAGCATTGAGATGGTTTAGAAAATTGGCAGGATGTCTGGGATCAAACTAGTAATAAGCACATTTTAAAAAAGGAAGCAGGCCGGGTGCAGTGGCTCACAGCTGTAATCTCAGCACTTTGGGAGGCTGAGGCAGGAGGATCACTTGTGTCCAGGAGTTCAAGGCCAGCCTGGGCAACATAGTTAGACCCAACATCAAAACATCAAAAAACAACAAAAATTAGCTGGGTGGGGTGGCATGCACCTGTAGCCTGAGCCACTTGGGAGGCTGAGGTGGAAGGATGGGTTGAGCTCATGGGGTTGAGGGTGCAGTCAGCTGTGATTGCACCACTGCACTCTAGCCTTGGTGACAAAGTGAGACCCTAACTCAAAATAAATGAAATAAAGTGAAGCAAAATAAAAAACAAGTGGAAAGTCCAGAAAAAATAAAGTTAATTTTGAGAAAGTGAAAGTAGTCATAGTACACTATGTAGCTCAGCTATGAAGCACACTGACTTCATCTTAGTAATATAATACTGGATATTGTTGTAACCAAAAGTACAATGTAATTAGGCTGGGAGAATGGAGGGAAGGAAGGAGCAGAGGAGAGCCATATCCTCCCACTCTGTAGTAACCACCAATAGGTAATGTCAAACACCAAAAGGTCCAGAAGTGGCCCATAGCTTGCAATTTTCATGGTTTACACAAAAGAACCCGCTAAAGAAACTGAAATGGTTGCTTCTAGAAAGGGGTAAAGTATTGTGGGGAATATTATTTTTCTCAATGAACCTTGCAGAACTTTATGATACATGTGTGTATATATATATATATAAAATAAATATAAATTACTTTCATGTATAAAAACATGTGAGTATATATATAATATATATATATATGTATATATACATTACACAAGTATAATTTTGATTTGTAAGTACCAAAAAGGGGCTATGAATATAATCTATAAGGGTAGGCAGTGGTGGGTGGCCTCTGCAGCTGTGTGGACCTTGGATGGAGGGGGAGCAGGACCGAGGTGGGTGGGCTACCCAGGAGGCTCCTGCATGGCCCAGCGAAGACAAATTCATGGCCTAGACTAGGGTCCTACAACACAATGGAGAGAGGTAATCAGATTCAAAAGAGGGAGGGAGAAGATGGGATAAATTAACTGGGGTATGGGGCAGGGAGGAGGTCAGTTTGGATGCCCCAGTGAAAGTGTGGTGCCCTCCACTGAGCTGGGCCTTCTCTTTTCACAGGGGGATCAGAAGTCATCAGAGGAGAAGCCCCTCACCTCCTGCCTTGACCCCCTGCCGCAGGAGGACCAGTTTCATGGGCAGGTGGTCCATCAGTCACACAGGGCTTCCCTCCTCAAACGGGGAGGGATGTGGCTTCATGCTCTGCTGTCTTGAAATTCATAACAATTGTTGAACAAAGGGCCCCATGGTTTCATTCTGCATGGAACCCCACAAATTATGCAACCAACCCCCCCCCCCCCCCAGTATATCTATAACCACGTCTGGCTTGCCTTACATGCTCAGGCATCAGAATCATCTGTAGAGCTGATAAAATCCCAAACTCTCAGACCCACCTCCACCTCTATCTGGGTTCCTGATCTCAAGGTTGACTGCTACCATCCTCTGAGTGTCTTAGGCCATCTATCCTCAAAGTGTGGTCTGAGGCTTTCAGCATCAACCTGACTCAGGAGTTGTCAGAAATGCAGATTTCCAGGTGCCACCCACACCCACTGAGTCAGAACCTGCAGTGTAGCCGAACCCCCAGGGGGACTCACGTGCACATTCATTTGTGAGAAGCACTGTCTTAGGTTATATCGGCGGAACATTTAGACCGTTTTTCCCTAACTCACAGGTCATCACGTACTGTGACTTCTCTAGTTACATCGCACATCCCGCTGCAACTGCCTCCAGGATGGCTCCTCTTGGAAGTCCCACGACCTCTCAGACTGAACATAAGCAGACCTGAGTGTCCTGCCCTCTTTTCTCCCAGGTCACCTCTTCCTCCCACTCCTCCTCCCCTTCCCCCTTCTCCTCCCCCCGTCCCACTCCTCCTCCCGTTTTTTCAAGTACCTACCTATCCAGGTGAACTGAGCCAGCCAAGCCAGGTACTCAAGGAGTGTTCCAGGTCCTCCTCTGGCTCGCCTCCCTCCGCCTCTCACCATCCCTGTCTCCCAACCTCTATGGCCACCACCGCTCACCCTCCAAGACGCAGCCACCAGTATCTCTCACTTCAGCCACCTCCACCATCCCACACTGGCAGTGGAGTGACCACATCACTCCCTAGAACAACCCTTCCGTGGCTCTCAGCTCAGGGCCGTTCTGCACTGGCACACCTCCCCCACCCCCTCTCTGCTTACTAAATGCTTCCGCCATCACTATTGCTTCCAACTTTCAAAATGAAGCCTGACTAGCTCCTCTTCCACAGCCTCCCCTGGCTACCCCTCTGCCTGCCCCCAGCAAAACTTAGGGGCTCCCCCTCAGCCACAGCGCTGGTCCTACTGTGGTCTGCGTGTCTCCCCCAGCAGCCTAGGAGCTCCTCTGGGAGGGGACAGGGAACTGCCTGATTCAGTCACCTTTATGGTGCTGGGATCCCAAAGTGCTGGGATTACAGGTGTGAGCCACCGCATGGCCTGGGGTCATGCAAGTAATAGGGGTCCTGTGTTTGAAGAGATAAAGGCCCAGTGAGGGGTTGGTCTGCAGCAAGTGCAGAGAGGGGACAGAAGATGAGGATGCACAGTGGGAGTGCGGAAAGCTGTTACAGAGGTGCCCTGTAGACCCAGCTACAGGCAGGAGGATTGCTTGAGCCTAGGAGTTCAAGACCAGCCAGGGCAAAACAGCAAGACACCATCACTAAAATAATTAAATTTAAAATTTTATGTAATTTTATTTTTAGACGGAGTTTTACTCTGTTGCCCATACTGGAGTGTAGTGGTGTGGTCTCGGCTCACTGCAACCTCTGCTTTCCACGTTCAATCAATCTCCTGCCTCAGCCTTCCTAGTAGCTGGAATTACAGGCGCCCACCACCAGGCCTGGCTATGTTTCTTATTTTTGGTAGAGACGGGTTTTGCCATGTTTGACTGGTCTTAAACTCCTGACCTCGTGATCTGCCCTCCTTGGCCTCCCAGAGTGCTGGGATTACAGGTGTGAGCCACCGCACCCAGCCAAAAAATTAAACTTAAAATTGTAAAAAGTTCAGCCCAAGTTGAATAAAAAATAGAGAGGGATGGCTACAGGATGCCTGGTGCCCAGTTCCCGTCCTGGGACAGCAGGACTCTCTCTGCCCACCAGGTGGCGCCAGAACCCCAGTATCTGGCTGTCCAGTGCTCAATCCCCCGCTTCCCCGAGTGTTGGGTGGATGGAGCCCTAGGGAAGCCAGAAGCAGAGCCCGCAGGACACACAGCAGGTCCTCGAGGGAACTTGCCTTATCTGCTTTCCCTGTCTATGTGTCCACCATCAGCACCCTCAGCAGTTACAGGGAGGAGGGCAGTGGATGATGGATATGTCACGGGAAAATAGAAGAGAACGCCTAGAGTCTTGCAAAGCCACTCAGCTGTGGAGTGATGGAGCCAGACATTTGCACACCTGCAGGCTAGGACACATCCCGTTTTCTGATGGCACTTACCATGGGGCCTGTCTGCGCGGCCACCCGGAGCCTGGATTGAGGCCAGACAGTCCAGCCCCAACCAGACCCATGTTCATAAGCACTGGGCTTGCCTGTTTCCCTTCCCTGGGGTCAGATGCCCTCCTGTTACAGATGGGGAAACTGAGGCCCAGGGAGGGGGAATCGCTTGTGCGGAAACTTCCACTTCAACACACTGGAACAGATCCAGCCAGATTTCGGGGGCTAGTGGAGAGGGGAGGGATGGTGAGGGGCCCCTGGGTGGGGGCCAGAGAGAAAGACCAGTATTAAAATCACAGCTCCACTAGATGACAGCTCTATGACTTTGAGCAAGATATGTGGCCTCTCCGTATTTCAGTTTCCCCTATTTCTAAATGGGGAGAATTTCCCCATTTAGAATTTCTAAATGTGTAGATGGTCCCTTGGTCTCCAGTCACTTCGGGGTGGTTTCAGGGGTTATGAGGGCTGCAACTTGGCCTATGCCTCTGCATTTTCTCCCTTCTCTACCTGCTGAGGGCCTGATCCAAGGCTGGGCCTCCACGTCTCTGTCTGGCTTCACCTGACCCCGCTAGGGTAATGCCCCAGACCTGTAGCTAAACCAAAGGGCTGAGGTGGGCTGGCTTTGAAGGGAGGAGCCCAGGGCAGGGCATGGCACCACTAGGATCTGGAGTCAGTGCAGCTAGTCCCTTATGCTCCCACTTCTGGCCTGTGTCTCCCCTTCAGCTCTCCCAGTGCCCCACCTCCTATCCCTGGACCCCCAGAGTTATAGCCTCCCCTGCTTATAAGGGAGGGTCCAGAGGAGCCCCTTGTGGTGCCAACGGTCTGTATCCTGATCAAACTCTGGGAGGCCACGGTGCTAGGATCTGCAAGACAGCCCCCAGGGGCAGGGCCAGACCCTGCATCTCCAAGACAAACCTTTGCCACCTTTGAAATGGACCAACTACAAACAGTGTACCCTGGCCAAGTGGAGACTTGGATTTCTTTTTTTTTTCTTTTGTGAGACAGAGTCTTGCTGTATCCCCTAGGATGGAGTGCAGTGTCACTATCTCAGCTCATTGCAATCTCTGCCTCCTGGGATCAAGTGATTCTCCTGGTTGGCAGGCTGGTCTTGAACTGACCTCAGGTCATCCACCCATCTTGGCCTCCCAAAGTGCTAGGATTACAGGTGTGAGCCACTGTGCCTGGCTGAGAACTTGGATTTCAAACCCCACCTGGCAGCAGTAGGACAGCATCCTCACTTCCCCTGCTAATGCAGCATAAGAGGCAATTAGCTAAAGCAGGTTTCATAAGATACAGAGGTCTCATAACAGAATACCCACAATGTCCAGGTTTCAATAGAAAATCATTCATGGGGCCCAGTGCGGTGGCTTACACCTGCAAACCCAGCACTCTGGGAGGCTGAGATGGGTGGATTACTTGAATTCAAGAGTTTGAGACCAGCCTGGACAACATAGTGATAACCTATCTCTACAAAAAATTAAAAACTTAGCCAGGTGTTGTGGTACATGTCTGTTGTCTCACCTACTCAGGAGGCTGAGGCAGGAGGTTGCTGGAGCCTGGAAAGTCAAGGCTGCAGTGATCTGTGATCATGCCACTGCACTCCAGGCTAGGTGACAGAGTGAGACCCTGAAAACAAAACAAAACAAAACAAAACTCTGAAAGTCACTCATGTCAGGAAGATCTCAAACCAAATGAAAAGGCAATCAATAGATGCCAACACCAACATGATGGAAATTTTTGTTGTTGAAGTTGGTTTTGTTTTGTTTTGTTTAGAGATAGGTTCATACTCTGTCACCCAGGCTTTAGTGCAGTGATACAATTTTGGTTCACTGCAGCCTTGACATCCCAGTTCAAGAGATTCTCCAGCTATTTTCTCATCTCATTCTCCTGAGCAGCTGGGACTACAGGCACATGCCACCATGCTCAGATAATTTTTGAATATTTTGTAGAGATGGTGTCTTGCCATGTTGCCCAGACTGGCAGAAATGTTACAAACACATTTGAAACCAAAGAAAAAATGGAAAGCCTCAGCAAAGAAATAGAAAATATAAAGAGGAGGCTGAAACACAGAATGGAGCACACAAAGGAAGGAATCTGTGAACTGTAATATGGAGCAGGAGAAATCATCTCAACTAGATAACACAGATAAATCAGACCCCCAGAAAACCAAATAGAGACTCAGGGAGTTGTTTGACCATAATGAAAAAAATCTAACTTTCATGTCATTGAAGTCACAAAAAGGAGGTCAGGGCTGAAAAAATACTCAAAGAAATAAGGGCTAAAATATGCCTCAAATTTGGCAAAAAAAAAAAAAAAAAGCTGACTGAATCAAGAGGGTGCAAGGCCAGGTGCAGTGGCTTGTGCCTGTAATCCCAGGACTTTGGGAGGCTGAGGTGGGTGGATTTCTTGAGCCTAGGAGTTTGAAACCAGCCTGGTCAACATGGTGAAACCCCATCTCTACTAAAAATACAAAAAGCTATTCAGGCATGGTGTGTGCACCTGTAGTCCCAGTTACTCAGAAGGCTGAGGTGGGTGGATCACTTGAGACCAGGAGGTCTCCACCTCCTGGAGGGTGCAGTGAGCCATGATTGCACCACCACACTCCACCCTGGGTGATAGAGTGAAACCCTGTCTCAAAAAAAAAAAAAAAAAAAAAAAAAAAAAAAACCAGGCTGAGCAAATACCACACAAGATGGATAAACCCAAAGAAATCCACACCAAGAAACATGATAGTCAAACTTTCCTGGAAACTAAAAATAAATAAAAAAATCTGGAAGGAGCAAGAGACAAACATTTCACCTATAGGGTAAAAAATAAAGAAAGACAGTGGATTACTCATCCAAATCTCTGGTGTTGAGAGTAAAGTGGCATAGCATTTTTCAAGTGCAGAAAGAAAAAAGTGTCAACAGAGAATCCTATGTCCAGAGAAAATTGATCCTTCAAGAATAAAAGGAAAAGCAAGGTATTACTGGATTTAAAAAAAAAAAAAACCTAGAGAATTTGTAACCAGCAAACCCACGCTAAAAAAACTAAAGGAAATTCTCTAAAAAGAACAAGAACGATAAAAGAAGGAATCAATTTGGAAACAGAAAGGAAGGAAGAACACAGCAAGCAAAGATTTGAGTAAATTCAAGACTTTTTCCTCATGTTTGATTGTTGAAGCAAAAGTGATAAGACTTCCTGATATGGCTGTCAATGTACGTGGAGGAAATATTTAAGACAATTATATTATAAATGGAAGAAATAAAAGGACTTAAGGAGACATAAGGCTTATACACCTCACAAAACTGGTAAAATGACACTACCAGTATATTGTGATAAGTTATGTATATATAATGTAATACTTACAGAAGCTACTAAAAAACTATGTAAAAATATACACTTAAGAACACGACTGATATGCTGGGCACAGTGGCTCATAGCTGTAATCCCAGCACTTTGGGAGGCCAAGGCAGGCAGATCACCTGAGGTCGGGAGTTCAAGACCAGCCTGACCAACGTGGAGAAACCCCATCTCTACTAAAAATGCAAAATATCCAAGCTACTCAGGAGGCTGAGGCAGGAGAATTGCTTAAACCCGGGAGAAGAGGTTGCAGTGAGCCAAGATGCCATTGCACTCCAGCCTAGGCAACAAGAGAGAAACTCCATTTCAAAAAAAACCCAAGCAAATGAAAACACCATTGATAAACCAAAAGAAAAGACTAAAGAATGTCAAAGTACTCCACAGGAAGGCAGGACAATGGAAACAGAGAAGAGAAA
The DNA here is from genome assembly GCA_036589455.1 of Ateles fusciceps. Lineage (NCBI taxonomy): Eukaryota > Metazoa > Chordata > Mammalia > Primates > Atelidae > Ateles > Ateles fusciceps. The sequence continues at coordinate 1,023,789 of JAZHEH010001295.1, forward strand.
AGAGAGAAGAAACCAACAAAAAAGAATTCAGCCCAATATATATATAATTATATTAAATGTTAATGGTCTTTATATGCTAATTAAAGACAAATGAACAGAGCAGATTTTAAAACATGACCCAATTAGATGCTGCCTGTAAGAAATTTCCTTTATTTTTGTTTTGTTTTTCAGAGAGAGTCTCACTCTATCCCCCAGGTTGAAGTGCAGTGGTGTGATATAGACTCACTGAAACCTCTGCCTCCCAGGTTCAAGTTATTCTCCTGCCTCAGTCTCTTGAGTAGCTGAGATTATGGGCACCTACCACTATGTCTGGCTAATTTTTGTATTTTTAGTAAAGATGGGGTTTCACTGTGTTGGCCAGGCTGGTCTTGAACTCCTAACCTCAAGTGATCTGCCTGCCTTGGCCTCCCAAAGTGCTGGGATTACAGCTGTGAGTCACCACGCCCAGCTAAAATTCACTTTAAGTATAACAATACAGGCAGGTTGAAAGTAAAAGGATGGCCAGACATGGTTGCTTATGTCCGTAATGCCAACACTTTGGGAGGCTGAGGTGTGCAGATCGTGAGCCCAGGAGTTTGAGACTAGCCTGGGCAACATAGCCAAACCCACCCTTCACAAAATTACACCAGAACCAGCCAGGTGTGATGGTGCCAGCCTGTGGTCCCAGCCAGTTATTTGGGAGGCTGAGGTGGGAGGATCACCTGAGCCCAGGAGACAGAGGTTGTAGTGAGCTGAGATTGCACCACTGCACTCTAGCCTGGGCAACAGTGAGACCTGTTAAGAAAAAATGAGGAGGGGGAGGGAAAGAGACTATGATTCCTTGGGCCTAGGAGTTTGAGACAAGCCTGGGCAACATAGTGAGATCTCGTCTCTATAAAAAATTTAAAAACTAGGTGGAGGGATCTCTTGAGCCCAGGAGGTTGAGATGACAGTGAGCAAGGATTGTGCCTGTACACTCCCACATGGGTGACAGATCAAGACCCTGCCTCAAATATATGTATATATTATCATGCAAATATTAATCAAAAGGAAGTAGAAGTTACTACATTAATATGAGATACAGTAGAATTCAAAGCAAAGACAATTATCAGTGGTAGAGAGAAACATGATATAATGATATAAAGTCAAACCACCAAGGAGACAGTAATACTCATATATGCACCAAACAATAGGGCTGCAAAATATGTGAAACAACAACCGATAGAACTAAAAGGAGAAACAGACAAATCCTCAATTATAGTCAAAGACTTCATCAGCCTCTCTTAAAGAAAGGTGTACAAATCTTGGGCCAGGCGAGGTGGCTCATGACTGTAATCTCAGCACTTTGGGAGGCTGAAGCTGGAGGATCACAAGGTCAGGATATCGAGACCATCCTGGCTAACATGGGGAAAGCTTGTCTCAACAAAGAAATACAAAAAATTAGCTAGGTGTGGTGGCATGTGTCTGGAAACCTAGCTACTCAGGAGGCTAATGCAGGAGAATTGTTTGAATCTGTGATTTGCCCAGATTCAAAGTTGCCATGAGCTGAGATCGCACCACTGCACTACAGCCTGGGTGACAGGTCAAGACTCTGTCAAAAAAAGAAAAGGAAGGTGGTAAGGGTGGAAGAAAGGAAGGAAGAAAGGAAAGAAGAAAGGAAGGAAAGATGGAAGGAAGGAAGGGTGTACAAATCTTACCTCCCTTTAAGTCGTTTAGGGTGTATATGTCCAGGTTTGCTACATGGGTCAATTGTGTTGCTGGGGTGTGGTGTATAGATTATTCATCACCCAGGTGATGAGCATAGTACCTGATAGGTAGTTTTTTGATCCTCAGCCTCCACTCACCCTCTGCCCATTGCTCCTTTATTGTGTCCTTGTGTACCTGAAGTTTAGTCCCCCTCTTATAAGTGAGAATATTCGGTATTTGGTTTTCTATTCCTGCATTAATTCACACAGGCTAATGGCCTACCTACAGCTCCATTCGTGTTGCTGCAAAAGACATGATCTTGCTCTTTTTATGGCTGAGTAGTATTCCATGGTGTATATGTACCACATTTTCTTGATCCAGTCCACTGTTGATGGGCACCTAGGTTGATTCCATGTCTTTGCTATTGCAAATAGTGCTGCAATGAACATACACACATGATGTCTTTATGGTAGAATGATTTGTATTTCTTTGGGTATATAACCAATAATGGGATTGCTGGGTTGAATAGTAGTCTAACTTCTTTGAGAAATCTCCAAACTGCTTTCCATAATGGCTGAACTACTTTACATTCCCACTGGCAGTGTGTAAGCATTTCCTCTTCTCCTCAATTTTGCCAGTGCCTGTTATCTTTTTACTTTTTATCATAGCCATTCTTGCCTGGTGCAGACTCACAAGTGCACTGCATGGGGTCTTGCAATCTGCAGCCCACTGCGGAGGCCGCGTTTCCACTCTGGGCACAATTCACACTTCCTATCACCTCGCCCTCTCCTTCCAGGCGGGCCAAGCTTTTCTGAGCGCCAGTTGCATGGTTCCTATATTATACATAATATAGGATCAGATTGATTCTAAGCTACCTGGCACCAAGGAAAGAAGCATTAGATTCTGGAGTGAGGCTGAGTTCCAGTCTTCAGCAGTCCCCTCCTCTTCTCTAGAAGCCCTACTGGTGACCCTCCAAACCCTGAGAGCCAAGCTCAGGACAGAGCTCTCTCATTCCTCTTGTGACCAAGGAGCTGGGGAATCCCTTGTAAGGAGTAAGTAGTTGCTTACTTAGATCTCAGAAGAGATCTGAACCCTCGAGTTTCCCCATGGAAATGGGGTCTGCTCTTGGCAAAGTAGAGTCAGTCCCAGAACTGGACACTTAACAAAATTTTCTTTCATGAAAGCAAGTTCAGATAGTCCAACAAATATATCAGATTGGAGCGACTGAATTCTTTCCTTTTATCTTTGCAATTCTGTAAGGCAACAGAAAGGAAAACAGTCTTCAGACTGCTCATAGAGAAAAACAGCTTGGCCTGAAAGGAGTAATGTCAAGTTACTCTCTCTAATTCAGAGCAGACACGATGTCTGGAGAGAGCTACCCAAGCATATGTTAGATGAAAAGAATGGCTGAGTAATTATGCAAACCATGTGCTACCATCTGAATTTCAGATGCCGTCAAGTGCCTTGCTCCAAAGTCATAGCACAAGGAAAGGGAAAGGGAAGAAGGAAGTTGGGGCAGGAAGGAAAAGAGAGAATGAGGAAGGGACTGGGAAGGAGGAAAAGGGAGACTGTAGACCCAAGGAAACAGGTGGTGAGCAATGAATGTATTGAAATATACAACATATGTTACACACCAACAAGAATTATAGTTCCCAAAGAGAAAGTGATCACAGTTGCATCAACCAGGTCAATGTGAAAATGTCTGTTTTCATTCCTTAGGGCTGCCATACAAAGCACCGCAGACTGGGTAGTTTTAAAGAAACAGAAATGGATTGTCTCAGGCTCTGGAGGCTGGAAGGCATATCAAGGTGTTGGCTGGGTTGGTTCCTTCTGGAGGCTCTGAGGGAGAATCTGTTCCATATCTCCCAGTTTTCAGCAGTTCTGGCAATGCTTGGCTTGTAGCTGCAGCACTCCAAGATCGCCTTGTCTTCTTGTGGCTTGCTTTGCTCTGTGTCCAAATTTTGCTCTTATGAGGACATCAGTTACTAGTTTAGGTCTCATCTTAATCCAGTATGACCTCATCCTAACTCAGTGACTTCTGCAAATAAGACCCCATTCACAGGTCCCAGGGCTAGAATTTGAGGAAACCTTTTTGGGAGATTCAGTCCAACCAACGCTAACATAACTTACTAAAATTGAGATGAAGAGGAGGAAAAATGAAAGCAGTATGAGAATGCCAATATCCTCTTCCTTATTTGGAAGGAGAATATTGCTATGTTCTAAAATTGAGACACATATTGTATGCGTATGTGCGTCCATGCATATATAAAATCACAACCTGTTCATGTTATCTGTAATCTCTTTCCTTACCCTTAGAGAAATAATCTTTGTGGTAAAGAAACATTCACTTAAGGCTCAACACCTTCAGTTTATTTTTTGTCTTTTACAAAATAAGTAAAATTTTAATGTAATGATTTTTATCCATTTAGAGGCTACAGTTTAAGCAGTTGTTCAATGAAGCAATTAGAATATTCACCTTTTCCCTGACAACCACCAAAATCACCAGACAGCATATGAACATGTCAGTCTTAGTCAGATTGAAAGCTCCAGCAATGGACCGGGCACACAGTTTCTACTTAATAAACGTTTGCTAAATTGTACTATTTTCTTGCTAATTACACAGAGCAGACATATCCAGACCCCTTCAGAATCTTGCACCTATTGAGTTAAATGTCCTTGGGCTGCATTTTTCATTTCTCTTTTGCATCAAGCAGTCTAACTCTGGAAGATTAATTCCAGTCATAGCTGAGGAGGAGAGGGCACACTCATCCTCAGATGAGCTGACCCTGTACCAAAGGGAGAAATGAATTCCTTCTTTCTGTCTGGAATGTATTTAGAGCCTTCTGCTTTAAAGTCATATACTCTGGCAAAATAGTAATTTTGTCCTTAGACAACAGAATTTGCTGGTGAAAAGCCAAGGGTGACAATCTGCCAGCTCCCTGGGCTCAGCTCCTTTCCCTGAAAAGGACACTGGTTGCTGATGAATGAAGCCTGGCTCAGAGAGGCATGAGTGCTGCTGCTGACAGCTGTGCACAGGCTTGCTGGAGGGTCCATAGCCTACCATAGTCAGCTTTGCACCTCCCCATCCTCCCTGCTCCTCCCATGCCCGCTCACCTCCAGCCTATTGAAAGGCAACAGCAGTGACTTAGGGTTTACTGAGAAAACAATGTGCCTGCCTGAAGACTGGCCTCAGCTCTTACTAACAGGCTCTTGGAAGGGAAAATCAGAGCCATATGCCTCTTGCGTCTTTCTCTACCTCTCTACCTGGTGTGCAAGCCTCTCTCTCTCTCCCCATCCTTCTCTCTCATTTACACCCCAAGGCAATCAACATTCTCCATCCCAAGCCCAGGACCTACCAGGTCAAGTTTGCCACTCCCCCACTGACTCATCCACACAGCCCATCCCAGGCCAGACATTCCCTCTGGCTGGAAATGCAGTTTGGTGGACCTTTGGCTCTGGCTTATCTTTGCCCCACTGGGTTTCCTATTTCCTCTTCCAGATAACTTGTGGGTCCTGTGCTGTGCCCTGCAACCCTGGGAGTCACAGAGAAATATTTGCATGGGCTTGGAGTCCTGCAGGACCACCTTCGGGAGGGGGCAAAGAACAGCGCTGACCTTTGGAAGTGTCAAGAAGGAGCTGCTCGGGGGCCCAGTCTAGAGCCAGGCTACATGCTAAAGACCGCTGCAGCCCCAGGCTGGGCTTCAGGGCCCTATTCTGTAACCGAATTGGAAGAACTAGGTGGGTAAAAAACAATAAATACTCATTGAAATTGCATCCTAGCTGTCCATGATAGAGGTTTAGAGCCACTTAGAACTCAGACATCACTGTATTCAATTACCTCTACCCAAAGAGGAGGCAGGGCTGGCTAAGATGGACTATGGCTCCCCCGAGGTCACCTGGGAGAGCAGAGTTCCAGGGTTCTGTTCCAGGGCTGCTTCCTTGCCTCCTGGAAGTGCAACCTGTGTGCTACCATCTGAATTCCAGACACTGTCAAGTACCTTGCTCCAAAAGGCTGTGTAGGGTCCACTGACAGCCATGCCAGTAGAGGGAAGGGAAAACCCACTTCCATGTGGCAGCGATGGAGGATTACACCAAGGCAGGTGCTCTGGGTAAGCCAGGGAAAGACAGCAGGATAGACCTGAATGGAGCTTCATAATGGACAGTTCCCTGGAGATTAAAGGATTCCCTCTCATAATGTCTCCCTATGACAGCTCAGTAGCAGAGGTCAGAAAAAAAAAAAAAACAGCTTCACACAGGGAGATTTTGAAAAGGTAATGAGCAATGTGGATTTTGAAACTTTGGTTCACAAAAACAACATGACCTCTACTAAAAAGATATATTTTGACTTCATGGAAATCTCTGCAGACACACTTGCTCCTTCAGCATCCATGAACTTCACTCCACTGAACAGCAGTGAATCACTGCAGAGAGGTGATTCACAGTGGAAGGAGATGATAGGGAGTGGGGCTGATGATGGGGGAGTGGGGGAGATTGAGAGTGGGGGAGATGATGGGGAGTGGGGGGAGATGATGGTGAGTGGGAAGATGATGGAGAGTGGGGGGAGATGATGAGGAGTGGGAAGATGATGGAGAGTGGGGGAGATGATGGGAGTGGGGGGAGATGATGGGGAGTTGGGGGAGATGATGGTGAGTGGGGGAGATGATGGTGAGTGGGAAGATGATGGGGGAGTGGGGGGAGATGATGGAGAGTGGGGGGGGAGATGATGGGGAGTGAAGGAGATGATGGAGAGTGGGGGGAGATGATGGGGAGTGGGGGGAGATGATGGGAGTGGGAGAGATGATGGTGAGTGGGGGAGATGATGGGGAGTGGGGGGGAGATGATGGGGAGTGGGGGGAGATGATGGTGAGTGGGGGGAGAGGGATGGTGAGCGGGGGAGATAATGGGAGTGGGGGGGAGATAATGGAGAGTGGGGGGGAGATGATGGTGAGTGGGGGAGATGATGGGAGTGGGGGGGGGAGATGGTGAGTGTGGAGATGATGGGAATGGGGGAGATAATGGAGAGTGGGGGAGATGATGAGAGTGGGGGGGGATGATGGTGAGTGGGGGAGATGATGGGGAGTGAGGGAGATGATGGAGAGTAGGGGAGATGATGGGGAGTGGGGGGAGATGATGGGAGAGTGGGGGAGATGGTGGGGAGTGGGGGAGATGATGGGAGTGGGAGAGATGATGGGTGAGTGGGGGAGATGATGGGGAGTGGGGGGGAGATGATGGTGAGTGGGGGGGGAGATGATGGGAGTGGGGGGAGATGGTGAGTGTGGAGATGATGGGAATGGGGAGATGATGGAGAGTGGGGAGATGATGGGGAGTGGGGGGAGATGATGGTGAGTGGGGGAGATGATGGGGGAGTGAGGGAGATGATGGAGAGTGGGGGGAGATGATGGGGAGTGGGGGGGGGAGATGATGGAGAGTGGGGGGGAGATGATGGGGAGTTGGGGAGATGATGGGGAGTTGGGGGAGATGATGGGGGAGTGGGGGGAGATGATGGGGAGTGGGGGAGATGATGGTGAGTGGGGGAGATGATGGGGAGTGGGGGAGATGATGGTGAGTGGGGGAGATGATGGGGAGTGGGGGGAGATGATGGGGGAGTGGGGGAGATGATGGTGAGTGGGGGAGATGATGGGGGAGTGGGGCAGATGATGGAGAGTGGGGGGAGATAATGGGGAGTAGGGGGAGATGATGGGGTGAGGAGACTATATTCGAGGTGGTGGATGCTGATCCTTGGGTAGGCCTGACATTTGGGGTTTCAGTGTAGCTGGTCCAAATACTAGGGGAGAAAGCATGACCATCAGGAGATTTTCATCCCAACCATTCCTCCTGGGTGGGTCAGTCCAGGGTTCTCTTAAAGGAGAATGTCCACAGGCTGTTTGATGGGACAATGAGTGACCGTGAAATTTTGAGTTAAGGAAAAGGAGATGTCCAAGGTACTATCTCCAAAGCTGGGAAATCACAGGACTGTGACCTCAGAGCTGAGTTACCTTAGTGGCAGTCTGCTCATTTATGTAGCCTGTTCCTAATCTCCACTGTCAGACCTTCAACAGACCAGGAGCAAGAGCTCCCCTCCTCTGGGAACCACCCTTCCATCTGAGGGAACTCTAATTGATCAAACATCCATTCCATACAGGTCAGAGCAGCCTCCCTGCACCTTCTTGGCATTGTTGAATCCTGCCAGAATTCTCAGAAGTCTGAATATTACAACTTGGTAACATATTCTAGGAGCTGTGCATGTGTGTTGGGGGGAGGGGGGACTTCTACCTTGTTTAGATGTATAATCTTTCTAATTACAGACAATTATCAAAGAAACCAATGGTTTATTCAGTTAGAGGTTACCAATGACAAATTCTAAACATCGTGTATTTGTTTTGTAAGTCTATTTGAATTTATAAATCCTGAATTTCACGCTAGGAAAACAAGCTTAGTCAACTTTCACATGCTAACATTGCAAATAGGAAAAGCAGAAGCCTGGCACAGTGGTGCACACCTGTAATCCCAGCACTTTGGGAAGCCAAGGTGGGAGGATTGCTTAAGGTCAGGAATTCAAGACCAGCTGGGGTGGCATAGCAAGACCCATCTCTACTAAAAATTTAAAAATTATCTGGATATGGTGTCACACACCTGTAGTGCTAGCTCCTCAGGAGGCTGAGGTGGGGGATTGCTTGAGCCTAGAAGGTTGAGGCTGCAGAGAGCTATGATAACACTATCAAACTCCAGCCCAGGCAACAGAGCAAGACCCTATCTTAAAATAAATAAGTAAATAAATAAATAAATAGAAGTCAGTCTTTTTCCAAGAGGTATACCCCATCTTCAATAATGTCACTTTTTTCCTGCCCCTGTGTCCGGAACCTTGGAGTCAACTTCGATGCCTGGCTTTCTTGCTTCCCCAGCGTCAGGCTTGCTGGACATCCCTTGCCCTCAGACGCTGCGTTCCTTCATTCAGGACCACAGGTCTCCATCAGCCCCAACCATGCCCTGCTTTCAGGCTCCAGGGTCCAATTCCCCTCCATCATCCAATTCCCCTCCATCATCCCTGGCCCTTCACAGAAGCTGCCTGTCCCATCACCAGCGAGAGGTGGACACCCAGCCCTCTGCATTGGCAGCCCCAGCTTCTTGCTGTGCTCTCTCTCGGTGCCTCTGAATGTGGCTCCCTGGTGCCTCCATCCCAGCCTCTCCCCAGGCTGCTCCCTCATGCTCCCTGCTCCCCAGGTCCAAGCCAGGGCCATTGTCCAGTCCGCCCAGTGGACACTGCCTTCCCCCTGACCTTCCCTTGAGCCATCTTTGGGTGTCCAACAGTCTTTTCCATGCAGGAACCATGCCCTGCCTTTAAACTGCCTAACTCCTTTTAGAGCTCAGCTGACGATGGGCTTCCCTGAAACCCCTCCCTTGCCTCAGGCCATGGCCCACTCTTGCTCTGCGCTGGGGGGCCTTCACTTGCCTTCTGTAATGCTCATCCCAGGGTGAGACCCCTGCTGTGCCTGTCTCCTTGTAGATTGAGACCTCCACTAGGATGGGGCCCCCTGCATCATCCCTGCCTCCTCTCCTAAACCTAGCACAGCGCCAGCTCCTAGGAAGCAGTCAGCACCTGCTCCTCAGTGAAGGAAAGTGGCCCGTGGTCTACAGAACACAGCTCCAACTCCCCTAAGGCCCAGCCAATGGCATTCTCAGCCTGCTCTGTACCCTTCTCTGCACTCCAGGTCCCTGTGCACATGCAGACTGACTGCTCTTCCTGTCACCTCCACAAATCTGGAACACTCCCGCCCCGAGCTCCTGGCTCATAATACCATGGACTATGTATTATGCATGGTACAGAATATATTGATACATGGTAGTATTCAATCTGACAAATTTAAAATACTTATCTGTTAATACATAATATATCAAGTTTAATAATATTGGATATATATTTCATAATAAGAAATTATTAGGCCAGGTGCGGTGGCTCATGCCTGTAATCTCAGCATTTTGGGAGGCAAAGGTGGAAGGATTGCTTGAATCCAGGAGTTTGAGACCAGCCTGGGCATGGTAATTATCGTACATGTAATTATAATTAGATAATATATTAATGTAGTACATTTTATATGTTTTATATAACATAGTATCTAATACTGTCTTATTATTGATTATAATAAATATGTATAGTAACTAAATAATTTAAGTGGCCTGTGAAATTCTCTATGTGTGTACGTGCGTCCATAATAACACAATATGCCTTTTTCTGGACCAGCTACTCTTCCTCTCCCAAACACCTGGCATGCATTATCCAGTGTTCACAGCAGCGCTCTGCTTGGCAGAAGTGGCTCTCATGCCCACTTTCACAACCCTGGCACTTTCTTTCTGCCTCTTTGCTACTGAGCAGGTCTTGGAGCCTGCCTTCTCGTGGCTGTCAGGGTGCATTCGGGACTCTGCAGTACATGGTCTGGCAGGGCGGGGCAGGGGCAGTTCTGGCTCCTTCTGAATACTTGCAGAACAGGGGGAAATCCACAGCTGGTCATGACCCCTTGGAGCAAGCCAACACCTCGTCTTGAGAACTGGCATCCACACAGATGAAAGGGTCATAAGCCTGGTCATTGTTCTCTGCTGCACAGTTTGCTCAGCCACGTCATCAGCATAGCTGTTAGACCCCCTCACCAAGTGTAATGTGGCCTGTGGATTTGCTCATGACGCAGAAGTTTCACCAGAACACAGGCTTAGGAGGCTTTTGGCAGGGGCTGACAGGGAAGCCCTCATGCTTCTCAGGCTTCCAGGTGAAAGATCATGGCCTGCCTGGGGCCCCAAGTGTGATGTGTCCTGCTCCAGCCATGGAGAGATACCTCTGGTCCCACTGCCCATTTCTCCCCCAGGCCACCAGGAAAGGAATCCAGAATCCTGCCACTACAGTCTCTCCCCCTCCTTCAAGGACACCTCAGCCACACACAGGGCCTTAAAGCCTGTCACCCCCAATACTGGCAGCCTATTCCTTTCCTAGTTCCTCTGCAGCAGGCCCAGCAAAAATCCCTCTTCATTCTCACTAGGAAGCAGGGTCAGCTGGAGGCAGTGGGTACCCTGAGAAAGCTGCGGTTTTCATAAAATGTAATGCTATTCGGTATCTATTTAGAGGAAGAGCCAAGTGCCATGCCCAGCTCTCGTCCTCCCTTCCCCCTCCAGCCAAGGCTCAAACTCCACACACTTTTGCAATGGGCAGCTCCACTCAGGCACTCAATTTACATATTTTGACCAGGAAACCAAAAAGCCCACAGGTGACTGGACTTGCATTCCTTAGAGGGTACTTTGGTCAACTTATTGGAGCGGGAGAAGGGCTCATGCCTTGCACCATAGTCACTATCTGAGGATTCTCTCCAGTCACATGGGGTCATCTCTCTGAGCCATGATCAGATGGATAAATGCTGCTTTCTCCTCGCCATTACCTTTCTAGGATTGTGTTAGTGGGTGTCAGAAGTCAGCCTCCTCAGAAGCAGGCGTTGAGACCAGAATTTTTGTGCAAGCAATTTCTTCAGGCAGTTCTCCTGGGGAAACTGATTAACAGGCCAGAACAGCATGGCAGGAAGGGGAGGCCTCCAAGCCAAGTGCTAAAAGCATTTTCTGCCTGACCCCGTGGAGGAATTTGGAGTGAAAACTACACCTCCTCAGAGCTTGTCCTGTGTCATAGCAAGGAACCTGGGCTTCCATATTTCTTCATCAGTTAGTCATTACCAAGGGCCACCCTCAAGGAACTGTCACTCCTGAATACTTTCAGAACTCTAGGAATGGAGGCAAAATGGCTGCAGTCACCCAAGGGCAGTCGGGACACAGGTGCTGGCCATCAGAAGCAAAGCACAAGGATGCTAGGTGTACTCATCCAAGTTTGCATTGCTATAAAGGAATACCTGAAGCTGGGCCATTTATAAAGAGGTTTACTTGGTCCACGAGTCTGCAGGCTGTACAAAAGCGCTGGTGTCTGCTTCTGGGGAGGGCCCTGGCTGCTTCCACTCATGGAGGAAGCTGAAAGGGAACCAGTGTCTGCAGAAAGGAAGCAAGAGAGGGAAGGAGGTACCAGGCTCCTTGAACAACCAGCTCCCGCAGGAACTAACAGAGCAAGAACTTACTGATTCTGCTCCAAGGGAGGGCATTGTCTATTCTGGGGGGCTCCACCCCCAAAACCCAAATACTTCCCATCAGTGCCACCTCCAACATTGGGATCCAGTTTCGATAAGAGGTTTGGAGGGTCCAACATCCAAGCCGCAGCCCCAGAGCTTGGGCACACAGGAACCAGGACAGGGAGCCAAGGGGAGGGGGTGGAGCACAGCACTGCTCATTGCAGTGGCCCATGTTGAGTGGTGCTTTGGGCAACTGCTATAAACGGGCTACTCCTTTATCTGGCTCAGCCTAGAATTGGGGTTTAATAACCTAGCAGAATCCAATTATGACCCTGGCATCATTAGGTAATCAAGATGAGCCTCAACCTCAATCTCTCTCTCTTTCCCTCTCTCTTTTCTCTCTCTCTCACACACACACACACACACACAGCACAGCAGCAGAGCAAAGAATACAGGGTTTCATTTATCGATGGGCTCCGGATAGTTGGCCCAGGTGAGGGGTACCTTCCTCTCCCTGCTTAGTACCGTGTCCACCTGCAGCACCCTCACCATCCCGCCGCTCCTTCCTGCTCCCACTTCTCAGTGGTTCTGTGTTTGTTTGAAAAAGAGCATCTGTTTCCTTTTGTCACTGACCCTCTGTCTTCTGAATCCATAGGATTTATTTGTGAATCCTTTCCTGGAGCATGCATAATTTGTGTACCAGCCCTTCTCCCAGACTCCCGGAGGCTGGCTTCCTCGCCACCTAGGGTACTGGCTCTCTGCATCAGTCTGTGCTTTGTAAGGCAAGAGGATTCCATCCCAAGGATTACTGGTGTTTCTCACGATTTTGTTCTGGCTAGAAGCCTGACATCCTGCTGGAGATGGCCTCATGGCCCCAGCCCTGTGATGCACTGTGCGACCCTGGGCATTGCAGATATTCTGAAGAGCACACAAGAAGGTGTGCTCTAGAAGCAACCAGCCAGCGTTGAGTCCCATCACCACCACTCATGAGGGGGAGGATTAGTTCACTTTCCATATCTGTCAGTGGGTTAGTAATAGGACCTCCTTAGGAGATTGTTCTGAGAAAACAAGGTCACGTGAGCAAATACCACAGCACCTGCCCTGTGCCCCATAAGCACTCCATGAATGGTGGTGGAGCTGTGGCAGCAGCAGCCAGTGTTGTTCCTATCACTGCGGGCAGGAGCCCAAGGAAGAGGCTTAGGTAGAGTCCCTCTCAGCTTGGAAAATCAAAATCAAACATCATTTTCTGGTCACTGACACTAGTCACTGCCAAACATCAGCAGCAAGCTCTGTTCTGTTACATGTACCCTTGGTCTTTGTAGGAAGGAAGCGCTCAGCACATGGCAAACACCCAATAAAACTGGCTGCCTGGACCTGCTGCAGGATGGAAGGAACTTGTGACTGTGACTGTGTGTCATCCAAAGAGTGATGATTAATTAAGGGAATTAAAAAGTTGGATTGACCTCTATGGATTAATTAATAGATTGATATTCTTCTGGGTTTCTTGGACAATGTGTTAAGCAGAAATCAAGCTCAAATGGCTAAAAGCAGGGAGGAATTCATACGTTTTAACATCTCTTCTCCCTATTCACTCACACAAACTTTCTTTCTTTTGTTTTAACTCTATTCATGAAAAATTTTATAGCTACAGAAGTTGCAAGAATAATATCAAGTATTCCTGGCCAGATGCAGTGGCTCATGCCTATAATCACAGGACTTTGGGAGGCCAAGGTGGGAGAATCATTTGGGGTCAGGGGTTCAAGACCACCCTGGTTAACATGGTGAAACCTCGTCTCCACTAAAAATTCAAAAAAATCAGCCAGGTGTGGTGGCAGGTGCCTGTATTCCCAGCTACTTGGGAGGCTGAGGCATGAGAATTGCTTGAATCTAGGAGGCAGAATCTGCAGTGAGCTGAGATTACACCACTACACTTCAGCCTGGGTGACTGAGTGAGACTCCATCTCAAAAATAAAAAAGAATTCCTGTATATTCTTCACCCAGATGACCAATTGTGAATGTTTTGCCACGTTTGCTTTATTACTCCTCTCTAACCACATGTATATTACTATTTTTTGAACTATTTAAAACTTAATAGCAGACACCATGCCATTTACCCCTAAATAGTTCAGCATGAATTTTGTAAGAACAATAACTCTTGGGTAACCACAGTACAATGATTACATTTAGGTAACTTAGCATTGAGACAATACTATGATATAATCTACAGTGCATATTCGACTTTCATCAATTGCCATATTTATGTCCTTTATAGATATTTTTTCTCTGATCCCGGATCCAAAGAGGACCACACAGTGCATGGAGTTATCACGTCTCCTTCGTCTCCTTTCTTCAGGACTTAAAGATCCCAAAAGTTTTTTGGAGTTTTTTTTTGTTTTGTTTTTTGTTTTGGAGATGGAATTTTGCTCTTGTCACCCAGGCTGGAGTGCAATGGCGTGATCTCAGCTCAGCTCACTGCAACCTCCACCTCCTGAGTTCAAGCAATTCTCCTGCCTCAGCCTCCCAAGTAGCTGGGACTACAGCCATGCACCACCACACCTGGCTAATTTTGTAATTTTTAGTAGAGACAGGGTTTTTCCATGTTGCTCAGTCTGGTCTAGAACTCCTGACCTCAGGTAATCCACCCGCTTTGGCCTTCCAAAGTGCTGGGATTACAGGTTTGAGCCACCACGCCTGATCAGATCCTGAAAGTTTTGAAGAACACAGGCCACTTCTTTTAGAGAATGCCCCCCTATTTAATTTTTTATGGTATGCTCTTATATCAGAGTCAGGACCCGCATTTTTGGCAGGAATCCTGCTTGACTGATGTGTTACAGTGAGTCCCTGATTCTGCATGAGTCAGAAGGCACTTGTCTCACTGCATTCGTGCTGCCATCATAGCATACCTGGTACTGGATAATTTATAAAGTACAGAAATTTATGTCTCATAGTTTGGGAAGCCCAAGGTCGAGGCGCCAGCAGGATCTTTAATTCCTGAAGAAAGGAGACGAAGGAGATGTGACAACTCCATGCATTGTGTGGTCCTCTTTGGATCCGGGATCAGAGAGAAAATATCTATAAAGGACATAAATACGGCAATTGATGAAAGTTGAATATGCACTGTAGATTATATCATAGTATTGTCTCAATGCTAAGTTACCTAAATGTAATCATTGTACTTCCTTCTTGTTGCATCCTCCAGAGGGGACAAACACTGTGTCCTCACATGGTAGGCAGAGGGCAAAAAAGCCCAGCTTGCTCCCTCTAGCCTTTTTATGAGAGCATTTATTCCATTCACAATGGCAGAACTTTCATGGCCTAAGCAGAGGCCTCACCTTCTAATGGCATCACCTTGGTGATTAGGTTTCAACATATTAGTTTTGAAGGGACCCATCATACATTCAAACCATAGCAGTGCCTGATGCTAGTTAATCCCATTGTCTTGAATGATAATTTCTCTTACTTGGTAAGGTGATGTCTGCTGGATTTCTTCACAAATCACTGTTTTAAAGAAGAAAACATCTACATTATAAGGATTTGAGTCTTCCATAAAGAAATATACAAATTTAACACAATCTCTAAAATCTCTTAAAGTTTCCTTCCTTCAGAAGTAGACAAGCAGATGCATTCAAAAAAAAAAAAAAACAAGGAAGCATAGCCTAGGAAAACCCTAAAACAGAAGAAAAGTGAGAAGGGATTGGTTTCGTCAGCTGTTAAAACTCATCGTAAGACCTTGGTTATTAGTACTGATTGGCACCTGAATAGACAGCCCAATGGAGCAGAAGAGAAAGTCCAGAAATAGACCCAAATGTATGTAGGAAATTAATATATGATAAACATGGATACTCTCATCAGTGTGTAAAGGTGGACTTTGTAACAGACAGCACTGGGACAATGGATAGCCCTTAAGGAAAAGGTACAGTTACAGCCACACTATACATAGCACATCAAGATACATGCAAATGGGTCAAAGTTTCAAATGCAAAAATGTAAAACCATAGAAATACTACCACCAGAAGGCAGCTCTTGCAATTCCCCCTGACACCCACAGAATTCAGATTCATGATCCCACGTCTTCAACCCTGGAAGGCCTCACTAAGTGGGGCCAATGTTGAGCTGCGACAAGACAAGGGAGGGAACGAGGGAGGTGAAGAAGGGACATTTATTTTCCTGGGTTTTTCCTGCAGGTCTGTGTTTTTCCTGACAGATGTCCTGCTCTTCTCTGGGTGCCCTGGTCTACATAATTCTCTTTTTCCAGGCTGCAGTAACTTCTCTGTCCCCTAGGGCCTAGAAGTGATGACTCCTCTGTTGCTGCTAAGTCTTGATTTCAGCACCACCCCTGGGGGTTCCCTCAAACTTGCCCACATCCTTGCAGTAAACTTTTGTAGGGTTTATGTAATTCACCCTTTTGTACATAAACCCCTTGTGAATTATCCTAACTCCAATGTGCCATTTGCTTCCTGTGAGAACTCTGATAGGATAACCTTGGAGTAGATTGGCATATCTAACTCTGTCTCAAAATCTAAAAGCCATAAAGGAAAGAG
Organism: Ateles fusciceps; assembly: GCA_036589455.1. Classification (NCBI taxonomy): domain Eukaryota; kingdom Metazoa; phylum Chordata; class Mammalia; order Primates; family Atelidae; genus Ateles; species Ateles fusciceps. The sequence goes on from JAZHEH010001295.1 coordinate 1,040,083, forward strand.
TAATAATTGGGAATGTAAATTAAAAACAAAAAAAAACCTGTATAGAAAAAAAAACCAAAGCATAACCCAAGTAAAAAAGACAAAAACTAGGGGAAATGTGTGTAGCTCATGACACAAAAAAGTAGTTTTCTCCAAAACACACAAAGAGCTCCCAGAAATGAGAAATAGAAAGACCACAGATTAATTTTAAAAAATGGGCAAAAGTCATGAACAGTTTACAGAATGGGAAACACAGATGATCTGAAATCTTTGCAAGCACTCATAATTGGAGACATGAAAAATCAAAATGACACTAGGAGATGACTTTTCCTTAATCAGATCAGTAAAATTCCAAACGTTCGACCAAAGTCTCTGTTGGCAAGTCACTCAAAAGGCAGGCACCAGTGTCTGTTTTCAATGAGGTTGCAAAATGAGACATTCCCTACCAAGGGCAATCATCATCGAAATTTCAAAGGTCCTCCCTCCGACACAGCAAACCCACTCCTGGGATTATATCTGACAAGTATGAACCGACACATGACAAGATTTTTCACTGCAGCGTTGCTTCTGACACTAAAAACTTGGAAAACACTCAAGCGTCCATGTCTAAGGAACTGTCGAAATAAACCTATGATTAGCTCACACCGTGGAAAGTCCTGGGAGTCTCAGGCTTTGGAATAAAACTGAGCTCGGTTTGAATCTTGGTGTTCCTTGCTGGGTAAATGACAACCTCACTGAGCCAGAGTGTGCATATGTAGAACACAGGGACTTCAGTGGTGTTTACTTCATAATGTCATTGTGAGGATGCTGTTAGGTACTATATGTCCTTTGAAAGTGCTGGCTCATAGGAAATACAAGACGTTGTTATTATTTTTACAGCTTCTAGGCAGATATGTTGAAAGGTAAGAATTTAATGGCCAATGTAAACCCTTTTACTGAAAATTCTCCCTGGAAAATGAAATTACTGTCTTCCAAATAAATACCGAGCCTTCTATTTTGAGATGCATTGCTGAGGGCTCTTCACTCTGCTGTGGTTCTGGTATTCAATAAACCTACATTAAGAATATAAAGCGTCAAGTCAGGTCCCTTATTCTCAACAAATACAGCACTGAGTTTCTTCTGTCTCCTGTTTTTCCTTTTCCTTGTACTTCTGTCTTCAGTTCCCCCTTTCCCTTTTCTCCTCTCTCATTTCTGTCTCCTCTTCTGATTTTGTCTCCCTTTTCCTGGGCCTCTGAAGCCATAAATGACCCAAATGTTAAAAACAGAAGTGACCTTGGGAGGCCATGAGTCCAAGCCACTCGGGTGGCAGATGAGCAAATCAGGCTCCAGAGGAAGTCAGTGTTTACCCCAGGCCACCCCCTCCAGGTGGTGGTAGACAGGACCAGCACCAGCTGCTGCATCAGTTGCCCTTGTCACTCGGCCTCTGGAGGTCACCTCCCATCAGCATGGTTCACACATGTCCTGAAGGGAGACACCACTCCTTAATGTCTCCTTCCATGTTCAGAAAGCAGACAGGCAGGAATCACCTTTCCACTTAGGAGTGTAAGTGAGGTCAAATACATGAGGCTTTTGCAACCTCAGCTGTTAAAGTGTTTTTCAAGGTAATGGATACAAAGCTCAGGGCAGGAGGGTGCTCAGGTCTCCAAGGTTCAACGGTGTGAATGACTGCATCTCATGGGTCTTTCCAGCTTTATGCCACAGACAATAGAAGTATTTTCCCAGCACTGTCTCCTCTCCCCTCAAGACCTGGCTACTGTATCTTGAGTGCTCAGCCTGGAAGCAGTGGGACAAGAACCAACTCTTAGAGAAAGGAATGAACAGCCCCAGTGGTCACCTCTCCACCAGACACTTGCTCCCTGCCAGGCACTATGCTGTGGGGTTTACACACAGAACAGGTTACAGTGTCACAGGGCACAAAACCCAAACATGCAAAAAGGCCACATTTTCGCTTTCACAGCATTTCATTTCTACCTCCAGCCTCCATTCTGCTCAGAGGCAAAAAACTTAATGACTCCCTGGATTTCTCAGTCATTTCACGTGAAATGCAGTCAATCCAGTGCTGACTCCTCCGAGCACATGTTGACGTTCTAAGTGACACAGACAGCATTCAGCTGTTGGGAGCAGCGTCTGGTTGAGGCCATCTCCTGCTCTGCTCCCATGCACACTAGGGTGTGCTTCTCCTGATTCACCCTTGGGAGCTAGAATCCATCCCCCACTGGCATCTCCCAGGAAATCTGAGGGCCTGGCACCCTCTTACACAGCAGCCCATGCATTTTCCTGTTTTCTCTCCCCCAGCCTGGAGGGCCCTGTGGCTTCACCAGCTCTCACTCAGGCTTACTTCCAGCTCTCCTCTTCTGGGTACATAGAGAGAGCTGGAAGTAAGATTAGAGAGATTACACTTCCCTTCCATTTGAAGCTGGGTGACCTTACGTCATGTTTGGGCTGATGAGACATGAGCAGAGACATCTCATCAGCCAAAACATGGCATAAGGTCACCTAACTTCAAAGGGATGGGAAAAGCATGTGTGTGACTTCCAGGTAGAAACCTGTGAGAGCCACAGAGCAGGCCTCCACTTTCCTTTCCCTGTGTCTGGGGCATGTGGTGGCTTTTCCAGCTTCCTAGGTCCTTGGATGAGGACAATGTGAGCAAGATGTCACAGAAGCAAGAAACGGAACCTCATTGTTTCGAGCCACTGGCATTGGGGGTTGCTGGGAGCCACCTGACATAGCAGAAAATGAAGTGTTCGAATGCTCTCCTGTGCCTCTTGGCACCACAGGAGATAGGCGAGTTCTTGGGGACTTTCTGTACCCTGGCCACATGTTCATCATGTGCCCTCTGCTGCAACTGAGGGGCAGGAGTCTTCTCTGTATGGTTTACTGTGATATTTGACTTCTGGGGTATGGAGCACAAGGTCCCCAGATTCTCAAATTCAGAAACTTTTCTGAGACTTCAGTGATCATTTCTCACCAGAGGCAACTTGGTCTAGAAAGCAGAAAGGCGGGAGGGGCACTGTGGAGTCCACACACCCCCCAGGCCAGAACCTACCCTCTCATTCCAGAATCTACCCAACCCCCATGCCAGGACCTGCCCCTCTCATTCCCTCTCCACCCACCCCCCATGCCAGGACCTACCCCTCTCATTCCTCTCCACCCACCCCTCACACCAGGACCTACCCTCTGGTTCCCTCTCCACTGGCTCTGTCTCAGACACCAATCTAGATTCAAAGGGCATGACGGGCTGCTAGCCATTGATTCTCTTTCTAATGCATTGTTTATGGCAATATCCTCAGAGGGTAACCGTTTTTTTTTTTCTTTTTTTTTTCTTTTGGCACTAGTTGAGGAGGGCTTGCTGTGAACGTTTTTAGATTCTCAAGCTCGTGCTCTTGCAAATCAGAAGCATTTTCTCTCAAGACTCTCAGTTTTCTTTTTCTTGACAATTTATTTTTTTTAAATCATCAAAGAAATACAAGTGCATGATTAAAATCAAAGAGAACCACAAGCCTTGTGATGAAAACAGATACTTTTAACTCTTCACCATTCTAGTATTTACAGCCTTAATTCTAAATATATTATTAAAGATTATTTCTTGATTTATTAACTTTACACATCATCCATTGACTTCCTGCTATGGAAAACGAGCATTTATTATCTTGCATCTCCTCAGCCCCTCAGGCTCCAGGCTCTCCTCCGTCTTCCCAATACTGACCAGATCCGTAGTAGGCACTTACCTTATGATGGTCAGGAACTGTGATTTAATCTATTCCTCACAATTTTAATTTTTCCCCTGAATCTAATAATACTAATATTTATCATTTGGGTAGCTAATTATTTTTTGTTTGCTTGCTTGGTTTGTTTGTTAATTCTTCCTTAATCCTTCAACAGAATTATAAAACCCCTCTGAATATTATTGTCTACCTACATGACCAAACACATCCAGTAACTGATCCATTCAATTTTCTTCCAGGATATTCCTCTCCTAAGCCTTCAGTCCTCCTACTGAGAGGACGGAAATGTGCTGGTCCCCACATGCCTCTGCTGGGAGTGCCTGTGCTTCTGTCTGCTTTGGGATGCTCTGTTCCCTTGGAGCCCTTGTCTTTCTCATTCTTGGTATACCCCTTTATTTTCCTCTAATAACTCACAAGAAGGGGTACATAAGAGGTAGATATTTTTAATCCATGGCTCAAAAGAGGCGGTAGCAAAGGCTTCCCTCTCTGGATGGATAATTTATTAAGTTAAGAGTCATTTTGGGCTGGGCGCAGTGGCTCACACCTGTAATCCCAGCACTTTAGGAGGCTGAGGCAGGTGGATCACGAGGTCAGGAGTTCAAGACCAGCCTGGCCAAGATGGTGAAACCCTGTCTCTACTAAAAATACAAAAATTACCCAGGTATGGGGACAGGTGCCTGTCATCCCAGCTACTTGGGAGCCTGAGGCAGAGAATTGCTTGAACCAGGAAGCAGAGGTTACAGTGAGCCAAGATCGAGCCACTGCACACCAGCTTGGGCAACAGAGAGAGACTCTGTCTCAAAAGAAAAAAAAAAAATAGCGTCATTTTCCCTCTGAATTTCTGGCTTTTATTATGGCTTTGAGAGGTCCCTACGAAATTCCAATTCTCTTTCCTTTGTATGTGAACTTTTCTCCCCGTCTCTGGACATGGAGAGAATTTAGTACAGTGTCTTCTTATTAGTGTCTTAACATTTCAGCAATGCATTTTGGTGAGTTTTGTGCTTTCTCATCCACTGTGTTGGACATTCTGTGAGCCTCCCAGTTTAGACATTCATGTATTTCATAATCAAGCTGTGCACTTCAGATTTGTGCACAGTATTTGCATTTGCATGGTATTGTATTTGCATACTAGTAACATTTTTAAGAACAGGAAAGGACAGAGCCTACTTGGAGCTCAAGGGCCGAGCTGTGAACCTTTTTGTATCTATCCCCCCAAATCCCTCCCCCGAGGCCATACACACTTTGAGAGAATAGAGGGCAAAGGTGATAGGAGTTGTGGTTAGCAAGGAGGGAGCATATAGGGAGAAACTTGGCTAATACTGCAGAATTCTGTCTTGCCATGCTTACCTGGCTTATGTAGCCCTTACAGTTGCACTGCAAGGTTGGCATTATTATCCTTTTTACCAATGAGAAAATCAAGATTCAGACCATTTGAGGAACTTCACTAAGATCCCACTGCTAAGTCAGCTTTCAACCTGATTTGGAGTCTTGCTGACCCTAAAGCTCATGTTCTCCTTCCTTTTTCTTTTGGTTGAAAACATTTCAAGTTTCATAAATCCACAGATCAAAGCCACTGAATAAGCAGCCTAAGTGCATAGTGTAAACACAAAGAGAACCTCACCAGGGTACTTCATAATCCAGTTTCTGAAAACCAGTGACAAGGAGAGTATCTTTAAAAAGAGCCAGAGAGAGAGAGAAAAAATCATGCAGAGAAACAAAGCCTCAGGCAAGAGGCTGCTTATCAGAAACTAGCAAGCCAGGGGACAATGGAATGATATATATTTTGTTTGTTTTTTAAAGCCCACATTCTTAATCAATAGAAATAAGCCAACAGCTGCTGAAAGGAATGTCCTCTGAGCACCACATGTCAAACCCCAGACTTGAGGTTTTGTTTTTACTTTCTTTCTTTCTGTTCCCTTAGGAAGGATGGTGAATCTTCGAGGTAGACTCAAATGAAAACCTAAGCTCCCTGAGGCTACAGAAAGGTATTGTTTTCCTCCACGGAATCCAGCAAAGATTAGTAATCTGGAGAATTCATTTTTAGTTGACTAAGAAGGATCTCATTCTCCTGCTCCCTGTGATTCTAAGATTGTATCATGTCAGCACTGACCACATCTCTGTAACTTCGGAGGCAGGCAGAGAATACCCTATTGGCTCCCCTTCCTTTTCAAAAACAGACTTCTTCTGGGGTAGATCTGGGACTCCTTCACACAAACAGGAAGCATGAATGAACCAGCTGAGTCCCCGTGGGTTTTCCCCATTGGACTAGTTGTCATATTCCAGCTGATTCCCAAGGAACCTATCTGTTTCTTTTCTGATTCCATGTTGAAAAGTAAACTAAGCATTTTGATTTCTCTAGTGGCACAGGAGTCTCAATGAATTAGGACTATTCATTGCTGTAATAAAAATCCAACAGAAACGGAGGTAAATATTCCCCTGATAAATGAAACCTGCAATTGGATTCTCTTTCCACAATTAAATTTGCTAGCTTAGTATCCTGGTTTTGCAACATGGTGATTAATACATTAAACCCATGAAACTCTAAGTAACTCTTTACATCTGTTTGCATATTTTTTTAGAAGCGCACACAGAATTAATCTGAAACTAAGGTGTAATTTATATGTCTGGAGTCTGAGTCACTGAGTTTCCTCAGGGTATCTCAACTTGTTTTTTTTTTTAAACTCTATGGAGTATTTTTTTTCAAAACATATGATCTATTTAGAAACAGGCTAACCAGCACAGAACAAAACCTGTTCTATTTCAGAATTTGCTTACATGACTTTAAAAATATTAAGGCTCTGTATTTTACATGTTTTCACAGCTCCAAATTCAGAAAAGCAATGCAAATCTGTCTGACCCCACAGCTCACTGGCCACATACAGCCTGGGACAGCTTTGAATTCAGTCCAACACAAACTCGTAAACTTTCTTAAAACACTATGAGATTTTTTTGAAGATCAACTCGATGTAACAGTGAAAAATAGAAAAGAGAAAAAAAAGAAAAAAAAACACTGAGATTATCTTGCGATTTTTTTTCAGTTCATCAGCTATTGTTAGTGTTGGTGTATTTATGTGTGGACCAAGATAATTCTCCTTCTTCCTGTGTGGCCCAGGGAAGCCAAAAGATTGGACATCCTTGAAGTAATGGAAGTTGATACCATGGCTGCTTTATGGCAGAAGTCAGAAATGGCCTTCCTCCCTTGATGTACTTGTCAATATTGGAATATTGATAATATTGGAAAATTGTCAATATTGGAAAGGTAAATCAAGAAGCTAGGAGAGACTGTCTTCAGATACCCTTTCAAATCTATGAAGTGTATGGAATTACAGAGTTAGACAATATTTTACCTAAAGTTCAAAAAAAGTTTTCTTCCTAATTATTTACCTAGCATTTAGCCTTAAGTTGAAAGAGAATCAACATGGTGCTTCCCCATGTGGCCCCCATCTCACAGCACACTCCCTACTCTTGGGAACTGTGATTAATAAGCTGTCTTTTCTTTCTTTTTTTTTTTTTGAGACAGAGTTTCACTCTTGTCACCCAGACTAGAGTGCAATGGCATGATCTCGGCTCACCGCAACCTCCGCCTCCTGGGTTCAAGCGATTCCCCTGCCTCAGTCTCCCGAGTAGCTGGGATTACAGGCATGCACCACCATGCCTGGCTAATTTTTTGTATTTTCGTAGAGACAGGGGTTTCACCATATAGCCAGGATGGTCTCGATCTCCTGACCTCGTGATCCAACCCCTCGGCCTCTCAAAGTTTTGGTATTACAGGCGTGAGCCACCACGCCCGGACTATTTTCTTTCTTTCTTTTTTTTTTTTTTTTGATACAGAGTCTCGCTCTGTTGCACAGGCTGGATGGCCCTGGCCCGATCTCCACTCACTGCAATCTCCGTCTCCCAGTTTCAAGGAGCCGCCAGCACTCAGGAGAGGTCACGGGAGCTCGGCGGAACCCAAGGCCCACACCAAACCCACATGCACTTGGGGGCGGCGCACCCGCAGGCGGGGCTCCCGGCGCGGGTCCCAGTCTCCTCCACGTGCAGCTGAAAATCACCGCCCAAACGTCCTCATGGTGGAAATCAGAGTGCGAGCCGGGGAAAACAGGGATGCGGAAACCGCCGGGGCTGACAAGCAGCCTGGCCGAGGCCGTCCTGACCAGCGCTCTCCCCGCGGGGGTAGCGTTTCCGAGGCCACCGGTGAATCAGGGGAGGCAGAGGCACTTCAGGCCCCGGCAAGAACGAGATGCACTCAGGCGCGACGACAGTCCAGGCCGTTCCCAGGTGGCCAGGGATGCCAGCCTGGCCACCCCTCCTTCCCCGCGGATAGCCGCCCCGCCGCCGGCCCTGAGTGGCGAGCGGCTTGGCCGGAACCCAGGCGTCCTCACCTGAGCGGGGCCCACAGCATACCCTCTGCGGGAGCGGAGGCCCGGCAGCCCAGCAGCCGCGGGCGCTGGCCGCCAGTAAAGCCTGCGCGCTGCGCCGAGAGCAGCCACACAGCCCAAGGTAGCCAACCAGCGGTCGCCGAATGCAGGTGCACAGTGTGCCGCCCGCCCGCATGTCCGCCCGCCCCGCAGCCAATCAGCGGCTGACGTGCGCGGCATCTCGGGAGTTGTAGTCCGGTAAGCATGCGGAGTCCGGCGGGTGCCAACGGAACTCGACCCGCGCGCCGAAGCGGCTCCCTTGCAGCAAAGAAGTGCAGGGCCCCGCCGCCTCATAGACTGAGATCGTGGTGAGCGGGCGTGGCGCACGGTAGGCACGGCCTGCGCTGTCTCCCCGCGCCTGCGGATCTTGGGAACATGTGTGGCAGGCCTCAGACCGGCCTCCCTCAGTTCACGGACTGTCTGGGCCGGGGGTCTCAACCTTGACTTCAGGGCGCGGTCGCTGGGGCCAACCCTTAGTGATGTTGAGATCCTCTGAGCCCCTGTCAGTCAAGGGACGCCGGTCGCGCCCCAACTGTTAAGTCTTTTATTGTTTCTGTAAACCCCCTGACGCCCACCCCGCACCTGGGGAGACTGCACACGTGAGTCCACCCCTGTGCGCCCTGTGGAGAGGTAGAGGCAGGACTGTAGTACAAGATAGAAAATAACTGTCCCAGGCCGGGCGCGATGGAGCACGCCTGTAATCCCACCACTTTGGGAGGTCGAGGTGGGTGGATCACCTGAGGTCAGGATTTCAAGACCAGCCTGACCAACATGGTGAAACCCCGCCTCTAGCAAATACAAAAGAAAGAAAGAAATCAGTCGGGTGTGGTGGCACACACCTGTAATCCCAGCTACTTGGGAGACTGAGGCAGGAGAATCGCTGAAACCCAGGTGGCAGAGGTTGCACTGAGCCGAGATTGTGCCATTCCACTCCAGCCTAGGCAACAAGAGCAAAACTCTGTCTAAAAACGAAAGAAAGAAAATAACTGCTCCAGAGAGAGCCAGATGACTAAGTCAGCAAACACCTATGAAACACGGCTGAGTCCGCTCTGCGGCTCCCGGGGTGGACACAAGGGTGACTGAACAATGGGCTTCGGTCACTGAGAGCAGACAGCAAGCAGACTCTGTCCGTGGAGGCGCTTAGCAGAGCTGCATCTAGTAGTCCCCCGGGGATGAGGGGGAGATTATGCTGCAGGAGAGAGAAGTCTCCATTCCCACCGTTTGAAATGTGTAGGATGCTCTCTTCAGATTCTTTGGCCTGTTGATAGATACAGCTGTGCTAAAAATGCAGGAGCCTACTATGTATTTAGGACTAGCAGAGAGGAAGGGAGTTGAAGGTAGAGACGGAGACTACTAACTCACAGGTTAGCAGGCCGGGGTGTGGTGGCTCACCCCTGTAATCCCAGCACTTTGGAATGCCAAGGCAGGAGGAACCCTTGAGCCCAGGAGTTCCAGACCAACCTGGGCAACATAGGGAGACCCCTTCTCTATTTTTAAAATAATAAAAATAAGTCAGCAGTGTCCTTTGATTCTCAGCTTTAAAGGGCAAGATCTTAATTCCATTCAACCACAGTTGATCAGAATATGGAACACTAACTCAAGTAAGTCAAACTCACAGTCGCCCAACACTTAAACCCTGCCAGGGACATAGCTTTCTTGGATTGCAATGTTTCTACTCCCTTCCTACGATTAAACTACCTAGAAACTGATTTAGTCATTAGAAATTTCTTGGTATAATGGCTTTTAAATAGGCCCACAGTTTTTTTGACAATTCACTCCTCAAAAGCTCAGCCAGGCGCAGTGGCTCACACCTGTAATCCCAGCACCTTGGGAGGCCAAGGCAGGTGGATCATCTGAGGTCAGGAGAACAAGTCTAGCCAACATGGTAAAACCCCATCTCTACTAAAAATACGAAAATTAGCCAGGCATAGTGTTGTGCACCTGTAATTGCAGCTACTCAGGAGGCTATGGCAGGAGAATAACTTGAAGTGGGGGGTGCCTCAAGGTTGCAGTGAGCTGAGACCACACCCGGCCTTGACTGACTTTTTATAAAGAACATGGGGCGGGGCATGGTGGTTCATGCCTGTAATCCCAGCACTTTGGGAGGCCAAGGCGGGTGGATCACCTGAGATTAGGAGTTCAAGACCAGCCTGGCCAATATGGTGAAATCTCTTCTCTACTAAAAATACAAAAAAACTAGCCGGGTGCGGTGGCAGACACCTGTAATCCCAGCTACTCAGGGGGCTGAGGCAAGAGAACTGCCTGAACCTGAGAGGCAGAGGTTGCAGTAAGCCAAGATCATGTCCCTGCACTCCAGCCTGGGTGACACAGGGAGGCTCTGTCTCAAAAAAAAAAAAAAAAAAAAAAAAAAAAAGACATGGGACCAGCCAGGCATGGTGGCTCACGCCTATAATCCCAGCACTTTGGGAGGCTGAGGTGGGCGGATCACAAGGTCAGGAATTCGAGACCAGCCTGGCCAACATGGTGAAACCCTGTCTCTACTAAAAATACAAAAATTAGCTGGGTGTGTAATCCCAGCTACTCAGGAGGCTGAGACAGGAGAATCACTTGAAGCCGGGAGGCAGAGGTTGCAGTGAGCTGAGATTGCACCATTGTACTCAAGCCTGGGTGACAGAGGGAGACTGTCTCAAAAATAAACAAAAAAATAAAACCAAAAGAGTAAAAAACACCACGTTGCCTGGCTGGCTCAGGCAGTAGAGCATGAGACTCTTAAAAACAAATTGGGGGCCCGAGCACAGTGGCTTACACCTGTGATCCCAGCACTTTGGGAGGCCAAGGCGGGCAGACCACGAGGTCAGGTGTTCGTTCGAGTGTTCGAGGCCCGCCTGGCCAGGATGGTGAAACCCCATTTCTACTAAAAATACAAAAAATTAAGCTGGGCATAGTGGTGTGCACCTGTAATCCCAGCTACTCGGCAAGGAGAATCACTGGAACCCAGGAGGCGGAGGTTGCAGTGAGCCGAGATCTCGCCACTGCACTCCAGCCTAGGCGACAGAGTGAGACTTCATCTCAAAATATATATATATATAAAATATATATATTATATTATACATAATTGTAAATATATATGATCATATATAATTATAGTGTATAGTATATATTATGATATATAGTATTATCACATATATACTATATATTATCTGATATAACATATAGTATATATTATGTGCTATAATTATATATATTATATATGATTATATATATTTATATATTATATATTTTTAATATATAAATATATGTAATTTATTTATATATATATAGGGAAGCCTGGCTAAAAGTCATGGTTGCTTTTCCACATGAGAAGGAATAAAGGATAGAAGGGAAACTGGCATATCCTACCTCACACCAATAGGAGGCAGACGAAAGAAAAAGAAGTCAGTTCCCAATACGGGAATGGCAGGGAAGCTGTGGCTGGAAGAAGGGAGTGGAGGACAGGTAACAGGCCACAGACAGGTGGGTGGGTCCTCCTGGCTGGGAGTCAGGAAGGGCTTGCAGGAATGTTTATTGCTCACTGTCACTTTCTCTCTCTTTTCTGTCTTTCTTTCTCTCTCTCTCTCACTCTCTCTCTCTCACACACACTCAGTCTTGCTGAGGGAGAATTCTTGAGAAGGTGGAGTTCTCTGTAGGGAAGGAATATGCATTTCCTACTCATCATGTTTTCCTGAAAATGGGACTTCTATTAATACTTCTGGCCTCTCTCTACCTGGGAAAGAGGAAACGTGGCTTACCCTGAGAGAAGCTGGGGGAGAAAGAAGCAAGCATGTGTGGCTTAGTCCCCCTCTCCTCTTTAGGAGCCAGCTGGTCCACAAGAAGTGGGTGTTCTTCCTGTCCCTGCAGTGCAGAGGGCTGGGCTTTATGCCTATGCCAGGGACAGGTGAATACCTGTTACCAACGGTAACATCAGCAAGCCCATTTTGTCTCCCAAATAAGTGGCGTTCTCCAACAGCTTTTAGCAGTAACAAAACACATTTTTATTCTCATCTGTCCCTTGTCTATTTTTCTTTTCTTTTTCTTTTTTTTTTTTTTTGAGACAGTCTCACTCTGTTATCCAGGCTGGAGTGCAATGGCATGGTCTCTGCTCACTGCAACCTCCACCTCCTGGGTTCAATCGATTCTCCTGCCTCAGCCTCCGAGCAGTTGGCACTACAGGCACATGCCAACACACCCAGCTAATTTTTGTATTTTTAGTAGAGCCGGGATTTCACTATGTTGGCCAGGTTGGTCTTGAACTCCTGACCTTGTGATCTGCCCACCTTGGCCTCTCAAAGTACTGGATTACAGACATCAGCCTTTGCACCCGGCCTACCCCTTGTCTATTTTTCAGTGATTTAGATTTAAGCAAGAAAGCCTGGGTTCCTTCTTTTTCTTTTTGGTTTTTTTTTTTTTTTTTTTTTTTTTTTGAGACAGTCTCAGTCACCCAGGCTGGAGTGTAGTGACGCAATCTAAGTTCATGGCAGCCTTGACTTCAAGCAGTCCTCGCACCTCAGCTTCCTGAGTAACTGGGATCACAGGCATGCATCACTATGTCCAGCCAATTTTCTTTTTTCTAGACATGGTCTAACTATGTCACTCAGACTGGTCTAGAACTCCTGACCTCAAGTAAGCCTCCTGCCTTTGCCTCCCAAAGTGCTGGGATTATAGGTGTGAGCCACCATACTTTGCCTTTTTTTTTTTTTGAGACGGAGTCTGGCTCTGTCACCCAGGCTGGAGTGCAGTGGCACGATCTCGGCTCACTGCAACCTCTGCCTGCCAGGTTCAAGCAATTCTCCTACCTCAGCCTCCCAAGTAGCTGGGATTACAGGCATGAGCCACCATGCCCAGCTAATTTTCATATTTTTTAGTAGAGATGGGGTTTCACCATGTTGGCCAATCTGGTCTTCAACTCCTGACCTTGTGATCCACCTGCCTCAGCCTCCCAAAGTGCTGGGATTACAGGCCAGCTAATTTTTTATTTTTTTTTTAGAGATGGGATCCACTATGTTGCCCAGGAAGGTCTCGAATTCCTGGGCTCAAGTGATCCTCCTGCCTCAGCCTTTCCAGGTGCTGGGATTACGGTCATGAGCCACATCCCCTGGCCTTGTGTCATTTTTTTTTCTCAGAATCTCTCAATAAGTTATTGTCTCAGGACAAGTGAATTAAACTTTACTCTGATTAAATGTGGTCCAGTTAACTGGCTACTTTATGATTATCCTCAAAGTGGGCACAGGCCATTTGAGGAAGAAAGTCTGGTTGGTACTAAGAACCCACAGTGACATGTTTGCCTATGCATTTCTATGTATTCCACATGTTATTTCCAAAGGAACCTACTGAATTCTGGATTCCGTCCCTCAGTGCTGTGTGGCATATGAACACAAATCCAATATTTAGAAAGAAGAAAGTCTTTTGAGGCTGGGCAGTCTCTGAGGAATGGGTGGCTTCTAGCAGACTGGGGGGTGAGGGAAGGGAAAACAGGAAAAGTACAGCACCTGGGGGAGATGCAGGATGGCATGGAGGTCGGAAGCATCCCATCTGCTCCTCAGCATCACAGAGCTCTCACTCCATCAGAAGCACCTGGCTGAAATCCAGGCTCTGGGGGAAGTACAGGGAGTGGCAGATCTTTCTAGTCTGTGAATTCCTGATGGAGAATCGCATGAGGTGGATTGTCAGGGTCTGGGGCAAATGAGTCAGCTTCAAGACCTGAAAAAGCAAAATCACTCTGGAGGTAAAGTCCACTTGGAATGGGAGTGAAGGAAATGTCTGGGCTAGTGGTACCCTCTTCCCAAAAAAGAGGGAAGCAGGGTGACATCACAGAGTTCAATGCTCCCATTCACTGAATCTGCTGAGCTCCTCTGAGAATAATGCAAAACGTGGCTATTCTACCACCACAGGGTCCCCACAAGAGGCACAAGGGCACAGGGCTCTGCACAGGCACCAGGACTCAGGGATCCATGGCGTCTGCTCCAGCGAGCTCATCTCACCCCGAGGGAAATGCCCTGCCGGCTGCTTTCAGGCCTTCTCCTCTGGTCCCTCTCAGTGATGCAACCTGAGAAGCCACATCCATGGCTCTAGAGATCAGAACCCCAGGATCCCAGATACTAGCCAGATCCAGATTCCCTTTCTCACCCACCACAAGGTCCCCCTCAGGGCCTCTGACGATTCTATCAGAAAATCCAGGGAGGCAACCCCAGACTAGTGAAGGACAGTTATCCCTGAACACCACAGGTTTGAACTGTGTGGGTCCACTTAATACACAAATTGTTTTAAATAAATACAGTCTTCCCTCCCCCATAAGCAGGAGTTCCACATCTACAACCAAACACTCATCAAAAATACAGTATCCCAGGTGCACAACCACATAGTTGAGGGACTGACTTTTCCTATATGTGGGTTCCACAGGGCTGACTGGGGTACTTGAGTATGTGCAGATTTTGGTAAACACAGGGGTCCTAGAACCAATCCCCTGTGTGCACCGAGGGACAGCTGAGTCCAATTTAGGGAAAGAGTTCCTGTTTCCCACGAGTCTCCTTCCCACAGTTCTCAAAGAAGCACCTGCTTTTGCTTGATAACTCCCTGGGCTGGAGGAAGCAGTGCAGGGCGTCCTCCTGCCCCACCCAAGAGAACAGGGAAAAGGCAGCGTTGGCATTTCCCACCTAGAGTACTGTATTCATCTGTTCTCACACCACTGTGAGGAAATAGCTGAGACTGCATAATTTATAAGAGAATAGGTTTCATTGGCTCATGGTTCTGCAGGCTGACAGGAAGCATGGTGGCATCTGTTTCTGGGGAGGTCACAGAGAGCTCCCAATCATGGCGGAAGGCCAAGCAATAGAAGACATCTGAAATGGGAGGGGCAGGTGTAAGACAGCAAGTGGGGAACTGGAGTGCAATGGTGCTATCTCGGCTCACTGCAACCCCTACCTCCCAGGTACAAGCAATTCTCCTGACCTCAGCCTTCTGAGTAGCGGGGGACTACAGACTGCACCATCACAGCCGGCTAATTTTTGTATTTTTAGTAGAGATAGGGTTTGATCATGTTGGCTAGGCTAGTCTTTAACTCCTGACCTCGGGTGATCCAACCGCCTCAGTCTTCCAAAGTGCTGGTATTACAGGTGAGCCACAGCACCTGTTGCCTAGCTACACACTTTCAAACAACCAGATCTCATGAGAACTCACTCACTGTCACAAACACAATACCTTGGGCGATGGTGAGAAACCATTCATGAGAATCATGAGATACCCTCCCCCATGATCCCATCTCCCTCCCACCAGGCCCTACTGCCAACATTGGGGATTACAACCAAACATGAGATTTTTGGGCAGGGACACAGACCCAAACTGTATCAAGTACAGCCTCCCCACACGTTGCAGCTGAGAGTTTCAGCTTTTCTTGTGATTCTCTTCATATCCCCTTAATGCCTGGCCTGGTGTAGTCCACTCGCAGGATCTCAAAGGTCACCTACTGACTGGAGGAATGAAACAGGAGGGGGCTTCTGTTAGGGAAGCAGTATGAGAGAAGAAGAGGTAGGAGGGAAAAAGATTTTTGCCAAAACAAAGGAGAAATCGGCCAGAGTCATGAAAATGAAATAAGCAACTTTCAGAAGCCAGGACTAGATCCAAGAGGCAAGGGGGAACTGGCAACGCTGTGCTGTGTGGTGATACGGTTTCAGTGTTTGTCCTCCCCAAAAGTCAGGTTGAAACTGCATCCTCAATGTGGCTGTATGGAAAGGTGGGGCCTTTTAGAGATGATTGGGGAGGGCACAGTGGCTCACGCCTATAATCCCAGCACTTTAGGAGGCGGAGGCAGGTGGATCACTTGAGTCAGGAGTTTGAGACCAGTCTAGCCAACATGATGAAACCCTAGCATGCTGGTATTATGGTGACACCTATCATGGTGAAGCCTCGTCCTTACTAAAAATACAAAACTTAGCAGGGTGTGGTGGTGGCACTGGTAATCCCAGCTACTCAGGAGGCCAAGGCAGGAGAATCACTGGAACATGGGAGGCGGAGATTGCAGTGAGTTGAGATCGCATCACTGCACTCCAGTCTGGGTGACGAGGAAGACTCTCGTCTCCAGAGAAAGGGAGGCAGTCATTGGGTCATGAGGGCACAGCCCACATGAATGAATTAATCCACTCATAGATTAATAGGTTTTCCTGGGAGTGGGACAGGCGGCTTCACATGAAAAGGAAGAGAGACTTGAGCTGGCACATAAACATGCTTGGCCCCTTGCCATGTGATGCCCCACAAAGCCTCGCCTCAGAACTCAGAGTCCCCACCAGAAAGCAGGCCCTCACTAGGTGCAGCCCCCACAACCCTCACTTCCCAGCCTCCAGAACTGTAAGAAACACATTACCTACTCTCAGATATTGAGTTGTGACAACAGAAAATGGACTAACACTTACGGGAGCAGCAAATATCAAGAGACTCTCCTTACCAATGTCTTCAAGGGGCTTTGAGTCCACATCAAAAAGAGAAAGTAGGAGGGTCAGCATGTTGCTGTTTCTACTTCTCTCCATGGCACAGTCAAGACAAATCAAGGAGTCCTTCATCCAGATCATATATAGGGTCTGCAGCCTCCCCACCTGCAAGAGGTAGCAGCAGAGAGGTGAGATGGAAACAACACCATAAGCCAGGTCAGGCCAGTTGCCAGAAGTTGGAGCCAAGAGACAGAAGTTCCAGAAATGGTAGTCACTAATGCTCTTTGTCCTACTCATGAGTTAAATGATCAGCATCTTACACTTTCAAGTGCTCTAGTTCTAGGTTCTTACCAAGTGCACATCAGTGATCTGGTCCTTAATCAGGTTCCAGATTTTGAGGTAGAGTTGGGCAGCATCATGCTGGACAAATACTGGCCAAAGAGAAAAGGGACAGCCAATTAGTGAGGTCTTCAGAGTCACTTCTCATGCCCTGGTACCTAGATGCACACAAACACTCACCACTTCGTCTCTTCCTAGCCTCCCACCCCACTGAAAGGCTAAGTTGGCACTGCATGTGAAGTGACCAATAAACACACAATACGTTTGGTATTGATTTTTGAGAACATGTCTTTTTTTTTTTTTTTTTTTTTTTGAGACAGTCTCACTCTGTCCAGGCTGGAGTACTGTGGTGCAATCTCAGCTCGCTGCAAACTTTACCCCCAGGTTCAAGCAATTCTCCTTCCTCAGCCTCCTGAGTAGCTAAGATTACAGGAACCTGTCCCCACATGTGGCTAAGTTTTGTATTTTTAGTAGAGACAGGGTTTCAACATCTTGGCCAGGCTGGTCTTGGACTCCTGACTTCTTGATCCACCCTCCTCAGCCTCCCAAAGTGCTGGGATTACAGGCATGAGCCACCATGCCTGGCCGAGAACACGTCTTAAAACTTAAGCTCCAGTGCCAGGTATAGTGGCTCACACCTATAATCCCAACACTTCGATAGGCCAAGGTGGGAGAATTGCTTGAACCCAGGAGTTTGCTACCAGCCTGGGCAACAAAATGAGACTACGTCTCTATAACAAATTTTAAAAATTTATTGAGCTTGGTGGTGCACACCTACAGTCAGACCTACTTGGGAGGCTGAGGCAGAGGCAGGAGGATCACTTGAGCCCAGGATGTCGAGGCTACAGTGAGCTGTGATTACACCACTGCACTCAGCCTGGGGAATGAGATGTTCACAGGGGACTTTGAACAGCACTGATATATTCCTGAGGATCTAGGAGGCCATGCACATGCCCAAGTAAGACCTGAGAGGGCTCCAATCTTTCCCCTCTGGCTGACCACAAGGGCACGTGCAAGAAAGCAATGAAGGTGAATACAGAATTATAAACTGTCTGTCCTTTGAAAGTGTGCCCTAACAGACACACAGGGCCCCTTCACAAATATTGGAAGACTCACCAATTCAGGCATTTAAGGAAATCTCTGACCACTTATTATCTGACCAGTAAGATAACAAAATGCAGAGGTCAGTGGCCAGAAACTACAGGGAATAGAGACATCACAGAATTAGTTCAGGAAAGTTGTCACTGAATGATGATCAACAACAACAAGAACAATAACAAAACAGCAACAACAACAAACCCTGGTGTGGGGGTCTCTGGTGTCCCGTGTTGCCACCTTACATTATCCAAAATGTTGATTTTCCAACAGAAGAAACAAGACATACAATGAAAACAGAAAAGTATGGCCACACACAAGGAAACAGCAATCAGTAGAACTTTTCACCTAGAAGCCCTAGATGCTGGCCTTACTAAACAAAGACTTTAGCTGTTATAATATGTTCAAAGAACTAAAGAAAACCATGTCAAAAGAAGTAAAAGTACAAAAATGCTGTCTCACCAAATAAAGAGTATCAATAGAGAAAAAACTATATAAAAAAGAAACAAGCAGAAATTCTTGAGTTGAGGAGCACAATAACTGAAATGAAAAATTTACTAGAGGAAGTCAATAGCAGATTAGAACTGGTAAAGAAAGAATCTATAAACTTGGAAATAGGTTGAGTGTGGTTATCCAGACTGAGAATGGAAGGAAAAATGAATGCAGTGCCCATGCAGCCAAAAAGCTGGTTAGCTGTTCACCACATGTAGAGTTCAGCTAACTCTGATACAAAAAAATGTGTAATACAAAAGAAGGTTTTATACAAAAACATGAATTTATTCTGTAGCCAGCTTCGGTGAAGGATCACAATGCATCCTGCCTTTTTCATGTGCCATTTCTCCTTTGGAGGAGAAAGGGGCATTTTCATAAGGAGTGTTGTGGGGGTGGGGGGAGGGGAGCAATGGCAGTTGTCTACTAGGAGTTACCATGTACCCGGAAGCTGAGTTGGCACCTTTCTGGGAAGAAGTTGTAAAAGTGGCCTGGTGGGCATGCTTTCTCTGTGTTCCTAGTGGATGAAAGGCAAACCCCTGGAGGGGTTTCAAGGCTACCCTGTGGCAGGGAGAGCACCCTGGTGGGTATGCCTTGGGCTGCAAATCTACCGCCAAGTCTCAGGAAAGATCAGCTGGAAGAACATGCCCTGTCCTCAATCAAACCTCAATCAACCTATCTCCAAGTTTACAGATTCATTACTTTGCCGTGCAGGGACTGTCTGGTGAGGGGGGAGGTAAAAGGTGATATTTGCATTTCTAAAGGGCTAATAGGAAAGGGGGAAACATGGGTGTTGGAGGGTGGGGAGGGAAGAGGAGAATTGAAAAGAAAATAACATAAGAAAAATAAACTATCTCTAAGAAAATGGGAGTACTCAGTTACACCCAGATGGGTTCCCTAGTGAATGATGGGTACTACCAAACATTTATGGGAAAATTATACCAATTCTCTACAAACTCTTCAAGAAGACAAAAGCAGAGAGAACACTTCCTAACTAATTCTCTAAGGCCAGCATTATCCTAATACCAAGACCAGACAGATATTATAAGAAAAAAACCTAGAAACCAGCATCTCTCATGAACATAAGTGCAAAATTCCTCAACAAAATATTAGTGAATCAAATTCAATAAAAAGAATCACAGAGGGTGACATAAGTGAGATGCTAGAAAGGGGGCTCCTGGTGCTCTCTTCTCCCATGGACACACGGAAAAGCTCCCATCTATACACAGATCAACGTCCTCTGAAAGAAACCCAGAAACTAGCTGAGATTCCTGCACATGGGACAACGGAGAAAACATCCACATCCAAATGGGTTGGAAAAGCTGAGACACACTCACACCACAAGCCCCACCCTAGACACAGTACCTTACTTTGAGGAAGGAATCCCTACTCCTGACTTTCTCCTGAAGAGTGAAGGGTTTAGACCACACATAGACAGCCCCAGCGTTTGCAGTTCAAAGGATTGGCTACTAGGTCACCTAGCCCTGGGAGTGGACATGGGTCAGCAGTCATGAATCCTCTGTGACCACAGAAGGCAAAGAGGCAGTTTTAAATGGGCACGTGAGCACTTCCAGCAGCTGTGCTCCTGTGCTCAGCATAGAACAAACAGGCAGAAATGTCAAGCTCCCAGTTTCTCCCTGAAAGGGTATGTGTGCAGGCTCTCCCAGCTGTTGCCCAAGGCGAGAGATAGGCTTCTATTAATAACTAGTCAGCACCTGGAGCCAATGAGGCAGGTAAACAATAAATTTCCAGGAGTCTGGACAGGCATGTGGGTGGGGCCCATGCCTTCTCCCACCCCCTTCTCCAGGATAAAATCAGCTCTCTAACTTCACACATCGAGTACACATTTAGCCCTCTCAAATGAAGGACTAGCTCCTCAATCACCAAGCTTTGGGAGCTGATGAGGCTCTGTATTTGTGAGTCCCACAAGTGCACAGAGAGCAAAGAACAGGTTTGAGATGGACATGCACGCACTTCCAGTGCTAACCCCCAGGCCCAGTGCAGCATGAACAGGCAGAAATGCCCAGCTCCCACTTTCTTCTTAGAAGGCGTCTGTCTGCACATGTGCAGCTGCTGCCCTGGGGTCTCCACGCATCTGGGAGCAGAGCAGGAAACCAGTACTCCTCTGAGACCCTGAACAGGTAGGTGAGCACTTCCACAGCTGCTCCCAGTGGCTTGCTCCACAGGTAGCACCAAGCTTCCAACTAACCTGTCCATCTCTAAACAGAGAGGAGCCAGCATTCACTAGGCCCCTGGGGTGACAAAGAGGAAAGCAATATATCAAAGGAGCGTGCAGTTTCAACAGGAGCTCAGGCACTTGCCACAGATCCTCTGTTCAGCTTATTGCAAATCCAGTGTGGGATAAATTCATGCTCCCAGCTTTTCCCTGAGGATAGAATAAACTGGAAATGCCCCAACACCTCCAGCTGCACCTCAAGGGGCTGGCTTCTATCTCCCCCTGTCCAGGTCACTGACAGGACTTGACATATTCTAATCTCCTGAGTGTTGCTAAGAACATAGATGGCAGTTTGGACAAGCAGGGCTACTTGGTAAGTTCATCTCCTCTACAAGACCAGTGGGACAAGACTGGGAGAGGTATTTTTCTTATCCAATGTGCAGAAAATAACAGAGAATCAAGAACAATGAAGAAACAGAGAAATATGTTTAAGCAAAAGAACAAGATAAATCTCCAGAAAATGCCCCCAGTGA
This sequence comes from Ateles fusciceps, assembly GCA_036589455.1. NCBI lineage: Eukaryota > Metazoa > Chordata > Mammalia > Primates > Atelidae > Ateles > Ateles fusciceps. The sequence continues at coordinate 1,061,254 of JAZHEH010001295.1, forward strand.
AATGAAGATAAGTGACTTACCTTATAGACTATTCAAAATAATGATCATGAAGATGCTTACCATGTCTAGGAGAGTAAAGCATGAATAAAGAAAGAATTTCAGCAAAGACACAGAAAAAAGTTCAAAGTACCAAACAGAAATAATAGAGTTGAAGAATACAATAACTGAAATAAGAGTTTACTAAAGAAGCACAACAGACTAAATCAAGCAGAAGAAAGGATTAGCAAATTAGAAGATAGGTTGCTGGAAATCATTCAGAGAAGCAAAAATAAAAATGAATGAAAAGGAGTGAAGATGCTGGGCCCGGTGGCTCAGGCCTGTAATCCCAGCACTTTGGGAGACTGAGGCAGGTGGATCACAAGGTCAGGAATTTGAGACTCACCTGACCAACATGGTGAAACCCTGGCTCTACTAAAAATACAAAAATTAGTTGGGCATGGTGGTGCACACCTATAATTCCAGCTACTCAGGAGGCTGAGGCAGGAGAATTGCCTGAACCTAGGAGGCAGAGGTTTCATTGAGCCAAGATTGTGCCACTGCACTCCAGCCTGGTTGACAGAGTGAGACTTTGTTTCAAAACAACAAAAAAAAGAGTGAAGATATCTTGAGAGAGTTATGGGACATGAAGCAGACCAAAATAGGCATTATTAGAGTGCCAGAGGAGGAGAGTGAGAAGAGACAGAAAGCTTATCCAAAGAAGTAACAGTCACGAGTCGCAGATTGACATTTCGGTCAATGGCAGACCACAGAAGCACAATGGCCATAGCATACAGCCTAGGTGTTTAGTAGGCTGCCCCATCTAGGCTTGGAAGTCCACTCCATGATGTTCACCCAATGACAAAATCACCTACTGATGCGTTTTTCAGAACACATCTCTGTTGTTAAGCAACACATAGCTGTAATGACAGAAAACTTCCCAAACCAGGGAAGGAAATAGAAATCTGCATCCAGGAAGCCCAAAGGACACCATAGACAACCCACACCAAGCCACATCATAATCGATTTAAAAAGTTAAAGACAAAGGATTCTGAAAGCAGCACGAGAAAAGCAGCGTGTTATAGACAACAGAAAACCTGTAAGTACGGGATTTCTTTTGGGAGTGATGAAAATATTATGAACTTAGATTGTCATGATGGAGGCACATCTCTATGAATACATTGCACACCTCTGAATTGTATGTTTCTAAATGGATGAATTTTACAGTATGTGATGCACATCCTGGGATGAAGGTTATTCGACTCTCTCAATTCCTCCTGGCACATCTGCTTTCCGTGAGTCTTACAGGAGCAACTTGCACTCATTAGAGGAGCAGCAAGTCGACTTGGCTGTTGACATAGGCAGTGAGTACTCCATTGTGAAGTTGATAAAGCTCCAATTTGTGTCCCAGATAGACTCCATAACCATCTTTGGGCCTTGCTCTGCTGGCCGGGCTGAGAGTTGTCATCACTGTGGGCCGAACCTATACATCAGTGTAGATTTCAATCACTCTGGATTCCAGTCTGAAGCATCAGCATGCGGTGGGTCAGTGAGCTTTGCTCTCTCTCTAGTCTCAGTCCATGCCCGTTGCACCCTGGACCGACTGTGAGGACATTGAAACCCAAGGCAGGTGTTGCAAACTCACATCAAGCTGTGCAGCACATGTCCATGAGTTGTCTGTCAATCTGAATTAAATGTCTCTGGCCAGCTACCAAGTTCCTCATGAGTTTTGTTCCCCAAGCATGTCTGTGAGGTTCTCTCCTGTTTTTACAAACTTGGGATAAAGGGATAATGGTCTACCAGAATAGGGATGTTTCACCATTGGTTCTGAGACATAAACCAAGGAATCTCTATCATGATTGGCCTTGAAACCTCCTGAAGTCTCTCTCTCACATTATCCTGTTCTCATGCTGAGGAGCCTGAGGTCCCTGTACAGGGTTTAGACAGTGGACTCTTAAGGGTGTAGGGGAATGACTTATTTTGTCTGTCCCTATCTGAATTTATTGCAGAGATTAAAAAGGACCAAGAAGAGGAAGAAGACCATGGCCCACTGTGCCCCAGGTAACTTTGAGCATTTGTGTTGACACCCGAAGATGCCAGGTCCAGAGAAAACAGAGTAGGCTGACAATATCAATACCATCTTTTCAACGAAGCCTGAATTATTCCTACTAACATTGCTGTTGGTTTTCATTGCAGTAGATATTTAGGTTTCTGTTTCTTCCTCCCCTTACCATTTACTAACTACTGTAGGTTGACCATACTTGTTTTTATGATCAGTGTACACTGTGTGTCCTGAGGGTACTAACTCAGAGTGTCCTTTTATTCCCTCATCAGTGTGTCATCTGGACAGTTCACTGAGCTTACTTTCTCTCTCGCTCTCTCTCTTTCTCTTTCAGTCTTTTTTACCCTATTCTTGTCCATCCCAACATAAGGCAATAATTTGTTACGTCATTAATGGATCTATGTTTTTTTCTTTATTAACCACTTTCTTGTGCTACCCATGAAATCTAGTTGGGGCTGTGCAGTGTCTTATTTTTCCTGACTTATGCTTTGGTTTTTCCTCCTTTTTTAGGCTCAGCATGGAGGTGGTAGAAGCAGAAGAGCCTGAAGTCTTCCGGTACTGACTGGATATATTGTATTCAAAGTATACAGCTTATCCTGAGTTTTATTACACATGCCAGGCTTACACATATGCCATTTTTTTATTTGTAGAAGAGCATGTTCGCTTGACTTTGGACATGAACAGTAGGTTTCTTACTATGACGGTGATAAGACTCCACCTGGTCTCACGGATAGGGGTCATATTCCCACACTAAGACAACATGTCATGTGGGCCTCTGCTGGTGCAGGGTATGAACAACGCCATGTTCTTGCTGAAAATGCTTAGCCTGAGTTTCATAGCCTGAGGTAATCTCCAGACAACTTCAGAATGTAGAAACAGTGAGCAGCACAACTGACCTGTCTCCTTCAGACAGCCCATGTCAGCAGAAATCACACAACTAAAAGGAGAAGAGACATATTGGGTTGAAAAAGAGTAAAAAGATAATGTAGCTACATTTCTTTAGTTCTTTTGAACCCAAAGTGTGTCCTCATCTTTCTGTTGTTGTCATTGATGTCGGTGACATGGGTTTGTTTGTAGAGGACAGGTCAGCTGTCTGGCTCAATGGTCTGTACTCTGAAGTTGTCTGAAGATGTCCTCATGATTGAATTTAGCCTAAGTGTTTTTCCAGGAACACTGCAGGGTCAATGCTACCTCACCCATCTGCAGGCAGAGAAGGTCCCGTGTGTCTACCACCATGATCGTGATACCAGGACTGTTCCACCATTTGTCTGTCACCATGATCATGATACCAGATCTGTACCTTTCAGAGACACCTTATTTATACTGAAGTAATTGGAAAAATGGTTTTTAAAAGTATTAATATCCTGTATTCAAATGATCATCCCTCAACATTTTATTATTCATTAATCATCCCTGGCTGTGTCAATTACTATATTTATATCTCTACATTGGAAATTTTCTATTTTTACTGTATCTTTGCTTCTACTAGTTTCTGTTGTTGAACAAAAAAAAATTGCCTGCGTTTCAATTTTTGCCAAAGTTAATTTTAATCTATACAATGAAAATTTTTTGTCTTTAAGATAAGACTGTCAGCACATCAGGCCACAAATGGAGATTTTGCTAATTTTTAAGCCTTTCTTAATTTCTGGCTGACAAGAGAGGTAGTTTATTTAATTAGCTGCTAATACCTATTGAAGTGAGCAGCCAGGCGAGATGTCTATCAGACTAAGGATATGCAAAGCCCAGGCCATTCTCTTTGAGTCTTTTATACTATTTCAGAAGAGAAGAAAATAGGTAGATTCCACATATGTGGACAGGAAGAAGAATACACTAAAAGACACAAACAACTATTTCCCAAAACAGAAGAGAAAATTAGATTTAAATAAACATACACCATTAAAATTCATAAAATATTTTCTCATGAAATGTAATCTCTCTAAACTTAGCCATTATATGAAAGTCAATTCTTAATATACCACACTACATTGACTGTTGACTGTTGACATTCATAAGAACATATTTCCAAGTTTATTATTTGAAAAAGCAAATGGACTATAATCCTTTTTTTTTTTTGCAGTGATCTTTTTAAGACTGAGAGTTCTTTTTTTCAAAATAAAACCAAAGATTGTAAAGATTGAAAATGGCATTAAAATTTATCTTCTCAAAGTAATGATGTTTAACTCAGTCTATCTTATTTCTGTTTATAGTATAACTGTCAAGTGATCATTTAACCATTCTTTAAATATTTCAAATTACTGGGAACAAACCACATTCCAGGGTGTATCTTCTTTTTTTTTTCTTTATTTTACCTTAAGTTCTGGGGTACATGTGCTGCAGATCTTGCAGGATTGTTACATAGGTATACACATGCCATGGTGGTTTGCTGCCTCCATCCCTCCATCACTTACGTTAGGTATTTATCCTAATGCTATTTTTTTCCCAATATTCCCATCTCCTGCTATCCGTCCCTCACCCCCCCACCCTCACCATACCTCAGTTTTTGGTGTTCCCCTCCCTGTGTCCATGGGTTCTTATTGTTCAACATTCTTTTATGAGTGAAAACGTGTGGTGTTTGGTTTTCTGTTCTTGTGTCAGTTTGCTGAGAATGATGGTTTCCAGCTTCATCCATGTCTCTGCAAAGGACATGAATTCATCCTTTTTTATGGCTGCATAGTATTCCATGTGTATATGTGCAACTTTTTCTTTATCCAGTCTGTCATTGATGGGCATTTGGATTGGTTCCAAGTCTTTGCTATTGTAAAGAGTGCTGCAGTGAACATACGTGTGCATGTGTCTTTATAATAGAAGGATTTATAATCCTTTGGGTATATACCCAGTAATGGGATTGCTGGGTCAAATGGTATTTCTATTTCTAGATCCTTGAGAAATCGCCACTGTGTCTTCTAAAATGATTGAAGTAATTTACACTCCCACCAACAGTGTAAAAGCATTCCTATTTCTCCACATCCTCTTCAGCATCTGTTGTCTCCTGATTTTTTAATGATCACCATTCTAACTGGTGTGAGATCATATCTCAATGTGATTTTGATTTGCTTTTCTAATGACCAGTGATGATGAGCATTTTTTCTTATATTTGTTGGCCACATAAATGTCTTCTTTTGAAAAGTGTCTCTTCATAGCCTTTGCCTACTCTTTGATGGGGTTGTTTTTTTCTTGTGTATTTGTTTTAGTTCTTTATAGATTCTGATTATTAGTTTTTTGTTAGATGGGTAGCTTGCAAAATTTTTTTCCCATTTTGTTGATTGCTGGTTCACTCTAATGATTGTTTCTTTTCCTGTGCAGAAGCTCTTAAGTTTAATTAGATCCCATTTGTCTATTTTGGCTTTTGTTTCCAATGCTTTTGGTGTTTAAGTCATGAAGTCCTTGCCTATGCCTATGTCCTGAATGGTATTGCCTGGGTTTTCTTCTTGGGTTTTTTTGGTGTTAGGTCTTTTGTTTAAATCTTTAATTAATCTGGAGTTAATTTTTGTATAAAGTGTAAGGAAGGAGTCCAGTTTCAGCTTTCTGCACATGGCTAGCCAGTTTCCCCAACACCATTTATTCAACAGGGAATTCTTTCCCCATTGCTTGTTTTTGTCAGGTTTGTCAAAGGTCAGTTAGTTGTAGATGTGTGACGTTACTTCTGAGGCCTCTGTTCTGTTCTATTTGTCTATATCTCTGTTTTGGTACCAGTACCATGCTGTTTTGATTACTGTAGCCCTGTAGTACAGTTTAAAGTCAGGTAGTGTGATGCCTCCAGCTTTGTTCTTTTTTCTTAGGATTGTCTTGGCTATGTGGGCTCTTTTCTGGTTCCATATGAAGTTTAAGTTGTTTTTTTCCGGTTCTGTGAACATTGCTCAAGAAGATTAAAGAAGACCTAAGTAAGTGGAAAGCTATCTTGTGTCCATGGGTTAAAAGATATAACATGGTTAAGATAAAAATACAACTCAAAGCAATCCACAGATTCAATACAACTTTATCAAAATGGCCCTTTTTACAGGAATAACTGAGAAGAAACTCATATTCCTAAGAAATAGCAAGTGTGCCCCCAAAACAAAAGCAATCTTGAAATGCAAGAATGAACATCCTGTAATACCTGGTAGTCTTCAATATACAGGCTTTCACTTTTTTTTTTTTTCGTTCGTTTCTAGACAGAATCTCACTCTTTCTCTCAGGCTGGAGTACAGGGGCACAGTCACAGCTCACTGCAGCATGGAATTCTCAGGCCCATGAGATCCTAGGGCCTCATCCAATGAGCACCTGGGGCTACAGGCTCACACCACCACACCTGGATAATTTTTATAGTTTTCAGTAGAAACGAGCTCTCACTATGTTGCCCAGGCTAGTTTTAAATTTCTGAGCTCAAGCAATCCTCGTGCCACAGCCTTCCAAATTACTGGGATTTGAAGCTGAGCCTGGCTGGCTTTCACATCTTTGCTATATAGTTTATATTTCCTGATTCTATTGTAAATGTTTATTTAAAGCAATCTTTAAAAAATTTTCATTAAAATTATATATTTAAGGAATTCTATATATTTATATATATTTAAGGAATACAACCTGAGGATAATATACATACACATATATGTATACGTATACATATACATATACATAATGAACTAATGCCTACTAGGTGAGGGGCTGCCTTGTGAAAAAACCCAAGGGCCCGGGCTCATGAAACCCTGGCTGGAAAGGTGGAGGAATAAGCAAGGTGGGCACACAGCAGGTTTCTTGTTTTCTTTTGGCAAACACACGCACCAATATCAGCACCTGCTCACTAGAGTCTCTGGCAATCCTGACCAATCTTCATGATGGGTGAGGTGGGCTAGCAATGGGAAAGTGGATGACCTGAGACTAAGAGACTGCCACTGTCACCTGGGAACCTGGTGTATCTGGAGGAGTCTCCCACAGATTTGGCCCTGGATCAATGCCCAAACATGCACAAGCACAGGACTCTCCGCCTCAATGTTTCCACAGCTCCCAAAGAGGCTGGTGGTGGGGGAGGAATGTTCAACAAAACAGAGGAGTTATGGGTACTCGAGCTTGGCAACAGAGAATGCTTCCCTGTACTACTAAATGACAATATCTGACAATGATGAATGACACACTTGAGCAACAGCTTTCACTGTTCCACAAGCAGTGTCTCTGGACCACTAGGTTAGTGCTGTCGGATGTTGACTGAAATATCAGTGGTTTGAGCCCATCCAGTCACATTAATGTTTCTAGCTGACATGACCTTCCATCTGAAGAGTCTCTTCCTTGGACCAAATATATCTTAAAACTTCTCTTCTTGTCTCTTGTCTGTTTTCCAAGGTGCTTCTTTGTTGCTTGGGGCAAAAAAGTCCATTTTTAATCTACACCCAACAAACATCTTATTTATCCTGGTGTTTAGGGTTTTGAGTTTGTTTTCTCAGCTGCTCATATTTGGAACACTGGAAATTCCTAAAATGGAGAATGACAGAACCTGAATCACACCTCTGGTGAAGCCACAGATGGGGGAGAAACCTAATCTGCCAGGGTTTGAAGTTAAACATATTAGTTTTCTGTGCCTCCATTTCTATATGTCATATGCACTAAACCAGAATACTCAGGTTGTCCAATGTTTAAATGAGCTGTGCAGGAAAAGCGTGGAGCCCAATGCCTGTCACATAGTAATTGTTCAATACACATGAGCTCCTATCAGCACAATTGCCTCCAGCATTTCCATCAGGCTTTGATCTTTTAAACATCCTTCTTGATACAAGTGGATCATTCTTCAAACCTTCTCTAACTGATGGCTATGAAATTTCTCCAGTTTGTATTATTACAAATACAACTGCAGGGACCAGACTGACATATCTGTCATGCATCCCCTGTCTACTTATCCACAGATACCTGGAAATGGAATTGCCAGATCAAGGTATTTATACATTTCTGATTTTGCTAATTTCTGTCTAAATTACTGTGAAAAGAAGATATAACAAGTCACATTTTTAACATTTTGTGAGAATTCTTTTGATCTCCATCTTCTGGCCCAAACTGGGTAGTACTTGCCTACCATTTCCTCTGAACTTACTTTTGCCAACATTTCTGTAGTCATACAGTGGGAGCACGTTTTATGCATGATCTCAAACTCAAATCCTTAAATGAAAAGCGATTAACATGACTGTATACAAATTTATATTCAAAATACAATGAATCTAAATATATGTGTATGTAAATACTTATATACACACATAAATATAGGGCAAAAAAATTTAAGATACTCATCAAAGTTACATATACTTGAAAATTTGTTTAGTAAAACAGCAGTCCCCTGTGTACTCTAAGTTTCATCATATATAAGCAATTATTTAGCTCCTTATCTCTAAGTAGCTATTATTTCTCTTTGCTTTCTGAGTTTAGGCACTATCTCTCCTTCACATACTTGCTCATCGCCACCACCCCGAAACACACCCCTCAGCACCTCACCCTCTAACATGTTTGTGTCCTAGTTTACTGAGTCAATTACTACATTATTATAACTTGTACATTTTATTCAGAGTTCAGTCACATTGGATATACATAGCAGGAATGAAAGACAGGTATCTTCAGGGACTCTCTCTCGAGTTGGTAAGCTTCAGAGATTGATGTAATCTTTGGTCACCCTGCCTGTCTTTTTTCTATTCCAGGTAAGTACTAGGTATGATGGGCCCAGCTCAGGTCAGGCACTCTCTCCGTGAGCAGGGGAGGGTGGGACATCTTCATGTGTAGTACCAGAAAGACACTGCCCAAAGAAGGAGAGGCAGTTCTAAGAAAGAAAGATCAGTCTGGGGTATGGGCAGGCTAAATGAGGACATGAAGAAACAGTGTCTGTTCTGTGAGGGGAACATGCAGCAGAGGATGGATTCAGAGAGGGAGGGGAAAGAGTTTTTGGAAATATAGGCCACATATTCCTGTGTGAGCTGGAGCCACACGAGACTGTTGGGGACTTACAGGGGCAGGGAGCTTAGGAGAATCTGCATTCTCCAACCTGGGAGGCAGGTGAGGGGGACTGTCCTGGTCACCAGACAGAGATAGGGTCTGGGCCAGGCAGTTCTGGTGGGAAAGAAAGAACAGGACATCTTCTCCTTAAGGTCCTGAGTTCAGGTCTTGGTAGGGAGGGAGGCTACCTTGGGCATTGGCAGCTGCAGATGGTTGGCCAGATGAGGGCACTGAAATCTATGTACCATAACCTTGTAGTTCTAGTAAAAGAATAGCTGCAATGAAGGGTCCTTAGAAAGAGGAGGTGGAGGACCTGATGTAGGGCGGGGGACTCCAAGAGGAATGTGTGCCTTGCTGTGAAGAAGCCTGCTGCATAACCTCCCTGGTTCTCTTGCTCAGTCTCCTGGCCAAACCCCCAGAGTCTCTGCCTTGTGTGCCCTGGAAGGGCACAGTCAGAGGAGCCAAGGCATCTCCAGCTGGGACTTATCCCTGGGCATTTTTGTGGCTTTGGGCACCCTGGCCTTCTCCAGGCCTTGTCTTGCAAGCAACTGTCCTGCAGGAAGAGTCGGGGGAAGGAGGCTACTTGTCAGTTAACTCTGAGGGGTTCCACAAGGTCCTGACTTGGGTCCTAGTCACTTGCTATGCATCCTCATCCCATCCTCCAAACAATAAAAAGAAACTTTGCCAGGACTCATGCCAGACAAATAGGGTGGGGCCTTTCATAGAGCCAAGTTCTTAGGCCATCAATAAGAGATGGAAACCACCTGCAGGAAGGTGCCACGGTGGGAACCTGGGTGGCAGGAAGCAGTCACTGAACTGTCAGGGTGAATACTGGTCCTCACACACCCTTTCTCCCCCTCCTTCCTTTTCTCCTTTCTCCTGTCTGCTCTTTCCCCTCTCTCTCCTGCATTCCTCAGCTACCTTCTGTGGGCCGTCACCCCTCCTTTCCCAAGGCTTAAAACACTTGGTAAACTTGGACAGTTCCAAAACTGGAGAGATTCGGCCACACCATTTTTTGAGCTAGGAAGGTCCTCCAGAACGCTTGTCTAATGTTTTCTGCTGATTAGAAGAGAACAAAAGAGTTTCCATCTGGTCTGGTCCTAAGGCAACCTCTCCTTGCAGCAGAGTCTGGGCAGGAAGGAGAAGGATGCCTAGGGTCCTGGACTTGGCCCTCCCAGCTGCTCAGCTCCTCCTCCCTTCACTGTGAGAGAGCTGGCCAGGGATCAGGAACCCATGGTCTCCACAGATGCTGGGATCCCAGGCTCAAATCTGGCTGATTCAGGAGGCTAAGGGAGGCAATTCCCTGGACAGAGGCATCAGGATTTGGGACAAGAGCAGCATCTAGTCACTGTCCACAGAGACCTCAAGTACAGAAATCCACTGGTTCCCAGTTGGAGGGGGATCCCATGAAAATGAAATGAAACATGCACATTAGTACTGGACTGAAGATCAGATTAAAAGCTGCAGCATCCTGAGGGATGAAGGAATTAGGATATCCAGAAGTAAAGTTTCTCATACAGGTCATTTCTTCCAAAGAGACACAGGGCAACAGACCAATGACATAAATAAAAAGAATCTCAGAGTTTAGGATTGAGGGACAGCAGCCTTTTTAGTGGAGGAGACCTCTCACCTGGAGGCCCAGGGTCACCCTGAGAGGGGGAGGGGTTTTGCTGGGTCCCTGGGTGTAGGCCTTCAATAGCACGTGGCTGGCAGCCTGGAGAGTCTGTGAAATTGCAGCAATTTTCCTGTGGCCCAGGCCACTGTAAGAACCCAGTTTCTGTGACCCTGAACACCAAAGACGGTATTGGAAACCTGCAGCACTGAGCCTCTGAACTTCAGTGGAATCCGCATTCTGTTTAGGAGCAATAGAGAGCAACATCATCATAATTATACAGAAAGGTCCCACTGAGACTTGAACTCTGATTGCTGTATTCAGAGTCCAAAGAGCTCACCATTACACCATGGAACCTCACATTAGCATGGAACCTCACACTAGCTCATAACTGGACGTAACTGAGTTCCTACTTAGCAGCCATGGTTCCCACACATCTATGTTAAGGCATTTCTTCTGATCCCTCAAGCAACACTTGAGGAAAGTAGACCTGCAAGGGAGGAGTTGTCCCTCTTTCTTTGTCTCTGCCCTCTCCTTGGATCAACTTTTATCATTTCATTTGCACATTGGAAAATGAATCAAAATCCACTCTGGTCTTAGGGCCAGAGAAGAGCCCTTGAGGCCTCCCTCACAGAACACATACTCTCAGTTTACCAGAGTTTCCTGTACTGAGAGGACATTTCTGCAAACAGTAGTGTTATTTTCTTTTTGCCTTCCCTCTTTTTCTTTAGCCCAAGGAGGCCAGATGATTGTTAGAACAGGAATTGGGACTTCCTGGGTGCCTTTCCCCCTTCTTCCTTGTAATATGTAATGGCTGGCACCAATCAAGTGGGATTGGGAAACAGGGAATCTTTCACTTTCTTCTTTGTATACTCCTATGTTTGGTTGGTTTGGGCAACATTTTCTCACCAGAAATGGAGATTTGTTGGATTTAAAACAAAAAGCAATCAGCCATGGTTTGCATTTCTATAAAACACTCAAACCAGGCCATACTCACCTGCTGTGACTCAAAATAGACCATATACTGTTGAGGTCAGGAGGCAGGGCCCTGACATTTAAGCACACTGTGCTTTCTGAGAACTTGGCCAAGTTGATACTATTCCAATTTCTCAATATACCATGACCCATTAATTGTGGTTTTTAAAAGTGTACATATATTGCTACTGAGACCCAAGGGGTTCAGTCTAGGTCCTGCTTCTCAACACAAATAAAGCCAATCATTGAGACATTGAGTACTGCCAACGAAGAAAGCTTTAATCAGGTGCTGCAGCTGAGATGGGAGATCAGTCTCAAATCGATCTCCCTGATCAATTAAAGTTTGGGGTTTATGTAGCAGGGAAGAAACATAACTGTGTGTGGGAAAAGAGGAACTAGGGAGGGATGAGGAAGCACTCATGATGAATGAGGGGTCTGGCACCTCACTGTCTGGATGCTGTGACTGAGTTTCAGGTCTATGATGCTTTTTGAGAGGCCTGAGGGTCCTCTCCTGAAGAAGGAACTCAGATAAAACAAATGTAAGTTTCTTTTATCAGATTTCTTGACCTCAGGAGTTTGAAACCAGCCTGGGCAATATGGTAAAACCCTGTCTCTCCAAAAAAGGAAGAAAAAGTAAAGGAGAGAAAAATCTCTGAACTAAACTTACCCCTTAAACTTTGACCTGGAAATTTTCATGTGCCCACCTCTACTGCCTAGAGGAATAGGGGGGCATGAGGCAGAAGAGAGGGGCATGTGGGATTGTTGGGCCTAAATGGATTGAATGATTTTAATTTCTGGTTCTGTGTTTCATGAAAGCAGTTCATTTTGGTTGTCATCTTCTTTAAGTTCTGAAGACAAGGCATCGATTGGTGTGAATGTTCAAGATTTAGCAGGAGTAGGTGCGTTTTCAGACCCAGGAGTCAAAGCCCTGTAAGCTAACAGCACAGGGATTAGTTAATAGGATATTTGTACTGAGAAAGTCCTGTTTTTCTCTAACACCTCACAAATGAAAACACTGTGATTTGGTGTCCAGTAGTTACTGCCTGCAGGAGTTCAAACCATTGTATGAAAGTGGTTAGGTTACTCCTTGCATGTAGCTAGTTGCTAGCATTCTAATGACAGAACCATGAACAAAAGCATCAAAAATATGACAGGGCCTATGCCAAACTTATCAAATAAGACAACTAACTTTTCTCTCCAATATTTAACAAAATGGTAAATGCAAATATCAGTTTTGGAAATTTAGTATGAGGATAAATAATTTCCTTTTCTTTAAACAGCAAAAATAAGGAAATGTGAGAATAAACACACAGTAATTTTTTTCAGCTACGTTTATTTTTTTTATTTTTTTTTAATTTATTTTACTTTTGGTGCATACTATATCTGGCATTTCTCCCCATGTTATCCCTCCCCACCCTCCCCTCCCTCCCCATTGTCTCTCCCCTACCCCCCCAAACTGTTCCGTGTGTGCTGCTCCTCTCCCCTGAGTCCATGTGTTCTCGTTGTTCAACACCCACCTATGAGTGAGAACATATGGTGCTTGGCTTTCTGTTCTTGGGTCAGTTTGCTGAGAATGATGGTTTCCAGATTCATCCAAGTCCCTACAAAGGACACGAACTCATCATTTTTTATGGCTGCATAGTATTCCATGGTGTATATGTACCACATTTTCCTTGTCCAGTCTATCATTGATGGGCATTTGGGTTGGTTCCAGGTGTTTGTTCTTGTACACAGGGCTGCAATGAACATAGGTGTGCATGTGTCTTTAAAGTAGAATGATTTATAGTTCTTTGGGTATATACCCAATAGTGGGATTGCTGGGTCAAATGGAATTTCTGTTTCTAGATCCTTGAGAAATCACCACACTGTCTTCCACAATGGTTGAACTAATTTACACTCCCACCAACAGTGTAAGAGTGTTCCTATTTCTCCACATTCTCTCCAGCATAGCTATGTTATTTATTTATTCATTTTGAGACAGAGTCTCCCTCTGTTGCACAGGTTGGAGTGTAGTGGCAAGATCTCAGCTCACTGCAACCTCTACCCCCACCTCCCAGGTTCAAGTGATTCTCCTGCCTCAGCCTACTGAGTAGCTGGGATTACAGGCAGTCACCACCATGCCCAGCTAATTTTTGTATTTTTAGTAGAGACAGGGTTTGGTCATGTTGGCCAGGCTGGTATCAAACTCCTGGCCTCAGGTGATCTTCCTGCCGTAGCCTCACAGAATGCTGGGATTACAGGCATCAGCCACCACATGGGGCCTTCTTTTAAGCTATTTGAAAAGAGCATAATTTCATATTTCCAAGATTGGTTTCTAGATACAGTACTAATAACTCATTAGGTCACTTTTACCACTAAAATCTTCAAACCAGTGCAATATTTGTACATGTTTTCTTTGCAAGTACACACATGAAGGTCCAACAGTGATACAAGGCTTGAGATCAAAAATCAATAGAAATTCACACATCTTTATTATTATTACCACTTAATCCAAGGGAATGTCTCTTAATTTTAATAACGGTAAACACAACTAAAGGAGGTTAAGAGAAATCCCAATCAACATAATTTCCTTAAGGAAAAGGCCAATCTCTTCTGAACATGAAAACTTTGTACCCACATCATGGTTTTTCCTCATTAAAGGAAAGGATCCGCAACCAACTCAAGTGATTGATTGAAACCATCTCAAGTTTGTGAGGATAAGAGCTTTTAAGAAACTTTTCTTTTACCTGTGGGGGGGGGGGGGAAAAAAAGAAACCATCTCAAGTTACTGATTGTATTGAATGTGTACCAAACCCCAGGCCATGGGTACCTGAGTCCTAATGTTCCTGTTACATCCCCTTGGGGTGGTGGAACTCTACCTTTCAATGATGGGAAGTCTTGGGCAAGAGCAAGTGTCTTCCCCTTGTCCAGTACAGACAGCTTTTGTGCCTAACCCCACCTCAGCAGCTGGCCTATACCTGGGACTAAGGGTAGGAAGGGTTCCTTCCTCCAACATCAGTGGCAGATGCCTTTTGTTTCATGTGAGAGAAGCAAACAGGTTTCATGCCTGTACTCTGGTGGTTGCCAATCATGACCTATATGCCTACACCACTGAGGCAAGCTCAGGACATTCTCCTTCCCTGCCACACGTTTCTTGTCAGAACTCAGGGAATGTGGGAGGAAAAGACCTGGCAAATGGGCAAAAACATGCTATGTATCTGGGACTCGCAGAGTTTCTAAGCTGTCACAATAGTTCACACTTGGCCTGTAAGAAATTATGAAAACCTCAGTGATTTTCCTCAACCAACATTCATGGCTGCCATATTTTCCTTCCATTATCTGCCAAACACAAACTGGTTTATGTGTCTGTCCTTCTTTAGGGGGTTTTCTCATACTTTGGACTTCAGTTGATCCAGTGGCCTTGCAACTTCAGCTCTCTGGTGGGATCAAACATTTGATTTTGCACACCATACAGCTTTCTCTTGTCAGTAGAGGGGGCACAACTGTCTCCTGCAGCTTTCTACATCTTAAACAACTGTAGAATCTATTTTATAAATGTCTTATCTTCTCTATTTCCAGATTAATTTCCCTTCAGGATGGTACACAATTTTTTTTAGCTGATCTATTTTTTTTTGAAGCTATGAGGTAAAACTAATGAGCGCCTTGAAGATCCTTACAAAGGAGCCTATTCATTTGGTGCTCAAGGGAAACCTGGGCCCAGACCAGTACTGAAACTCACAACTATCCCCCACAGCTCTAGTTGGATTTTTATAACATGACACTTTCTTCTCAATCAGCATACTAGACTTAGAACAAGTGTGAGATAGGGTCAGTCTTAAAATAGACTTCCCAAGAGGCTAAGATTTGCTGGGACTCCAGTTCATGGTCAAGTGTGAATCAGCAGAGTAAACATGGCATTGTTAGCCCAGGAGAAGGCAACAATATGTGGATATGCCACATTTAAAAAAATCAATCTCAGGAAAGTTATCTCAAAGACTATTTGAATTGGTGATTGAAGTACTTGTTTCTCTAAACAGGTAATAGAGAAAATTGGAAATGTTGCCTTGGTTGTCTAAATAATTGTGTGCTCAGATGGAATTTGAGGATACACAGGTGCAGCCTACAGTGGGAAAGATTCTATAAACTGGATGTGGGTAGAGGATGCCATTATGGAATTTGATATCTTTCCCACTTTCTTTTTTTTCTCCTTGAGTGGTCTTGTAATTCTATTCCCATATATTAGTGTACCTACAACTAAGAGAGGCAGTATGAGTGCAAAAGATGCAATATCTATACAATTTAATTAGATGGTACCTGTTGCTAATGGTACTTAAACTTCACATCATGTAGCCCAGTTAGATGAATGCTGCCCATCTACCAAGGGTATTAGTAGCTCAGGCTGCCATAGAAAGATACCAAAGGTAGCATGGCTTAACAATAGACATTTTATGAAGGTTCTGGAGGCCAGAAGTTCTCCTTGAGTCTTTCGTGAGGTTGGATGTGCTATCAGGGTTGGTTTCAGGGGGAGGCCTCTCTTCCTGGCTTGCAGAAGACCACTTTCTTGCTATGTCCTCCCATAACCTTTCCTCTGTGCCTGCATGGAGAAAGAAAAGATTCTTTGATGCCCTTCCTCTTCTTATATTGACCACTGGTATCACCTCATTAACCTGAATTATCTCCTTAAAGAGCCTATCTACAAATAGTCAAGTTGGGGGTTAAGCTTTCAACATATGAATTCACAGAGAAACAGTTTAGTCTATGACACCAAGCAATAGGGATGATCCTAAGATTCTCTACCTATTAAATCCTGTGATATTTGTCTGGTGGTGGGACCAGAAATAATTTGTTAGCAAGGCTGCTGTTATTGCTAGTTCTATGATTAGAACAGCACAGCTGAGCTGGATGCATGCCATATAGGAAAGAGTGCAGGTGAAACAGGCATGAAATAAAGATAGGGGGAAATGCTAGCAAACAAAAGCAATGCTCTTACATGAGCCATGAATCCAGCGAGGATTGAAATTGTGCAATTTCAAGGAAATATCATTGTTTTTATCAGGAGAAATGACTTCCCAAGTTTTCTAAACTAGGGAGAAAAGGATGGTGTGGATTAAGGTCTACACCAGACTGTTTAGGTTAATGTGAATTCCTGACTAATCAGCTGTACAGTGTGAGAGACAGATTGGCAGTAAAAAGAAAACTAAGATTTTTGGACTGTAAGGATGGAGTTTCCATCAACTGAGGTGAGAAAACTGCAGGTGCAGCAGGTTGTAGGAAGAAGAACAGAGATCAGGACCAGGCCTCAAAGCCTTGCTTGAAAGAGTTTTCCACTCCCCTGTCTCCATTTCTGCATCCCGTGAGTGTTTTGTGAGGTTGGATGCAGAGGTATTGGTGCTTGGCCACTTCTCCCCTGAGCATCTCTCCTCTCGCCTCCTCCTAGCAGTGCTTTCCGTGGCCTTGTCTCTGATGACCACCTCCCAACGCGATGTTGTTTTGCAAAGTGATCTCAAAACTCGCTCTGAGCTGAAGCCAGGGTGAGGTTATCTCACTCCTTGATTTGTGTGGCCTTGGTGGGCCCCAGGGGCACTTCACTGCTTCTCAGGGGAGTAGGTCTTTTGTATGAAACTCTTCAAATGAGGGAAGCAGGGAGAGATGGCCTGTGGGAAGGGAAGGGAGGGCTAACCAGGGAGCCTAGGTGGGCAAATTTAGGCTCGCCATGAAAAGAATGTTTACCACCTGAGAGGGTCTACTCAGTTATCATTGTTAATTTAGGATCTCATCAATGAAAACTGGTATAAGAAATTTGTTTTCTCCTTGGTTATATGTACACCTACATAATACTCTTGATTTTGCCTCTTGGCTTAGAAGCCTACAATATTGACTCTCTCTCTTGCCCTTTACAAAAGTTTGCTGACCTCTGCGAGAAAACAATGTCCCATGCTTTACAAAAAGGGACACTCCAGGAATCTCTTTGACTAATTTTCATTTGTTGGACATTTTTCCTGGCAACCAATACATTTACTTCCTTGGCTTGTAATGATTAGCCTCTGGTTGGCTGTCATTTGCAATGAAACAATACCTACTGAGACCTCAAAGTAAGAGAAATCCTAG